>KK351032.1:138608-488646 GCA_000671755.1 Glossina brevipalpis
CGGACAATCCGAAGCATGTTAAATAAAGTCCTGAAGTTCATATAAAAATAATGGATTTCTTTTTCCCCAAACTATAGTAATAAATATAATAACAAATTTCCGCCGGTTTTTATCAAAAATCAGAAATTCATTGTCGGAGGACCGATACAAGCTCACCGTATCCTGACTGTTGACATACTAAGTCGGTCTTCGCCCCAACTTCATCAATTATTGTAGGCAAAGTGGTCTAATGATAGTTTCGTTTGATTGGAAAAAATCATATTTCCCCACTTTATACCTGTCTGCCTGAAATGAGATCGCTAAACATATTCAGCTTTATCGGTCCGTATCATTGTTATTTGTACTACGGATATGCTAACACATTTTAAGGGCTTAGCGGTAAAATTTCCCGCAAAAAAAGCTTGTTCGGCACCAAATTTGAAATAGACGCACGAATGAAATTATAAAATGCTGATATAGAGTTATTAATACTTCAAAGTTATATTGCCACGAATTGACCAAATTTACGATATTACATTTTACATCTGTGTGAGAAAATTCAGCAAACTTTTTTTGAATGAAATCATCTGTTACCACTTACTTATTGTACTCTTAGGACTTTTCATTATTTTAGTGAATGATTTGTGTCAGAAGCATGAACGCGTACTTGGAGAATAAAGATTTAGAAATAGGTAGCATTTACTCTCAACACGAGATATGAGTAATTAATATGAGTAATCAACCATAACAAAATTTAAATGTTACCTGAATATAGATGAATATCGGACGTGTGCAAACCATCTATGCATGTATATAATATGATAACACAATTACTTTTTATATATAATCTTTTCTTATTTTTTGGTTTTGGTTTTTTTTTTTTTACTTTGCAATTATTATTATAAAATTACTTCCAATACTTTTGTGATTTATAAACAACTTTATTAATTGAATTCCTGTAAGAAATAAAGTACAATAAAGAAAAGGAGATTAAGTTATAAATTCTTACAAAATCTTTCTTCTCCCATTTAAACTTGTATACAGAAATTTAGAATTGAACTTACAATGAATGCTTTTCGTTTAATGTCAGACAACAAAGTTTCAAAGGAATTGTACTAGAAAATGAAAAAGAAAGAAAGCCAAACAACTCAGCTAAGTTATAACACTAGTTAGTGTGTGTATCTAGGAATTGTTGGAACATCATGTCTTGTATAAACATACGTATATATACATATATATATATATATATATTTATATATTTATATATTTATACAGATGTCTCTGATTGCACTGGCTTTATTATTTTATATATTTCGCAAAAGTAATTGCAAAAAAAAATTAGTGCATTACTATCGTAACGTATTTCAGAAAGAAGGGAAAGAGAAAAAAGTAAAGTTTTCTTATTTAGAATAAATATTTTTCGCCAGCTAACTGTAAAAGCTTTCTTCACAATGTCCAACTAAACTTGAAAACTGTTAGGTTGCTCGGAAAGTCATTTCGTTTGTTGTGGTCGCAATGGAAGACAGACAACATGCTCAACGTCAAAATTGCCGAATCGAAACTATGCCGAATCAGTTTTGACAATGGCGTTCTGTCAATTGATCTATCAGGTCCATCGGGTATATACATTGCATTTTTCTTGCTTAAACATCATTTTTACGATTAAGTTAAGTTTGTAATTAAGTTAGAAAAAAATGATATTACTTTTCGAACAACCTTATAGTCAGTGGAGCTAGATCAAGTAATGATTACTTAAAATCTAATATCACCTTGTGTCGAATAAAAGTAGAGTCCTTGACAATGCGCATAGATCGCATGGGAAGGCGAAGGCCATTTTAAATGCAATCGAAAAAAAAATAAAGCTTTTTTTGGCGAATTAAACTTGAAAAATGCCATTATGAGAAAAATAAGTTTTAAACCTTTCAAGTGTCAAATACTTTGTAATACAATCTTTGCTACTAATAGGTAAAAATCGGTTTTTCACATCTTTTAATGTCATAAGAAGACGAATAACGAAAGTTTTCAATGATTTTTGGAGTTGATTATCAGTTCATCCATTGAATTAGACGCTTTTTTTTTTGTCTTTTTCTCTGTCATTTTGCAAAGTGGAAAAAATGTGATTCCGCTGTTAGCAAACATAGCAAAAGAGGAACTTTTGAACAAAATATCGCTGAAGAGAGAGAGAGATAGAGAATAAGGAGAAATATCAAGTCTTCAAGAAGAGACTTCAATTATATTTTATATGTAATCAAAGGTGTTTATATTTTTATGTAATGAAATGGAACCCCCGCCCCTAAATCCTTCGAAAAATGTTCAGGTAAAAGTGTAGAATATTTTTGGTCTAACAATAATAAATTCATTATTCTAAGGAAATTTTTAATTAAAGACAATCCTTACCTGTTTTTCAGTAGATCAGAATTGTTATGGATGATAATGTTTAGTTGAAATTTTATCCTTGTATTTGAAATAAATATTAATTTGAATCTAATATAAACATTTTATTTCGTGCGGAGATCATTTGTTTCGAATTTCTACAAGTGAAAGGTGTTCATACGAAATCCTGCAAAAGAAATGCTAATTTTGTGAAATTTGCATTATAAAGGCGAACCATTATATAGGCTTATTAAGCATCTATCGTACAAAGAATTTGCGACGCATGCTTTATTCAGAAAATACTAAAGAAGAGGAATCAGAAAGACAAACTGAATTAAGAAATATTTTACAAAAAATACTAAAGCATATATTAAAGTAAAATACAAAGAGGATACTAAAGAATAAAACGAGAAACTACTAGAGAAAAAAATACTCAAGAAGAAGATCGATAATCAATCAAAAGACAGCTTCAATAAATTACAGACCGATTTACTAAACGTTGAGCGGCACAAAAAATAAAGGTACAATCAATTTGAGTTAATTTTTTCAAAATTTTAATAAATATATTTTTCAATAACACTCTTGTTATATGTTCGATTGACTAATTTATTTGACATGAGGTGTGTCCGAGATTTCTGGAAGATGAATTAAATTTTTTTGATTAAAAATTAATCAAAAATTCGAGACATGAAGTTCTGGAGTTGTGTACTAAGTACTCAGTACTCAGTTTGCATGTGTTCGATTTCATTTGGTTCATTAATTATCTTAACGTACCTGCACGTGAGTAAAAAAAAGAGTGTAATCAAATTAAAAATCCTCTCTCTTTGGTACTATACCGATTGATCTTTAAAAAAAGTTGAAATTAAAATGAGAATAATTTACGAACCAGCTCAGTTCGATAAGTATTCCTAGTAGGAAATGAAAATAATCATATTTGTAAATTTTCTTAAAAAGCTAGTGAACAATATTGTTCTCTGCCGAAGTCTTCTTCGAGCACCCTAAATACATTCTCAGCCGTTTTTATTAATTTTTCCCATTCTGTTGTGCTCGTAAAACTAAACTGATAATTATTTTATAGTTACAAAAACAATTCAATATAAGAAATTCATTTAACATTAATAGTAATTATTATAATATACAGTATATACTAATAAGAGCTACAACAACAATACCATAAATTCTTTAGAGTACTAACGCGCGCTCAACCTCTTGGTGATAACTACACGAAATATATAAAACACAAAAGGCAACAACAATAGCAGACAACCAACTACTTGCATAAAATTGTTTTATATAAATTGCTTTGCAAGTAAGTTCGCAACAACAAATGCACTTTTTTTTGTTTCTGTTTTGTGTGTGTAAAACCGAAATTATGCTTAAATTTTGTCCGAACGGAAAGAAGTACAAAAACAAAAACTTGTGTTATTTTTGTGTTCTGTTGACTCTTCTTTTTTTGCTTTTCCTCTCGCTGCTTTTTGTACACATTCTCTTGTCGTCGCTCTCTTCGTCTCGTACTTCTCTGATCAACGTGAGGTTACGTTTGTTTATATTTAATTTTCTGTTGCCTTGATAGTAGTCGTTGTTATTTGTGTTGTCTTCTTCTACTTATTTTATAGTATTTGCTTGTTAAGACCCACTCACCACATTGCTCCACCTCTCGTTTAAGTTCACATCTTTTCTTTTAGTTTTTCGTTGTGTGCGTTCGTTTTGGTTTAAGAAAAGTTTTTGCGATTTTTGTTTTATTATTTTTATACTATTTTGTGTACAACCAGTTTTTTTTTTTATTAATTAGCAAAAAATATACTTATAAATGATTATAAAAAAGAATTCTAAAATAATGCTCAAAAAGCCTATTATCTACTTTATCTAAGCATTTAAAAGATTAGAAGTTTTTCAAAGAAAAAAAAAAAAGAAAAAAAAAGATGTTAAAAGTTTGTATTGATAACAAAAGACAATTTATATAAAATATTTTAAGGTTTTTTTACGACACTCGTTCAAATTAATTAATACATATCTCTTTTTGTAATTTGCAGTATGGAAGACTATGATTATGAGCGCAAACAACGAAGAGAACGTGAAAAGTCGGAAAGGCAGCAGGGCCAAGCAGCCACAAATCGTGAGGTAGCGCTCTTCTCGGAACCTCGACGAGTCAATCCATCCGAGGCTGATGATGATATTGCAGCCAAGTTGGGTGATTACTCGAAGGTAAAAGAGATTATTAATCTTCATACGGTGGCCATATCGAATCGTCAGATACCTTCAAATGCTGTTATAACTGGTATTGTGCCTCCAAGTGCCTCAATTATTGGTGGTGGTGGTATAGGCTTATCACCTGTCCCGACTTCTTCAGCAGCTGCAAACCTAACACAGCGCCTGCCGCCACCACCTCCGCCAAAACTACAACATTCACAGCTACAGCCACCACATCACTACCAACAACAACAACAATTGCGGCAACCGGCAACGACTTACGTTAAACAGGCCGATAATAAGCCGCCTTACAATGGCCGTGGCGGTTATCCTGGTCAGCCAGTAAATCGTTCGAGTACTGGTATGGCTCCGCCAAAAGGGCCGCCAACTGGTGCTCTATTAACTTCAATTCCTACGACGCATATGCCAAATGGACGTCAAAGCTCGTCGTCTTCGTTAACGGAAAAGTCTTATGTGGGGCCACCCTCAATATCCTCCTCCGCCTCCTCATCGACGACGCACAATGGGCGTTTTCCGCAACCATCAATACCAAAAAATCGCCAAAAACATTTACCACCAGAGGCAAGTGGATCAGTTTTAAAGTTTCTCATAGAAAAAAAACTAATTTGTTCTTATTTTATCTTTAGAATCAAATCGATATCAACAAAATTCTGAATCTGGTCACGGATCAATTTTGTCCGCCCAAAATGCTCACCGCTATCGATGCTACACCGCACACGACTCTTATGGAAAATTACAATCTTTCTGAGCCCAATAAGCACAAATACTCCTTTGATATTTCGAGAACATCGAGTGTAGTAGAACCGCTGGACTCTCCGCCTCGTGCCGAAATGCCAGCACCGCGATTTGTTCCACCCCTCTCTACCAACAACGTTAACGCGTCACAGTTGCCTTCTTCGTCTGCCTCTGCTTCTTCCTTATCTTCTTCCACCACCTACATAGCCCCTGCCAATAATTCATTAATGCCTACCTCTGCTGGGAGCCAGCAGCAACAGCCTTCCCTAGCCAATACAACAACAACAACAAGATCACCTTCAGTGCCAGTCTCTCCCATTTTATCTAGACCATCAAAGGAATCGCTAATGAAACCATCCAAAGCTGAAAAACCCACACAACTACCACCTTCACTGGAGAAACAGAACTCCACTTTGGAGAACGATTTGGAGCTTTCTGAATCCGATGATGATCGCAAGAAACAAAACCGTTCAGCACTTAATTCCAGTGACAGCTCCGGTACTGACTCCAGCGAATCCGGCAGTGAAGACTCCTCCAAAAGTGAGCAAAGTCATACCAATACTTTACCTGCTCAGCATCATTTGCAACAGCAACAAATTTCCACTGCCTTAGTCACAAAGAAAAAACTCAGCCATGGGTCTTCTGCTGGATTAGCAAGCGGTGGTAATAGTAGCAGCAGTAGTGGGTTGGGCTCATCAACAGGTTCTAGCTCGGCTACACCGTGTTCCAGTTCATCGTCTTCTAACAAGACGCCTTCTCCGTCAAACACGACCAAATGGCAGCTGAGTCGTTACTTCAATAAGGCACCTCTACATCAAACATCCAATCAGGAGATCGTCTCTCCTTCGACGGCAACTGTAGTAAACTCTGTGAATTCGATGAACGTAGTCAGCTTAAACGTGCCTACGATGCTACCTGGTGGTGCTCAAATAATTCCAGAACCTCCCCAACAATTAACAAATATCAAAAATGAAAATTTAATCGATGATCGGGATGAGGATGACGATGATGACGATGAAAACGATAATGAAGTAATTGATGCAGACATTCGAAGTGGAGCGAGACGTAGTTGTGATAACAGCAACTCTGCTAAAAACGAAACATTCCCTCATCCCAGTTTGGCAGCAGCAGCGGCGTTTCCTACACGTAAACCACCGGCAGGTCTTAGCGTTACACCTCTATCACCACTGCTTAATGACATAAAAAAAGAAGCTTCTGATATGCGTTCAGCAGCAACTGGACTAAACGTGAATTCAACACAAGTTCCCGTGTTGAATGCTTCAGAATTTGTAGCCATTCCTAGTAATCAAATTAAACATGAGACTATGGCCATCGCCGGAGGCCACACCACAGTAACACCCTATGGTAATGAAAGTTCCTCAGGGACGGGAGTAAAAAATCGCAACGACAACTATGTAGGCATAGAGGGATTGTCAGGACTCTCTTCGGATAGCGACGATGATGGTCGTGAGCGTCTTCCTGTACCAGGCCCGGGGGGTATTCTGCAAATTCGTGGAGTACCGGCAGCAATTACAGCACTTCCTCGTTCACCGGTTATTTTGCAAAAAACGCAAAAGCTTCCCAACACACTGACTGTAACACCATTACCTTCTTCACCTCCCACATCACATGCACGTGCCGCACAACAGCGTGCAAAAAAGCCTCGAAAAAAGCTAAAACAGCAATTAACTAGTGCGGTGGTAGCAGATACCAGTGATGAGGAGCATGATGAACAAAAGAGCAATCGTTTGGTTAGTCCAGCTGCTGTAACTACAACAACAATTGGAATAACTGGTGCTAAAAAAGGTCGAGGGCGACCGCGTAAAACTGCTACACCAAACCAAAGCGGTAACATAAGTTCGGCATCTTCAGCGTCAGCTTCTGCTAAAGGCCCAACATTAACGGCTAAAAAAGACGTAGCGAAACGAGCCGCCACAGCTGCTACTGGATCTCGGCGAAGAGTTTCGCGACAAAATTCTGCCAATTTAAATCAGAATGCACACATTACCCACGCTAAGCAATCTTTACCAATGCCCTCTGCATCAGTAACAACAACCCAACTATTAGCAATCCCTGATCCAGGTCCTATTTCTGGTGTAACAAGCAACGACAGTTCCTCTTCATCAGAATCTTCATCGTACAATAATTCAAAAACGTCAAGTTCATCAAGCGAGAGCGACAATGAACAGGAAACGCAAGTAAAACAACCAGCCATTTCGGTACTTTCTTCTTCGGATGAGGACGAAGACATGGCAATGCCTTTCGGAACTCAAAACGTGATAACTAAATCAACAAAGCCGGCTACAACTCAAGAGGAGCAGAAACGCTGCGCAACAGGACCAAGACGAATAGTCAAACAATTGAATCGCCGCAAATCAGCAATGGAAGACATGCTTCCCACATGTAATGCACCGAAAACGGCATCCAACGCTATATCCATGTCGTCAACATCCGCTTCCTCCTCTACAGATAGTTCAACAGAAGATTATGTACCTCCGAACGCAGCTGTTGCAGGAGCAACTGTTGGGTCATCAGGACAATCTCATGCCATACCCGGCAGTAGTTCGCAACGTTCGACAACCCAATTGTCGCCTTATAAAAATGCGGCGGGAGCTTCATCAAGTCGTAGTCGAAAACCCACGTCTTGCTCGAGTGCCTTTTCTTCGGAATCTAGCGGAGATGAACATTTTGACAGTGATTGCGGAGAAGCTAAGAAAGAAAAAGTAAGTTGAAAATGAGGGAAAATAAATTCATAAAATTTTTAAAATGCTTTTTTTTGTTTTAGAAACTACGGCGTGATAAACCAAAAAGTGATAAAAATAAAATTAGTACTCTGACGCGAATATTTAAAACTTCTAACGAGGGAGGGGCCAAGAAGCAGGGGCAAGTAGTAATAGTAGATCAGTCCGAAGAGCAAATGCAACAACAACAGAAACACATTTCACCGATTAATAATCCTATGAGATCGAGCCAAGAAAATTTGACGTTAGGAGGCCACGGCTCCTTGCAAGGTACTCCAACAGCTCAATCGCCACGTCTAACTCCTCGCGGTCATATGAGATCCCCCAGATCTCTACCATTGCCTCCACTGGCTGCTCAAATTTTAACAGCCTCAGTGAATCAATCAGTTGCATCACATCGCACACCGGATCGTAGTACCTCAAGCGCTGAGCGCAAATTACAGCAACGTATAAAGACACCGACGCGCACGCCAACCAGAACACCGCCCACCACAAGAACTCCAACACCAACACCTGCAGTTATAACGCAGCAGCAACCTCAAGCGACATCGTTTCCTCTCACTTCATTGATTTGTAAAATTGATCTCTCACGTCTGCTTCATATACCAGCTGAATGGCATAAAAATTCATATCGTTTATATGGACATACGCAGGGCTATCCTCAGAGTGCTGGACGCACCCCAATTTATGATCACGAGACAATACTCAATGCCGATCTCCAATCAACTACTACGCAGTTACGTTTGAAGACGCACTCCTCAGGTAGTGCAACGCCTCGTAGCTCTGGTAATCATACCCCGATACAAACGATAACCTCGGAGCGAGAACTTTCACGTTCAAGAGAAAGCTTGCAGGAAATGGCATTGACAGCTAATGCAAAGCGTATAATTGAAGAGAATGCCAATGTAGGACGTCTAAGTAGTCGATCAGCAGATGGTGGTGATGGTTCCACACCCAAACATCAAATGCTTTTATTGCCACACATACCCAATGGGTATACAACAGCAATTGCTAGGGGTTATGCGGCGGGTCCGCAAATTTTAGGGTCGCCTAGCGCGGGCGGCAAACAGCTGCTAATGGCCGGGGTAAAGCATGAGCATAACATTAAACATGAACCTGACAGTGAGGCTTATGAAACAAAATATAAGACAGCTGATGCTACTGCACTAATCAAACAAGAACTGCTCATAATTAAGCAAGATTATAAGCCTAGCGACTTGACCTCGGCAGTGGCTATGACGGAAAAACAACAGGCAATGGGGTCACCACAGGAGCCCATGCATTTGGATAGTAAACCTCGACGTAAACGCAGTTCTAGCTCAAGTTCAAGTCCATACAAGGAGAAAAAGCGGAAAAAAGAAAAAGACTCTGGAGAAAAAGAAAAATTGATATTGTCATCTAAGGAGAAAGAAGCAACTAATGAGATTATAAAATCTGTGAAAGACCCTTCCAAAGATACAGCTATAAATTTGGCGAACGGTAACGGGCAACAACAAGTGGGTTAATAAATAATATCTTTTCATCTTAAAATTTTTTACGGATCCTTTAATTTTTATGTTTCTTTTTTTAGCAGAAAGATCAACAACAATTGCCACTCACAAATCACGATCGGTTACAGCAACAACAGCAACTGCAAAAATTTGATAAAGTAAACACCTCCAGCATTATGGCGAATAGCGGCAACGGCAACAACAGTCTTAACACTGCCAGTAGTGCGCATTTACAAAGCATTAGCAATCCCAATTTAACTGTATCATCGCAAATGAATACAGCTTCGACGGTTATGCCACCACCAGCAAATGTGGGCTTAATACCACCACCTTTGGCATCGGCCACAGTTTCTGGCCATTCGGTATTAACACGGTTTGTAAATGCGCCACCGAACGCTACCTGCTCATCCAATACATCAATGGCCTCAACATCCAACACGGGTGACTTAATGTCATCGTCTCATAGGACCACTGCAGCAATATCAGCAACGACCGCCTGCGGGATCCATTCTAACGCCCAGGCACCGCAAGTAGTCTATCGCTCCTATTTCGAACGAGATGATGAGGCCTTAAGCGATGATTTCAGGTTTGTTGCGGACTCTTATCTTGAATATACGAACAAATCCCAACAATCCCAACCTTCCAACACTACTAATTTCACCAACACTTGCGACTATGATATGGCATTAATAATGGCAAAATTTCAAAATTCATTAGAAATGTAATGCAAAAAAAGTTCCAAAAACTATAACAGCTAGTTTACGCGAAGCAAAAGAGTCGTCTCATTTGAAAGCACAACAAATTAAATACTTTACTCGACACAAAAAAAAGCTCTTCATGCTCGTATGATTAATTTTTCTTCTCATTTACAATGAAAATATGAAGCTCCGATCCCATGGTAGGAAACACTATTCCACATTTTAAGTTTTTACACTAAACACTATTCATTTATTTCTTAATCGAACGCGCCTCTTGCTTCGCGTAAACCAGCCTTCGGTAACTTGTTTTGTGTCCATCAAAGAAAGCCTGATAACTTGTTTTGTCTTTAACTAACAAACTTCCTTTTTTCTTCGGATTTTTCAGCAAAGATGCAAAGTTTTTGCAGGAGGCTGTACATCGCAAACATGCGGCTGATCGTGAACAGAATACGTTTAATCAAGTTACTTTATATTTAGAGGCTGTGGTTTATTTTCTATTATCTGGAGCCGCCATGGAACAGTGTCGTTCGGAAGAAGCTGCTTGGACCATGTATCGTGATACCCTTGATCTGATTAAGTGAGTAATGTTCAATTCAATTTCTTCATCTATGCTAAACTAAAAGGACAAACTTTCATATTAAATATCCGTACGTTTTACATTTGTTTTTTTTTCTAGATATATCTCTAAAAAATTTCCCCATTTACAAGCATCTTCGGCTAATCAGCATGAAACTCACAAAGTAGCAATCTTAAGGTATCTCTTTTTTTATTTAAACGTTTAAACAATATTGTTATTAACTCTTTTTTTTCCTACTTTCACTTCTACTTTTAGTCTTCGTTGTCAATCCCTGATCTCTTTAAAATTATATAAATTGAAACGTGGCTTTTGCCGCCATCTTAATTACATTTGTCGTGAATTTTTTAAATCCGGTAAAGGCGACATTGTTAATGGCAATACTCCCAGTTCTATATCACCATCAAATTCGGTAGGTTCTCAGGTGAGTTTTTTCTTTTTAAAGTTAACGTGAAAAATAATGGTCCACTAATTCTTATGGTTTTCGTCTTTAAAACAGGGTTCCGGTTCAAATACCCCACCCGGTAAAATAGTGCCTGAAAATATACACTCAGCTTTGCATCAACAAAATCAAATTTTTAATTATCTAGCCAGTAGTCATGAATTGTGGGATCAAGCAGACAAATCAGTTAGAGAAGGCAATCACACAGGTAATTCAAGCAGATACGAAAATTGTACTCGGTCGTGGCCGGATATTTTATGTCTAATCTCTTTATCTTAAAAGAAGCTCAAAAAAATAAAAGGGAAAAAGAACAAAACGTTGGTGCTTCTATAATATAATACAGGGCGTCAGCAATTGCTTTTTTTGGTTTCTGTGCAGATACTGTATGAGTTTCGGATCGTGTTAGGTGTATAGAAGAAAGAATTTATGTGTAACGAGGCATAGATCCAATTTTTAAACTTTCGAAAACAAGAATTTCTCTGTTCACATTGCATTGCAGTTACTCAATTTGTGTTGTGCGTGTCATTTAACAAATTTGGCTCAGCTTTTTCAAGATGACCGAGAGAATGTTTTTAACAGGCACTTCCATATCGACAGGCAATGGTTCTGTATATATCAATCTTCCGTTTGGTCTTTGAGTGGTAGCTATAAATTTAATTTTTATCGATTCATCTATATGTCCAGAAGAGTTTTAAACTTGAAATAATATTTACTTATCAAGTTCTTTTAAAAAAGCAACCAACTAGAAAAGAACCAAATTTGTCCTTCCGTTTGAGGCATGCAGAAATAAGCGTCATAGATTCCCTAAGTATATTGAGTATTACCAATATTTTAGAATTTTTTATATTAGATTGATGGGTGGTCTATTACCTATTGTAAGTGGAGTTTTTCATTTTTTCCTTTTACTTTCAATTATACAAACTCATAAAAAAGAAGATTTATTATGTCTAATTGTTGTTTTTTTTTAAAAACATATTTAAAGCACATTTTTTCTCTTTTAGATTTCTTTATAGCTCTCGATCATGAGAATGGTCCATTAACACTGCACAGCAGTGTTTATGAAGTATTTCGTTATGTACAGGCCGGTTTAAAAAAATTAAAAGATGAAATGTTAATACAATAACAACAACCTACCACTATCAGCAATATTAATAATTAACACTTCGGACTAACGGACAGAGTGAGAGTAAGAAGCAGAGAAACTAGACAAAGACTATTATCAGCGTGAACTTCATCAAAAAGAGATTTTTAATTAAATTAATATAACAAAAATTTTTAGTTAATTTTAATTTTAATTTAAAAAAAAAAAAAAAATGTTTTCCTTCAAATTCGACGATAACTCATCTTAAGCAATACAAGAGAGTTTTGTTACATTATTCGCTTGTATAGTCACTATTGTTGAAAAAGAGACATTAACATTTGATCCACGGAATATGTAAGCAAAAGGTTTAAAGGAATTCTTTCCTTGTCTTATGCATTTTTTTCTTAATTATTGCTAGTTAAATTTGTTTTTTGAATTTTATTTATTATTATCATGCCCATCGTCTAGAGTATGGAATATGTAGCAATACTCCTATTTCACTTTGCACGTCCCAAAATATGGGGCAAAGACCGCAATAAAGAATATATTTATTTTTCTTTATGTTAAGGGATGTATTCCTTTAGAAAGTAATGCTAACTTATAAAGCTAAAGTTACTTTCTATATAAAGCCAAATATTTGGAAAGCGGTCAAAGCAAAACAAAAAATGACGTAGATGGTCGAAATATCTCCTTTCAGATCCTTTTATGTAAAATAAAAGAGAAGGAAATCACACTCGAACTGTTCGTAGGCGCAACGCACTTTGTAAGCACAGGCATGCTACATCGTAAAATTGCACTTTAGTATAGATAGCAGAGCAGTATGCCATTTTGTCTAAGCTACAGAAGATAGGCAAAATAATGCGAACAGCTGAGCTTATAAAGGGTTTCCATGAATGTTGGCTTTGTGGCACTCTCGCTTCATTGTTTTTGTTGAAGCATGCTATGCTCATGCTACCACTTTTGCCGCAGTAGTTTCATATTGTCCGTCCAAAATTCTGGTACTATATTGCTTAGTATACATATTATTTTGTCTATCCTCTGTACTTCCACGCTATAACATATTGTAGGTATAAACGCTACACGATGCACGATGCACGATGCATAACCGAAAACTAAAATTTTCAACGTAAGGTAATCAGGAAGAACATGACGAATATGATTTTTATCTAAACAACAAGAATAATTGTGGTAGATTTCTTGTTCACAAATATTTTAATGCACAATGAACGCAATTGACGCGCTATTTAATGAATTTCTTAATTTATTCTACGAAAAATGAAAGAGAATTTTTTAAAACTAGATTTTGACAGTTATAATTAAACAGACAGGGCTGGAACGATTCTTTGTATTTAGCCTAACTAAGACTATGAACAGTTAGTGAAATCTCTTTTGCGTGTTTCTGTACTTCACAAACATTGGGCAAAACTTTTATACATAAAAATCAAAAACTTGACATTTGTTTACGTTACATTTGATATGTTACTTATTTATTTATACTTTGTACACAATAAATTAAAAAAAAAAATTACTTATTAAATATGTTGAAATTGAACAATTGTTATACTGGTTTTTCAAAACGGGCGAGTATAATTTTTTGCCTGCTTTCGATTGTTGTTTTCATTAAGAACCGGTATATCCTTTTTTTCTTTTTTTTTTTTTTTGCTTACATATTTAAAAACTGTAGAAGGGGAAGATCAGTATAATTTAAGTGAAAATGAGTTAAATTAATATTTTTTGCTCAAATTCTCACTTTATGTGATTAATGATTGAAATAAAAAAAAATTGTTTTCTATTTACGTTATCAATTGTTTTATATATTTCATATAATTCAGTTGCTTGTTTAGTTAAATCTTCTTATTGTTTTTAGTTCAAAATGAAAAAAAAAAAAAAGAAAACTTAAAAAAATATTGCAAATTAGTTTAAGGGAATTCCTCTTAGTAAAACGATAATAAGCACTATTACTCACCTCTTACAAAAGTAAAAGTAATTTTTTTTTTTTTTTTGTAACGTTAATAAGTTCTTAGCTCTATATTTATATAATTGTAGTCATTTACCTTATTTTTCTTGTACTTTTTACTATTTTTTAATACTTAAATATTTAAATGTTTTTGAAAAAGTTTTGTTTTTTATTTAATTTTTTTTCTATACATTTTTGATAAACTCTTAGAAAAGTACCCCTTTTGTTTTAATTAAACGCAATTTTGTAATCTAAAATATATATACTAGAAGTACATCAAATGCAACAATACATTAAAACGATATATTATTGTTCATTAAAATTTTGGTTTTTTTTAATTTTTTTAAATTTTTTACTGGAAATATTTAATATAATTAAAAACTCAAAGTGGAAAATTTAACATAAAACAGACTTGCATTCTAGTAAAGATCCCAAAATGTATATATATATGACCCAGATCGCGATATGATTTTACTACGTAAATCTGTTCGACCGTCCCAATTTTTGGTATTCTCAAATTCCAATAGAAATGTGACACTTGACACATCATATATTTTTGAAGTAATTTGTTATACACGTCCGTAATGGCAAGAAAATTACAATAATTCTGGAAAAAAAAACGTTATAAATTTCCGACTATCTTAACGCAAGCTATGAATCCGAAATTTTTCAAATTTATTTATTCCCTGAACTTTTGGAATGATTAATAAAATATATGATTAATTTAAATGGTGAGTATTTATGAATCGCTCTAATATTGGAATGGAATAGAAACGTTTATCGAAGTTTTGGGAACCTATAAAAAACTATTCCAAACCGTAGATTCCTTCATCCTTTTCATTCTCCCGGCGAAACGAAAATAAATGAAAGTATCTAAAAAGTTATCATATCAAAAAAAGTCTATTATAAGTCTATTGTAATACCTGAATTATTTGGATTTTTTTTAAAAATCAACTATTATTAGAATAATTAGGCGAACATTGTGCTTTAATAATAATTCATGAAAAGACTATGTTTCTAATTAATAAATCTTTTATAAAGAGCGAATTGAAAATACTGATAACTCTGCAATAATTATATTTAAAGGATAGGAAAGCGATCATCAAGAAAAACTTTCTTTTTTACGTTCGTTTAAATATTTATTTAATGTATTTATTTTTAATATTTCAATACTTTTGTTTAATAATTAAATTTAAGTGTATAATTTTCTTGTTTTTCGGACTTTTGAACTCAATCTTCTGTTTATTATTTAAAATTTTTAAAAACTCAATTTTAATATGAAATAATCTGCTTTCATCCTGTGACTTTAATTTTGATTCTATTTGAGAAAAAGACTTTCTTGAGCCGTATATTTGTTATCGCAAAACAAATTAAATTAATATACGTTTACCGACAGATTATAAATTTTTAATTTTAGTAAATGTCAGATATTGCTTTCTAATTTTTTTTTTTTACCTTTTTTGTATATGGTTTTTCCATAAAATGGAAACGTAACTCAGTGTGCGTAAAATTAATTACTCGTTTACAAGACAAACAAGAATATTATTCGTTCTAGCTAGCGAATTAACAACGAACTAGCAACGTTAAGCAAATATATGAAAATATCCACATTTTTTCCAACGAACGGAAATATAATATAGACTTAAAAGGAAACTGTGCTTTTGGAAAAAAAAAGTGGGAATATCATATTTGTCTCGAGACACATCTAATATATACTCATTATCTTAAACGCATTTATATAAATTTACAACAACAATTTTGCCTTACTTATGGACATACTAGAATTTCAATATAATACCATAATAATCACCACAATACTATATCATTTCGTCCTTCCGTCTGTAGGAACGGACTTCAGAGATGGTAAATATTTCAAAAAGGTATAAAGTCGGTGTAGTCCCGTTTCTCTACCTGTTTGTTATTGGAATACTTGCTGGCGGACAAATAGTAAAGAAAATTGATATTTGTATACTCTTTGATATGGGCAACATATCAGATTTCAAAACAGTTGTGACTTGCGAAGTCGAAAAAGGCTGGCATACAAACAATCACATTTGTCAAGATCGTATAGAATTTCAATACAAGAACGGACAGGACCTATTCAAAGATGTGTAGAAGAAAAAAATTTTCACCTACGAAACAAACTTTGAAACAATCATACTCGAGAGCCACGTAAAGGACCAGTGCAAAAAGAATTCTAATCGCCAACATTCAACCAAGTATTTTATAATTATTTGGGGTTGACTTAAACTGATCGAATCGATCACAGATACTCAGCAAACTATACGTCTTTCATTACAATAATAATATGAATATTAATGACATATACGCGTACCGGATTTCAAAACTTTATATCTGGGAAATTATTAAAGAAAATGCATTAAAGACATTGGGTTTTTCGAAGCTGAATAAATCTTCGATTATTTGTAGATTCAAACTGTGGCCCAACATGGCATGAGTTATGTGCCATTATTTCGCTTTCAATTTATCTGATTTTGAGTATGCAAACAAGTAGATAAGTAGCTAATTCCATTTAGAATCTCTTCATATTAGCAAAATGTACGTTTCTTAGGGATGCTGAAACTTGTTTCTGAATATTACGAAAGAAGTGGCAAAATTACTAAACCATCCTTAGGATGGACGGGCATAAAAATAGGGATAATCTATAGACACAGGTATATTAGTGTAAATGATTTCATAGACCATTAAAACTGCTTTTTATAAAAAAAAAAAGTAAATACAAATTGAAAATTGAAACCCACACACTTTAGATCATATACATATGTATATATATATATATATATATATATATATATGTATGTATATATATATATATATATATACGTATATATATATAAATATTTTTTATTATTAAATTTAAAAAAGGAGAGCAAGTATAAAACGTACGTTAGTGTGTTAATGCAAAGGAAAAATAAAAAATGTATATTCTAAATGATTCTAAAAATTTTCTGAAATAAGTTTAGCAATAATTTCTTAACAAATAACTCATTAACAACAAGAAAAAAATTATTCAGTGAATATTTATACGAATAAGAAATATAAATAATTAGGATGAAAAAAAATAGATACACCAACTTATAAAATTAGGAACTATATATGTAAATATGTCAATACTATATTATTAAGTTTTTGTAAAAATTCAAACCAAAGCAAAACATGATTAATTTTCTAAAATAATTTAGAAAATATAAAAATCAAAATTAAATCGTATGGCATAAAAAATCAAATTTGATAAAACGAAAAAAAAAAAAAGCAAACAAACAAAATAGAAACTGGAGAAAAGCAGAGACTAGGCAGGCGAAGAGACGACGTTCTAGTAATATTTTGTAAAGTGAAAAAAGAAATAATGAAATAATTAATAATAAAGCATAACGGTAAAAACAGTTTTTTTAATATATACATAACCCAACATACCGAAATACAATTATACACACAATTAAGGAAAATAAATAAATAGATAAATAAAAATCTCAAAAGTCACTTTATATACATTAATCCATAAAAAAATCCATATAATTATAGATATATATTTTTATATATAATAGTAATACTTAGAGAGGGAAAAAACCAAAATTAACAAATCAACCAACCAACCAAACAAACAAAACAAATGTAATCTTAATAGTTTAGATAATTAAGAGCATTTAATTTTAATTATATATCGAAATAAAAACCAATCTTTAATTCTCAATTTTTTATAATTGTACATTTTTTTTAGTCTAAATAATTTATTATATACAACACCACACTCACATCTATTGTCCTTATAGGTTACTATCAACCTATTGTTAATAGATACGTATGTAATATGTTAAATATAATGTATTTCATTTGTATGAAAACAATTTGTTAATTATTGTTTAATCAGCGGTTATGCAAAAAAACTGCATTTTTCTTTATTATCAATTATTAAACAATTATTCTAGCAAAGTAATAAAATTATTAAATATATATATTAAAAAAAAATCATATTTTGTACAAACATAATTGAGAACAACAACAACAACAACAACAAATCAATATTACATTATATATTATTGATAAAATTGTATTATTACAAACAACAACAACAAATAAATCAACATACAACAAGAGCAACTATTATTATTATTATTAATAAAATTATTAACAAAACATAGAATTGTTTTAAGTTTGTAAAAAATAATAAGAAAATATTAAAAACGAAAAATAATTTAATATAAAAATACAATTTGATCATTTGATTGAAAAAAAAAAACAGTAGTTGATAAATCAAAAACAAAAAAAGAATAATAATAAAAAGAGGAATTAATATATAAAAAACGGACTTTTATTTTAAAAATCCAAGTTATTAAAAACTTTGATGGCATCGAGAATGGAGAAAAGTGTACAGAAATAGAAGTCAAATGTTAACCTTGTCATTAAATAGTTTGCCTTATAACTTAAATTAATTACAATAATAACTATAATAATAAAAGGAAGAGTAGTGAAGGTATCAACTGAGCAACCACAATAACTTCTTGTGTCAAGTTGCACTTCAATATTCATTCCAAATCGTGATATATACTTTCTAAGAATTTTACCATATCATAATTAGTTCCTTCTTTAGCTGCACCGCTTTGATTTATCCAAAAACAGATAGTAGAAAGACAAACAAACCGTTTAAGTTGACTTCTTAAGCTTAGTCCAATCAAGAATGCACATAAAGTAAGTGAATAGCAATGCCTGATAAGCTGTCAGCAAAATCAAAAAGCCAATCACGCGAATTTTCTCATGTGAATGTGTACAGTACGATCTTTTCGATCTTTCCTATTTCTGTTCCTATTTTAAAGTTGTCTCTTTCGAGGGAATTGTTCCACACGCATATTAAGGATGGAAAAGTGTAAACTTGTATTAGACTTGTAAATTATCCAAACTAATAAATCAAATTTTCGATTCTTATAGTAATTTTAATAATCGAATTTTTATGAAAAAATTCCGTATTTGCGTCTTGCATTGTACCAATAAGAAACGAATGCGCATGACGTGATCAGAATAATGAATAGAACAATTGCTGATGTATATTATACTAGAAACTCTTTTCAGTTCCACGAATGTTTCACGCACGCTATTGCATGCCCCTGTACCTATGAGACTGCATAGACGCAAATCGATCATACTCATTATTAGACCAATAGCTTCGACAAAGTTCGAACTCTTTCATAAATTCGGGATCGTGATGAAAAAAAGCGCCCACCATGCGACCTATTGTAAGACCTAACCTCGTCGTAAAATTGTTAAATATTACTTCGGGACGATGTTTACTAATTTCTTATGATCCGTAGTTAGTTTTACATTGGACAATTTAAAATGAGCAGTTGGACCATTAGGTAGGTGAACAATTAAAAGACTATTGGGTTTCCGTCTGCCTTCATTAATAATCACAACCTCCGTGTATTCTTAACGGATGGTTGATTTGCAGATTTTCTTAACTGATGATGCGATTGTATCCACAAATATTTATATGATAACAGGCTCAGATTGATGCTGTTTTATTTTTCCAAAAGTATTTTTGTATTAGCAAAATCGTTATTTTCGTTGAACTTTTGAAACTAACTTCTGGAAGTCTTTGCATAAAAACGGAACTTTTCTTGACAATCCAAAAGAGAAAGCCAGAGATTATTGATTCAGAATCGACTCTAAGAATCCTTTACAATGACAAACCACATCTGAAAGATAAAACCCTTTACATTATATTACTCTAATAGTTGTCATTGTCTTCAGCAATAAACTTGTACTTAAATAACCAGAAATCGAAAAAAAAAGTAAAATACTAGAGATGTGTAATGGCAGTGTGAGTTCGTGCAACGAAGTAGCGCTACCCACGGATACTTAAAAATTAATTAAAAATATATGAAAGGTTTTAATTTGTTCACTATTTTTTTCTAGCTGTTTTTTGGGAATAGCAATTCTATAACTAATAACTCATTTTTTTATAGCTGCTGAAAAAAAAATTTCTTCTGAAATTCCTAAACAAGTGTCATATTTTACCTGATTTGAATAAATCAGTTTTAATATTTCTCTTTAAAATTCGCATTAATCAACCCACAATCTTTTTCTTTTAATATTTTGAGAAAATTTATCTATATCTGATAGTACTTTAATATTCTTCCAAGCTTTCGATCGCAACGTGTAATTCTATGTCATGTTTGATTCCATTTTATGTAAACAAAAGTAAGAAATATTCTAACAACTCACAATGTTGCCATTCGCGAGTAGAAAAATAAGCAGAGCTGTAAGAATGTTATTATATACCTTCTAACACGATAAAAAATTTCACCATAAAATACATTTCAAAATTTATAGTTTAGCTTTCCGAAACTAAAATTTTTCTATGTTCAAAATAGCAATAGGCAAAATGAATATTTTTTTTACTTCGTCCTTTACAAGGTAACCCTTAAGGGATATTATCAGTTGGGAAATTTTAACATTTCAAATAATTACCACAAAATAATTCTTTATATATATATCATGAACTGTTATTATTATGAACTATTACTATTATAATTTTTTTGATGCAATGAAATCTTAGATTAAAAAAGAAAACTTTAAGCACCAGCAACATAGGTTATCAACTTTAATAATTAACTAAAAACCAACTGATAGAACGGTCTTAATGAAAATGCGTATTTCATTATTGAATGTGATGTTTTAAAAATATTTTTGATAAAATCTTTTTTTACGTTTTGGCAGTCTATTTGAATTTTTCATATCATTCTTAACTATTAAGCTATAAGAACATTCGTGCTGTAACGTATATCGTGTTTTACATTGTAAGCTACATCAAACAGTAAACGGTGCGTATAAATAACAATCCTGTTCTATTAATGCGAAAGTCATTGTCATACAATTGGAATTCTTTAAATAATTCGTTTATAAAAGTTTCCGTATGGCAACACTTTACGTATACGTTATTAATTTCACGTTTTTCATTTCTTTTTTTTTGGTTGAAAAGTTTATTGTGCCGCAAGAAAGAGTCGATAAATAGTGTTTCGTTGCAATTAAATTCTATAAATTAGTAAATAAGAAGTAAAAAACATTATTGTGAGTTAACAAGAATTTTTTAAATTAGAAAATAAGCAATAAGTTAAAAGAAATCTCTCAAATCAAAATGCTAATTCTTTTCATTTTAGCGATTGTTATTCTGGTTTTTGTATAATATCGTATATAAAGTTTTCTTTTGATTCCTTTTTGAAATGTTTTTCCACAAATAATCTCTTTTTCTTTTTTTTCGATATTCATTGATTGGCTCTACTGTGTGTTTCCGATCATTTCCCTTTTGCTTTGGTCTCGTCTACATTTGATCATGGAGAAGAAGTTATCCTTGTGAAAAATCAAGCAAAATATCTGTACAAAGTTCGCCAATTTTGTTGCAAATAAAAAAGGGTTGTTGGATCGGAGGTTCAATAAATTGCTAGATGCTACATTGATTAATAAACAACTATGAATCCATGCAGCAGTCGGCATCCATGGTCCTATGGACTACCGCCTCCACAAATCATAACGCACTTTGCACGTTATCCGGCTATCTCATATAACCACTTAGTCTCTTACCAAGATGACCGATGGTAAGGTAAGTAATATGTGACAAATAAAATTACTTTAATGATTATTTATTTTAATGATATTTAGGGCGGTTTAATTTTCTTCAAGGATAGAAAGCAAGATAACATTGTCATTTTTCACTTGATTTTAGTTTCAATTCTGTTAAAGGTAGATATTTCGAAATATGGAAATCTCATTCATTGAGTGTAGCAAATATTTATTTAAAAAAACGACATCAATTTATTCACGAAAGAGTCTTAACTAATTTGCGATGTTGACAGGTTACTTCATGTCCTAAGAAGATTTGAAAAGTGTTTAATTTAAGGAGAGGTAATTTTTGTAAGAATTTTTGAGATTTTTAAACACAGGCAAGAAGAATGATTGAGAAGGAACGCAATAACTGAATGGGTAAACATTTTTTGCAAAGAATTTTTTCCATTAAACTTGCCTTTTGGAATTCGCCAACTACTAATACTGACGAAATCCTGTTGGAAACTCTTTGCCAAAATAGTCATAATTAGACCCTTAGCGGTTAGTTCACCTATCTAATAGGCAGCTTGCACTATAAATATTTAAAAATTATTTTATTGCAACAGTTTTTTATTTTTTGAATCTCACTTTGAATTGAATTATGTTTTAAATTCTTCTACTCTAGTTTTATCTTTGTTCTTTTATTCGAACTATTAAGTTCCTATTGATATCCACATTACCATCACTTTGTAATCATCATTGTCTTAAATTTTCCCATCTTAATTGACCGAATTTAAGAAATTATCACTTGTAGCTTAAGCAAATTTGTGGAATATCACGCAGAGACCAAAGAAAAAAAAACACAGAGAGAAAACCATGATAAGGGAGAGTAGAAAAAAAAAGAAAAAGAGTATGGGGTGGAGCGCAAGTGTAAAAATTTGTTGCTGCTTGAGGGGAAAAAAGAAAACTTCATTCAACAAAATGCTCGTTGAGAGTTGAGGTTTTTCTGCATGACAAAATAAAAACACAACAGCCCCAGCGAGTTCAATGGTCTTTTGACACAAATGAAGATGTCAAGTTTTTAAGCATAACATAACAGTTGAGAGCAATAAAATAAACAAACATACACGTATTAATATTTGCAAAGTTGTCATAAAAAAAAAGGAAAAACATTTATTTAAAAGTTGCTCAAGAGCACCAGGAAAATAAAAAATAAAGAAAAAAAATATCCGCAAGAGAACAGAAGAGTCATGAAGTGTAGCTATTTCATGCTTATTCCTACTGCACATCTAGAAAAATTTTTAAGTAATAAAAAGAGTACAATTCTGTTTGCATTCAAAGAGTAGGAGAGAGTTTATGTATTCGACAAAAACCTACCACAATATAAAATATTGTATGGTTCGCTTTATTTTCGCTTTTTTAAATCCCCTTGTTAGAACATTAAAGTAATACTTAGGCACAGAAGAAGAGTTCGATATATATATGAATTATATGATATACAGCTTTTGAAAGGACTTAAATTATTTTCTATTTCAACAATACTAAGAAGATGACAAGAAAGATTTATTTTCTCTTTTTTTTTTCTTCAACTTGTATCACTAGCTAATATAGGAGATTGAGCAAAGATCCATTGATTGATGTTTCAATCGTGTATTTTGTCGTATGTGTCGTGTATATGCTAAATAACTTTTTATAAAATTTTAAAGGATTCTTCATGCAAGTGTTTATATAGTCTTGGTAATTGTTGGCTTTTTGGGTTGAACGTCAACCAGAACAGGACTTTACTTTGGTGAATTTGAAAACAATTCGAAGAATTATACAAAAAACAAATTTTTTTTGGACTATCTTTTCTCATTACTCACTTCATATTTTATTTGATTTTTTCCTTTCGTTAAAAAGGATTGCAAAATATATATATATAAAGATGTGATTTCAAAGAAGCGTATTATGCTCTCTTCGTCACCTTAACAAATTTTTCAAAAATTATTCATTGAACTGGAGAGATCGAAATTATGTAAATTTCCATAATTAAAGAAAATTTTTAAAAATATTTTTTACAGTTTCTACAATTTTCGACGTCCAATTTTTTTTGCAACTTTTTTTTTGTCTGAGGAATAGAATAGTCAGTCTACTGTATCATTTTGAATAAACTTGTTTATGGCTCAAAGAAAGAACACCATGCGCGGTTAGATAAACAGCCAATATTCCTTCCTTACTTTAGCAAATCAATGCTAAACCCTTTTCCAATCCTCGAAGCACTGCTGATATACGCTTTTTTGGTTTGACCTCGAGCTCATTTCGTGATGCGGTGTTAGTCTCCTTAATCATGGGAAAACTCCCACCTGTAATAGGTCTTTTCAGTTTCGGGGACAGGATAAGCCGAAGGGAACTAAGTCCGGTGATTACTGTGGCTGAGGCATGACTACAGTACTGTTTTTGGCCAATTAATCATGAATAGGCGGTCGAAACATTGCATGGTATCAGCTAACCGATATGCTGACTTGCTCAGCAACTTCTGATTCTCCACAATAATTTTCTTCGTTACTTCAACATTTCTAACGGTTGTTAAAGTGCTGGAGCATCCATCGTCATTGACATCTTTTTGACCTTCTTGAAGTGCTTGTGTCGTTTATAGACATTTTTAGAATCGCCAAATGACTCAGTCAGCATTTTAAATGAGTTGTAGCACTTTTTCATACAAAATTTAATCCTTTAATCTATTTTTTTCGATAGCAAAAAATCGCGATCAAAAAAACCTGTAATGTTAATATGTGTTATAAACAAACTAAAAGTGCAAAATGCTTGATGATGTCAATATGTGGTGGGGTGGGGAAGTGTACCTTTATATAGGTGGAAATCTACGTAGCTCACGAAATTTGAAAAGTTACTTTTTTAACGGACCTCGTACTATATGCATCATAGGTGTTATCCATATCCAATCTGAAAATGGATGACCATACTATTATGATATAAACATAATATTGATGAGAAAACCTCAGTTATTATATACAGAGCAGTGTTTGCAACGCATTGAACAACTATCGTGATCTCATTGCTGGTCAATGTAAATGATGAAATAAATTTTTTAGTGATTTTTTAAGGCAAAACCAACAAAGTTTTATCTTAACTTTGTTACGTTAAATTCAAAAGCCAACTAAACTTGGATCAAGGGCGCTTCGATAATACCAAACAACTAAAAGTTGTCCACTTTTCTTCTTGCTTATAGGATCAAAATTGTAGATTTCTTAGTTTAGAATTTAAAGTTAGGTTTGCTAATTAATTTGTTTTTAATAAAATTTTCGTATCGTATTTATTGCATTTATATGCTGCAACCAAAGTGTGCACGGATGACTAAAAATTTTTCACAATCACCATCTTTCGATGCGTTTTTAATTTTTCATATTCCGACGATAATAACGATAAAATAAAGATTGTATATTTGTCTAATATCCTTTAGGCAACGTTTTAGTTATCTTTCTGTTATATAGATTTTCAAATTTATTAGTTATAATTTTTAAGTCTTACCTTACTACATACACTTTAAAATAGTCTCTTTGTCTTTTAAATTTGCTTTAATTTAATTTATCCTTTATACGGAAATATGAAAATAAAGCCTATACACAGCTTCATCTTCTCTACCTCACAATATTACATATTTGTCATATAACCGGCTCTCATTTTATGCACTCTCCGTTATAAAGCCGTCCGTTTTTTCCTTGTTGTTAAATGTATGCATAAAATGTCCTGCTAAGGAAAAATGTTGCAGTTATTGCCGAAGCGCCATCATTTAGTTCTTGCACTCTCCGGCAGCAAGTTGTGTTTTCAATTCTCTATCGTATACATATATATATATTTAGAAAGTGTGTTATTTCTATTTAATCACCAAAAAAAAAGTAGCAGCTCACAGAAAATTTATCTACATATATATATATATACAGAAATTTTAAGTTGAAAAATTGTAAAAATTTTAAAAATTAACTAGAAAAAATTAGTGAAAATAATCTGTGTTGTGTTTGTTGATGTGTTTCATTAAAAAAAAAAAAAGAGGAGAAATTTTTATTTTTAAAAAATAAAAATTATTAATAATTTAAAACATAATTTACGGGTAGGTGATTAAAATAAATTTAAAATCTATGTAATTTTAATACGAACGAGAATTTCATGGTGAAAAAAAAAATATTTAATTAAAATGAAATTAATTTTTCATAACAGAAAGAAAAAAAAGTCAAAATGCAATGAAAATAATGCCCACACCCAGATTTTGTTTCTTATAAAAAAAAAAAAGAAAGGAATATATAGTAAAATAATTTCTTTACTGTTGTTTGTGCTTTTGAACTTTTTCTTCTTTTTTCCTTTTTTTTTTTCTTTGCTACTTTAATATCTTTTGTATACATATTCTCTGCTAATTGCACTAGTTGTTAGACTCCACTATTCTCATCCCCCATGATTTTTCATATATCCTATTTACTATGGTGTGCTACTAAAAACAACTGGAATTTTTTTTTTTTGTACTTTTCTCGCATCAACACCGTTTACAGCGAGAGTTGCAGCAGTAAAAGCAGCATCAGGCCCGTAATTATTTTGCTGTTAAAGCTGCATCAACCGTATAATTTTGTCTTAGTAAACACACAGCCTTTTTTCTTCTTATTAAAAAGCACCCACACACACAAACACACTTTTTATATATGTAAATATATACTATGTATATATATATATATACATATATAATATAATCTCGGCATTTGCATTGCATTTAGCGGTGCACAAAATGCGATTTACTGTGCAGAACTTTTTGTTTTTCTACAGAAAAAGAAAACAAAATATACCGTTATGTGTTATGTGTATATATGCAAAACTGTTTTCTCTTAACTTATATAGGAAATGAAACTCTCTTTTGTCTTCTAAATAATTAAGCATTGCCTACTATAGGGCTTACCTATAAAAATGCTCTTCTTCTTTTTGTTTCTCTTTCAATTTAAATATCAACCTCTCTTCTATGAATGTTGCGGGTTTTAGAATACATTCATTTTTTGCATTCATACAATTAGTGTTGTTGCCGTTTTTATTGTTGTTGTTAATGTTTTTACCTACAGCCGCACCCTAAAATTTATCATAACAATTTCCCAAAACAAATAATTCAAACGATGTTTTTTTTCCGGTATTCTGTAAATAATTTTAGCATACACCAAAGTTTTTTCTTAGATTGTCCGCAAAAACCTTTTGTTGTTAAGGATAGTGTGAGAAAATGTTGTATATTTCTTAGTGCAACTTATGAATGAATACAAGGTGACGCAGATTTTTTTACGCAGACACGTAATTCAATTTGGTTGGATTATATGTGTCTTGTTAGGTGCAAAGACCTCAAAATAACTTTTGAAATTTATTATGCACTGTTTTCATTCCATTTCTATTCGTTTGTCTCCCCAAAGCGATTAGGTCGAGTTGTAAACCAAAAACAACATTTTTTTTTTTTAAAAAGAGGGTTTAAATCAATAGAAATGCGCAAGTAGATATATTTTTGTTTATTATAAACGCGAAATATAGATTTGAATTTCCCATATAGGTCTGATGGATCGTTTCTTTTAATAAGCGATGCGATGCCAAAACTTTCTTGGCTTGCAACCGACCGTGTTTTTTTTATCAGCCCCGTCAAAATAGCTTTAAAGAATACCTGGACGGCCTTTTTTAGTGCGTTCAAAACTGGAAAAAAAAGCTTTTGTTCATTTTCTCTGATCACCTCAGAATCTTGTTTAAAACTTTAGATTTATATTTAAAATTTAGCGGATGACATAGAAATTAATATAATCTGAATTTCGTTCCGAAAAAGAAAAAAAGAAAATAAATATATGAATATCAAGTATAATAATAAGCTTCCGCCGCTTTCTAACAAAAATTACGAATTTATTGAGATAGAACAGTATATTAGCTACCACTTCTTTCATGATGAAAGACAACCTGCCTTTGCTAATACGGAGTCCCTGAAATTTCAAGGATATGTTACCAGATGACGACCTCACGTTATGACGTTTTATATCTGACAATTTTAACAAAATCTTCTAGTGAGAGTTACTAATTCGTGTAAAATTTTTGCTAACTGCGAGTAGACCTGTGTAACGATTTTTAAAATTTTTACGAAAATGTTTTGAACAATTTAGGGCAAAATTCGTCAGTTTTGAAAAACTTTCAATGCTTTGACGGCGATCGAACGTTAGGCAAGCAAGTCTAAACCAATTCTATCCTTTACGTGGATCAACCATATCGATGTGTTAGACTGCAGCATAGACGAGCAGACAAGGTTCTCACTGCAGTGGACCGTATTTGGTTATTAGCTACAGTGATTGATCAGTCGATAAAGGCACACATTCACTAAGTTGCCATCGTTTCCTATCTCTTTCTTTTTTCCTGCTCGCACATGATCAACGCCAGGCCCACGTTTGGAGGATATATCGTGAGTGATCGGTCATTAAAAAAAAAGTAAGAAAAGACTTTGCGAAGCACTTATATTCACGACCTTTTTCCTAAAAGAAAATTCGAAAAAAACTAAATTTCGAGACTGTAATATGTGGTAGTCGTGGCAGTTTTCCATTTTTGTGGGATAATGTGGAAATTTTTATTGCTTAGTTTATGAGTAGTGAGCAAAACATCCAGAATATAGAGGTATTTTCAGTCCATACAGATGGACAGACGGACATACTTAAGTCGATTTTAATTTTGATGCTGGTCAAGAATATATATAATTTACGGGATCTATAGAGATTCTATCTGGATATTACAAACAAAATGACAAAATTAATATACACCCATGCTTCGGTAGCATAAAAACTGCGAAAGAGTTTATTGGAAGAAATTAACGGAAATTAATTGCGGATATTTTGAGTTTTTGACTTCGATTGAGTTGGCCAGTTGAGTTGTTGATGTCGTCTAAATGAAAACTTTAATCAATCCCAAGCACGATGAGCCGAAAAAAGAGCGTAACCTCAATACTATGGACAAATCAAAATTTTCTTATAAATTTTAAACTTTTGAGCTTTCGTTTGCAATAGATCTGAAGTTTCAGTTCACTTAATATGACTAAAAGATCTTTGCTTGACTTATTTTTAAAATGAAGACTCTAATGCTTCAGTCACTTTCAAAAACATTTTCTGCATTGATGATCCTATAAAACATCCCTTGCATGCTTTTGGAATAATTGTTAATGTTAGGTCTTCCCGTGCTGCTACTATCGAGTAAAACAAATTTAATTACATTTTCTTTTTCTTTTAAAAACTTTTCTATAGCAATCTAAGCGTGTATGTACGACGTGGCTATGAAATTTCCTCTTAGTGGTGAAAATGGTGAAATTCTATTCTAAACTTTCTCTAATAGGTCGAACGCTCACCACCATGTTTTTTATGTAGTTTTTCTTTGGGCCAACTATAACACAAAAAATGCTTCTCAGTTTATTTCAGTTGTATTGAGTTGAAGGGACGTGTTTTAAGTTTCGGCTTGTTTCAGTTGATTTCTTTTCCTTCAATTTTGTGTTTCGGTTTTTTGTGTTATTTTGTTCAACTTTGAGTTTCTTTAAATTCTTTTTTTTTCTTTTTTTTTTGGGACCGCCAGCAATAAATTTCATTCGTTTTCTTTTCTCTGTTATTTTCCAAAAATAAACGAAAAATTCTAAATTATTTTTAATTTGTTTCTCAAAAAAAAAAAAACTCAAAAATTAAAAAAATATAATAAAAAATTTGAAAGAGTTTATGAAAAAAAAAATGAAGAAAAAAGTGTTTCGTAATCAGTTTGGATTTTTTGGTTAATAACAACAAGTATATATAAAAAATTAAAAGTTAGGAATTTTTTTTTTTTTTTTTTTTTTTTAATATTATACAAATTATGTTTAATAAGTGAAAATTTAAATAATAGGTAATTTTAAATAAAGCATTTATTCTCACTAACTAAGGCCTAATAATTATTTTATTTTAATGTTTATAATCCTGAGAAATGTACACAAAATATAAACATATTTTCTTAGTCGATATAGTCGATATTTTGAATCAATTTAACAGTAATTGTTTATCGATCTGCCCAGCTATTAAAATTTTCAAAGTCCACAAAAGTCGAAATTTTCTTCTTAGAGATAGTGCATAACTAAAATTCACCTCAAGGTGTATGTAGCTTTATCTCATGTTAATAATATTTTTCTTTTCCTATTATAAGAAAAAGTGTTTTACATATTTTTCCTAACATATGTTACTAATAACCAAAAATAGTTTTAGTGTGTATTTATTATAAAAGTATGCAAAGATTATTAATAAATTAGCTATTAGCTATTTGCTCTTCGTACTACTTCTCTGGGCAAGTATTTGCCCATTTGAATGTTCACGATTTTAATTACTATGAAAGATAAAGGCAAAAATCCATTAATTATAAATAAAAGATTCCAATTTATATATATATATAAGTGTATATATATACATATGTACGTATGTATGTTCAACCACTAAATCAGCTGCTTGTAATATTTTAAATTCTTATTTTTATTTTATTTACTACAACCTTTTTTTTGTTTTTTCTTTTTGTTTTTCTAAATTTCTCTCAATTGTAAATAACGCATGCGCTGTTATTCACATTTAATTCTACGTTTTTATTTTTTTTTTTTTAACGCATATTTATAAGATTCTCTACATAGGTTTGAAAAGATCTTTCACAGTTATATATAAACTTTTGGATTTAAATTTATTAAATTATAAATAATCAATATTTTCTTTTCTTTGTATTTATTCAGACAATTGTTTATTTCTTACATTCCTTGCCTTGTTTTTCCTTTTTTGCACGCGTCATCGAAACATGGGAGTATATATTAGATACGTACATTGGTTGTAGTAACCAGATATTTCGTCCAAATCCGTCTCTTATTGAAGTATTATAGTATGGTTATCCTTGGCTAAGACCAAAAGAGCTATAACTTTGGAAAAGGAAATGATTTGCACACAAAGACACAAATAAATGATAAACTGTAGCTTATTGACCGCATCAGATGTCCATCTAGGACATGTTAATAATATTAGTACGCCTTATATCCAAAGATAAAATACAAAAGTGTCTCCGATCAAGCTCGATCAACTCGATCAGTAATTATAAAAATTAAAAACTTCCGACTTATAGTTTTTAATAGATAACTACTCACATACTTTACACTTTAAAAAATTAAATTTTGAAACGATCTGGTTTGACTTTGAGACAATCAGAATTAGAGAATTACTTTTTAATTTTTATATAATTACTTGATTAATGTGGTCACTCTTTATTAAAGATCCTTTTTCTGTATGGTTTAACTCTTGAACTAAGGCAGTTTTTATCGAAGCTTATTTGTTGCCATCTTTTTAGGAAAAATAAAGAAAGAGGAAAAATTTTATATTTCTTTGGATATTTTATCGCTTTTTCAAATACTTTCAATATGTTTGCATACTAATCATGAGAAATTCGGAACTGATTTGAACTCTCACGTTCCATATTTCAACTTTTTGTTTTAATTTTCTATTTTGATATTTTGACAATTCTAAGAAAAATTAACGGATTTTGATAAAATTCAAATATTAGGGCAACCGTCTTGAGAATGAATGATCGTGAAGAATTATTTATGTTAAAAATATAATTCTTAAAACTGCAAATTTGAAAAACAACAAATTTGCCGAATCGAGCATAAATTTAAGATTTAAGGAACTCAGTAGACTAATGTGCATCGGTTTAGTCCGTTAATTGTGTATAACATGTTTAACCGCACCAAAAAGAAGATTTCACTGGATGGAATAAAGTGAAAAGAAAAAGTGAAATAAAAAATTACTTCTCGACCAAAGATTTCAATAAAATGTAATATAAATCTTATTTAGTGGAATGTTTTCTTTATATAACACCAGTACGAAATATATTGTATATAGTTATAAGGGAGAGACTTTTAAAAGTAGATTACGTAACTAACTAAAAAAAATGTGTGGTCTCAACTTTATCGTTTATGATGCTGGTGCAGGCGTGGAGTAGAAACACATACTTTTGTGAGTGCAGCTATTTAATCATTGTATGTTTTATGGTTTCATCATAAATGCTGGAAATTCTAATATTTAGAATTATTTAGTTGAGACATGTACGGGGCAATTTAATTTGTAAAAGAGTCCATTCCGTTAGTTTGGCGCCTTTGTTTACGTTCTTAATCAAAATGAATTAGTTTCTCCGTCCTTTCTTCTATTTCTGTGCTTTTCAAATCCTCAAGTATTGAAATTCTGATACATATCAATTTGACCACAGTGTTAATGTTTAAGAATTAAGTAAAAATCGTTTATTCTGAGAAAATTAGAAAATTTCAAACATATTCTCGTGATAACCTTCCATAGATTAATTAGGTCTATGGTGTAAACTTGCTCTCACCCTTCATGACGCTTTCTTCTTTTTCTGGGATAAGAATTCTAAACATTAAAAGTTTTTTACTTCATAGTCACAAATCGTATTAAATTGATTTTTAAATTTTAATAAATTTTTAATAAATTGTAAATATATGGCCTCCTTTTAAAGTGAACAAAAATCTCATAAATTATGATGATATGATGTGTCGTGGTCAAAACACGGGTTTCTTTTTAACGCAATTATCTTTTGAAAATTACAAAAGTTCGCCGATTAAGCTCACACTAAAATGTGGAAATAATATTTTGTAAACAACATTGACATAGAAATACTTAAAATAAATATTTTACTAATTCTTTATATACAAACAAATGATTAGGGTGCATTAAATTTCTCAGCAGTTTCGTAACGCCTTATTAAATTTCTTTATTATTTCATTGCATATCATCTCATTAAGTTTATTTTGAGATCCCGTGCTTTAAAAATCGTTATATGACCGCAGCCTGCATTCATCGCATCATATTCAAGTGGTTGCCCTTTACATTTTACACATCTGGATCTGAAGTATGACATAAAACTTCTTTGCAAAGTCGAAATAAATCTATAAGATTCGTATAGATAAAGAGGGTTAACGGAATATATATGAAGTGATACAGGAAAATTAATTGCAGTTGTATGTCAGTAAAAATTTAATTTCGTTGACCAACATTAATCATCTGCCTCGTCCGCGAAAAAATTCTTAATTTAATTCTAAGAGTTCTGGCAGACTACTTAAAATTCCTTTACGACTTATACCAGATTACTGGTATGAAATTTTGTAGAAACATTTTCTATTTTTATAAAAAAATTTATGAAAAAAAAAATGTATAAAATATTAGTGAAAATTATTTTTTATGATTTACTTCTGTAAATTGATCTATAGTTAGATCACTGATATCGAAGGCCCATGTTTAAGACATTATGGGTATCTAGAGTTCGCTTCGAAGCGAAAACATAAATATTCTTTTCATTTGTTTCTTTTCTAAATTTAATTTTGTGTACATTTCATGATTTTCTTTCTTATCTTACTTTCTCTGTCTGTTCTTTTTTCAAATTTTATTTGCAGTAAAAGGAAAAAATTTAATTTTATTTTAAAAGCTCCGGTGCTTTTTTTTTATTGTAAACAATCGATAACAAATATTGACAACGATTGAATTGCTTGTGTTTTTAAACAAAAACATTGAGAAAAGAAGTAAATATAACCGGAAAACTTTCAAAAAGGACTTTTTTCTAACTAAGAGAGGTAAGGAAATGTTACCTTTAAATGAAAAAGGAAATCCAAGATCGATGAATTAAATGTTATTAATATGTTCTCACAAATAATTAAATTATTTTATTTGAAAACTTCCTTATATTATATTAATTAATTAATTTAGTAATGTTTTTATAATGGATTTCCTTTATTTTTGTTTGTTTACTTGTTTAACTTTATTTATTTTTGTTTTTTTTATGCTTGCTCTTTTTCTTTTTACAGCTTATTTTTTTTTGTTTTTAGAACTTTGCAAAACAGTATTAAAAAATGCCCACATATATATATATATGAATTTAAATTTAAAGAATTTAAAGACATTTTTTTTTAGATCTTAAACACTGTTAAACTATTTTTGTTGTATTTTTAATGCTTATTTTTAATTACCAAAAAAATTGTTATTGCTTTTTTTTTTTGAAAATAAATTGCCAACTATTTCTAAATGATGACTACTAGCAATAATACCGTCAGAAACAATATGGTCGAAGGTCAACAACAGCAGCAGCAGCAGCAACAACAGAATGGTGCTAGTGTGGCTGGTGGCGCTACTGCTAATAATCCACAAAATACTAATAACAACAACAACAACAATAATAATAATAATAACAACAACAATGACAACGAACCGAAAACCAATTTGATTGTAAACTATTTACCGCAGACCATGTCCCAGGAGGATATTAGAGCTTTGTTTGTTAGCTTTGGTGAGGTAGAATCTTGTAAATTGATACGAGATAAAGTAACAGGTAATTACAACGATTTAGGAATATAATGTCCAAACTATTTTCAAATTTTAATTCGTTTAACTTTTTGTTTTTCAGGTCAAAGTCTTGGTTATGGTTTCGTTAATTACGTTAAACAGGAAGATGCCGAGAAAGCTATTAGTTCATTGAATGGATTACGTTTACAAAATAAAACAATTAAAGTGAGAAAATTCGACTTTTAATTAAAGAAATTAATTCAATGAATAAAATATATTTTTATTTTTTTATTTCAAGGTGTCCATTGCCCGTCCTAGCTCGGAATCCATAAAAGGTGCTAATTTGTATGTATCCGGTCTTCCCAAGAATATGACGCAACCGGATTTGGAAGCTTTATTCAATCCATATGGCAAAATAATTACCTCAAGAATCTTATCTGACAATATAACCGGTAAGGAAAAAATAAAAAAAAAAAAGGATTTGAGAAAAGCAATGAACGTAAGATAAGGTTAAGAGGAATAAAAATAGGAAAGCGATAAAACACAATATGAAATTTTAGCAGTTTATATACGATCCCATTAGTGACAGATTTTTGCTTGTTGGGTGACAAGTGGACCGTATAGCGGTAAGGTTCAGAAACTTGTACTAAATTTTTTTTTCACATTATCTGTCCGTGTTCACGTTTACTGCCTTTTTATACCTATCAACGAAGGTTGATGTTACATTCATTTTGTTAATTTGGTTACAATACCCAGAAGGAAACTTTAGAGATTTCTTAAAATATATATATTCCTGATTAGCATCAAATTTAGAATTGATTTAAACATTTTTGTCTATGTAATGTTTGCGGTAAACATTCTTTTGACCGCAAAAATGAAGATCGGCTTCAAATTTGCCAGAAACATTCGAGCTTCTTGAACGCGGCTTGATAATAAAAAACGGACCAAGTCGGTCGGTTGCGTACTCATTAAGTGTTGATAAGTATCAAATCGGAATTCATTAAAGTATGTCCGTTCGTTTCTCTGCTTATCTGCTTAAGCAATTCACCGCAAAAATGAAGATACCCGAAACAAATTCGAAAAAGGCATTCGAAGTACTTGCATACAGGCTGATATTGAAAATGAGACAAGTCGGGCGAAAAAGAAGCCTGAAAATACCTCCGCTCTCTGATTGTTTTGCTCATAAACTACATAATACATAATTTCCATTGTATTCCATAAAAATAGAAAGAAACTACCGCGCCACAATGTAATATTATAAAATATTAAAACTTAGTTTTTTTCGATCTATTTTCTAAGGTTAAGGTAGTAAATATAAAAGATTCGGTACAGTCAAATTTAATTTTCTTAATAGTTTGAATGAAGCAAACATAAATTTCCTGCTTCTTTCGAAAGGGAAAGTGCTAATAAAAAAACAGGTGTAACCGCGAGCTTATGTTAGTCTTCTACTGGAATTAATAATATAGAATAAGATAGAAATGGAAGATGATTAAGCAGAACAAAACTAGATATTCATCTTTCTCCGTCCTTAAGTAATTTACAAAAATTATTAAAATTTGCATAAAGTTTTACATCATTACTTACGAGAGTTTATTTACATATTTCGGTTTTTTGTTCATTGCAAGGGTATTTCTGGATGAAACACGCCCATTTTTTACGTGTCTTAATTTTCAGATAACATTATTAGAAAATGACATAGTATTTTCTTGATAAATTCATTTATAAACATTATTAATATCCGGTCGAATATTGAACCTTTTCATTCAAATACGCGTCAGTCAATTTATTGAAAAAATTCTGTAATTTTTTAGATATGAATGCAGATGAAAAGTATTTTTCTTTTAGTTCAAATTTGCACCAATTATACTGCGTGCCGTTGAGCCAATTGTGAGCTGAACATGCCTCACGAGAATGACGTTTCTTTCAGAAACTTTTTCTCGCGAATACATAAACACTTTCTAAAGACATCTGTTAGTATATAAAGAAATTAGAAATTAGGGTCTAACTTGCCCTTTGAAGGAAAGGCCCAGAATTTCCAGGAAAAAATTCTTTCATGTGATGAATATTTTCTCCATTTTCTAGAAGGTATCTATTTAGTCAATAAAAACTTATTTCGGAAAAATTTATAGCGGCTTTCTTCTTCAAATGGTATTGATAAATATTACTCAATAATTTCAAAGCAGTGTCTGATATGGATCGTAAGTTGCAATTTTCTGTCGTAGCTATCGCGCAACCATTTTTAAGCGGGGCAAAAAGCGAAGAATATTTTTAACAAGTTATCTATCAGAGTTTGCAGTCGCTGACATTCTACTCTACTAATAGACGAAATTCTGATGGACGGACAGAGAGATAAGATTAAGTCAATTCAAAATAATACACTGATTATAAATATATGTAACTTAAGAGATCTCTGATGAGTATTTTAGTTTGACTGTGGATGGAAAATGAATTAAGATTCGGCGCGTCTTTTTTATGTTACAATATTTTTAATTCATTTGTTTTTAATTTCATTTCACTTTAAAGCATTTCGAATATGTTTTAATAATGTTTTTTATTTTACTTTATTTTAAAAAAATTATAAATAACGTTGTGTTAGGTTGTGGGCCTCATGATCAGGGTATGTTTTTATATTTATGTACGTCAACGTTTTTATTTTTATGTTTGCTATTCATTATCAGAAACATCAATTCATCTATTGATAGCTAACAACCACCATCCAGTCTTTAACTCCCGAAATTTGCTCTGCGTTTTAAGTTTTGATGTCGTTTCTAATGTGAAATAAATATTTTTTTTTAAGGTCTTTCAAAAGGCGTGGGCTTTATACGTTTTGATCAACGTCATGAGGCTGATCAGGCTATCAAAGCTTTAAACGGCACTATACCAAAAAATGCAGCCGAACCAATCGTAGTAAAGTTCGCTAATAATCCAAGTAATAATAAAGCTTTTCAGCCTCTAGCTGCTTATTTGACTCCTCAAAATGCTCGAGCAGCTGCCAGAGGTTTCCCTACTGGTGCAGCTGGTGCGGCGGCAGCAGCAGCAGCTGCTGCCATACATCCCTCAGCTGCGGGCAGATACAGGTGCGTCGAATGATTGTGAAAAAAATGTATTGAATTCTTTGTGCCCGACGCACGAACGGTTAAGAGCCTCTAATGAATACAAATACGCAAATCCACGTAAACGGGGCTCTATTAGCTGAAATCGCTGTTATCAACAAGAAATTTGGATTGGAATACTAAATTAAATTTTAACTTCTTTGTTTTTAATATTGTTGATCTGATACATAATTTAAAATACATTTATGTTGACCTTATGCGTTGTGTGTTATTCATTCTTTATAGGTCGAATGTACTCTATAATCTTTGATCGAATCTTATTTTTTAAACTTCATTTATAGTTCCGTCATTTCGCGCTATTCACCGCTTACAGGCGACCTTTTAGCTAATACGATGTTGCCTGCGAATCCCATTAACGGATCCGGTTGGTGTATTTTCGTTTATAACTTGGCTCAAGAAACCGAAGAGAATGTCCTTTGGCAATTGTTTGGACCCTTTGGTGCCGTACAATCGGTTAAGGTATGAAGTTTCTAACCTTAAAGCAGAATTTATTATATACTTTTTATCTTTTTAAGGTTATACGCGATTTGCAAACTAATAAATGCAAAGGATTTGGTTTTGTGACTATGACTAATTACGAAGAGGCTGTTGTGGCTATACAGTCCCTAAATGGTTATACGTTGGGCAATCGGGTCTTACAGGTCAGTTTCAAGACCAATAAGACTAAACAAACGTAATTATTAACGAAACTGACTGCTGCTGTTGTTAATAATGCCGCCCCCACCAGTAATGCCCTGACCGCGCGATCCTGTCTAATGAACACCTTAACAACCACCGTTAAAAGTAATACTTCAGCCACTACAACCGTTAAAACATTACTGAATGCTAATAACAAGAAGAACTCTACAATTATCAGCGATATGACCTCAGTCACCAGCACTAGCACCACCAATTCCATTACGAATTCGAATAATGCAAAAACCACTAGCAATACAACCACAACTACAAATTCCAGTAACATTAACAACAGCAATCAGTCATTGTTTAAGAAAAGCAATAAAACAGGGGCAATAACAACTTTGCCTGCACAGACAGTAAAAGATCCACAATTACAACAGCAGCAACAACAACAGAGATCTCTATTGCATACCTTAACTAATGCTGCTACCGGAAGTGCTAACGCTGCTAATGTTACTGTTGGAGTTGGTGGTGTTAGCGGTTCCGGTACTTCTACTACGCAAACCATAATTAAGACTTCAAGTAAATTTGTTTATAACAAACCGCAAAATCATTTTGAGCTGCTGCAACAACGTCTGCAAATGCAGCAGGAATTTACTCAACTCTTGACCAGCGTGGCTCAACAGCACCAACAGCAATCAACTTTTGGCCCTGGTGGCCCTTTAACACATCACAGCGGCAGCTTAGGTTTGGGTACTTCTAATGCCGGCAATGCTTCTACATCATCATCTAATACAGCAACAGCTACAAAAAACCCTTTGTCACCGTTTTTACCGTTTTCAAATTGGTTTTTCTAAAAAAAAAAAAAAAAAAAAAATTAAATCGTTTTAAGAGGAAAGTTAAAAAATTATAGAAAAAAAAAACAAAGAACAGGTAAAGTAAAGAGTAAAGATTTTAGAATTCATTTTTTCAGTTTTTGTAAAAATGCATATATATTTATATATATACATATACATATATATTTGCATATATAATATTAAGTTATTTTTCTTTAAAAAGAAGAAAGTAGAACATTATGGTTCAATAGAAAATTTTTAAATGAAATTAAATTATCTATCTTCATGCGCTTAGGACGAAATTAAAAATTGTGTGTAATGGAAATCAATATTTTTGTTTTAAACAAGTCGCTTTTTTTAAATGAATTATTAAGTCGTTCTTCTTTTTTTTTTCGTTTTATCCTTAAGTTTTTTGGTATCTGTAAATATATTTTTGTTTTTTTTTTAATTAAATAAATAATCTTTTAATACATATAAAAATTGATTAAAGACCATAAAAAGTCGGTTAATACCGACTGTACATCGAACGATAACACTTTTGAGACTTTCATTCACGACAAAAATATAGCATTTTTTATTTAATCTAAATATATATAAACTTAGACAGCGTCAAACAGCAGAGATATTGATTATGATTTGAAAATTGGTCTTGCTGCTCTATAATTTAATATAATTTAATATATTTTTATAAAAGTTTGTTATCTTTTTTTAATAATAGAATGAGTTAGCTATCTGTATTGAGGTCTTAGCTTTTCAGAATATAATTGTCATCAATTCGTAGATTCTATTGTCGATTTCTAAATTTGTAGGAAAAATCGAACTTGCTTTTTTTTTTAAGTAAATGTGTTGCAGAATTCTTCTTAATTCGATCTAGTACGAATTGCACATTAATTAGAAATGCAATTACTGTAGTATTTTGAAATAAATGAACAAATTTCACAAAAATAGAGCAATTCCTTTTCGGTGGGAGATGGATGTAAAAAAATTTACAAATTAAAATATTTTTCCACTTTAGTTTTTTTACATCCATTACCACAGGATTGTGGATTGTACGTATTACAATATTTAACACAGTGCCAGCACTAAATTTAAATTCATATGTAAATAAGTTCAATACTTGCGCTCGCCTTCCTAGAAAATCTACAGGTAGGCTTCGTTATTAATTTTAGATATGTCATATAATTGGCTTTCGGCCAGAATAACTGTAACACAATTTCTAACTGTTTGACTTTTTTCTATTTATGAAGTAAAAAATAGTTTGAAAATGTGCTCAGTTTTACTTACAGAATTGTCCGCAGTTTGATTGCCTCCAGTGTATTTTTAGAAGGCTTTTCCTTGTTGAATTTTGACGAAAAGTTTAGCCACGTGAAACTAAATGTAACAAAATTTTATAAATTGCAATATTTTTTTTTCTATTTAATTTTTTTTTTTTTTCTTTGCGTCCATGAGTCAAAGATATGTGAAGCCTACTACATATGTGTCATAACGTCAAAAAACGTGAATATTAAATTCACAAAGGTCTACTGTAAACATTCTAAAAATATATTTGATTGATTTTATTTTAATTTCGTTTATGTGAGCTCAAAGTACTGATGTCACGAAATATAATTTTCACTTTATTGTGTTATTTGTGATTTTTACATTAGCAAAGAGTCTCGAAAACGCGGTGAATTTCGATTGAATACTTTTCAATTCTTTCTGAATATTACTTTGATAAAGAAATATACTCTTATTTAAGAGGATTTCTCAAAAAATTTCTAATACATTCACAAAGTTATATTTGCTTTGATTTCTTAAAAGTGTGTATGTAAGAAAATTATATAAATTATAATATTTTTTTAATCTTAATTTTCTTACATCCATTATTAAAGCTATGTGAATCGTATTTTTTAAGCTACTGGAGATATAAGCCTACAATAAAAGGCCTCCTCCACCCCTAATTCAACAAAGCAAAAAAAAAAAAAATGTCAGTCATATTGGACTTGTTCCATGTTCACATAAAAATATCCAGAGACCTATTATTAACTTTCTAAAAATATATTTAATTGAGTTTATTTTTATTTATTATTTATTCGGATATAGTGCTGAGATCGAGAAATATTATTTATTATAATATTTCTAATCCTATTTTTGATTTATTTATTAGCGAATAGTTAGTTCTAAATCCAACGTACAAAACTTGGATTACAAAACTAAGCATATTTAATAAGAATTTGTAAAGACATTTCAAATAGTTTCATAAAGTTATTGTTGCTTCCATCCGTTGAAGGCGTATGTAAGAGAATTTTATAAATTATAATATTTTTCTATCTCCGTTTTCTTACATTCACCTTCAACCGTATGTGAAGTGTACAAGGATTTGAAGTTTTGAAGTTTCATAATTTCTACAAAATTTTTACACCACAGTGAACACTTTTGTTATAGCATATCATGGCGGGAACGAAATCATTGAAATTTTTTAAAAGTATATCGGTTTGATTTAACGATGCAAAAGAGACAAAATCTAAAATTTCAACTTCTCTTTTGAATTTTTCGTACATTTCTTAACATAACTCTTATAGGCAGGACTATCGCCAGTTCGTTACGACAAGCAGCAAGTTTTGTTTTTACAAGCCAATTTCTTCAAATCGATTAATCTGTTTGAAAATTGTTTCGATCGAGAATTTAGTTATATTTAGTATTAGTATATATTTCAAACGGTTTGAAAAACTTTCAATTGCGTTTCTATGCTCCGGGGGTGGATATAAGAAAATTCTTTAAATTAACGTATTTTTCTAGTCGAATTATTTTATATCGACCATCGAAGTGTAGTTTAATATATTTATTGTTCAGTTTAAGGGTCTTGTCGTTCATGATACCTAGAAATATCTGGAGTCTATATATTTCTGATCACGAGCGAATTTAACCATGTCCGTTGGTATATCTGAATGCCATCTGTTTCTGGAAGAGTTATGCTCCTAAGAATTGAAATTAGATTTGAAAATGGGCGTAAGCTACCTCTAACCAAGCAAGCTATGAGCGAAAAACAAATTGGAATTTTCCGCGATAGTTGTTAAAGGACTATTTAATAATTCAATGAAAAAATGGGTGTGATCTCACTGTAAACACCCGATCAAAGTAGGCGTAATCACATTAACATGTAGCCACCTAAAAGAGATATTGACTCAAAAATTGGTATTCGAATTTTTTACTGCCAAATTGAAAGAGCAAAGTTTCTATCCGAGCAACTCTCACGCTCACGTGCAATGTAGTATATTGCAATTCTGTTGTAAGGGTTTGAGTTAGTGGCTACAAAATATTCGTCTTGTGGCGAGTATAATTTTCTCACTTGTTTTTTCTGCTTCATTGTAACACTTAGACGACATAACGATACGTTTAATCTGAAATTATTTGTGGCATCAAGTCAATCTTACAGCGTACAGCATTTTTAGAAAAGAAAAAGAAAAATAAAAATAAAAGTGAACTCTAAATTAGGCTAAAGAAATATGATTTAGAAATTATTCATTTAATTTAAGAAAATTTTAAAAATTCATATTGAATAAAAAGAAAATAAACAAAAATATATGATGGAATTATAAAGAATTTTTCGAATACAACGAATACTTTGTGTAAGGTATATCCTTAATAATTCTGATTTTATCCACAATATCTCTCGCTCTTCCTAAAGAATTTCATTAAGTTTTATTTTATTTTAAGCATAACAGAATTACATGTGAAATAAATGAAGAAAAACCATAAAAATAGAAAATGAATTATAATAAATAATAATAAAATTTGATTTTATTAATATTATTTAATATGAAATGAATGAAATAATAAAAGAACAAATGCAATAAATAAAATAGAATAAATGAACAAATAAATAAATGTGAAAGTGAATCTAATGAATAAAAGTAAATAATGAGTAATTAAAAGAAATAAGAAAAAAAAAATTTTTTTTTAATGCAAAAGAATTTATAAACATAATGAATAAATATAAAATTTATAAAATCGTTCAGATATAAATTTATTTAAAAATAGTTTTAAAAAATAGCAAATTAAATTCCAGGTCTTAGACAATTAAAGCATAAAAGTAAAGAAAAGAAACCTAAAATATATGAAATAAATCTGCCAAATTTAAATTGACTCAATCCATTGCACGAATGTATGCAAGAAAAGTATATAAATAAAAAAAAAAAAATATACATATATATATATATTCCACAAATAAAATATTTATCTTACAAGCATACGCGAGCAATTTTTTAAATGTAAATTTTATAAAAATAATTATTTCAAAATGTACCCAAAAAAAAAACAAAAAAAGAATTCTTCAATAAGAAAAAAAAATTCCAAGTGTTTTTTTTAATACAATAAATGGTGCTTACGTAATTATAAAATAATTATAAAAATGAAAAAAAAAATATGTATTTTATGTTTTACTTCCTCTTCTTTTTCTTAATATGCATTTCAATGGTCAGTAGTAGTAAATTCTTTATTAGAGAAAATATTCGTATTGAATCACAGATAAGCTAAATATAAATGTATGGAGATAAAAACAGAAAAGTTTGAATATAAGAGCAGTCAAAGAAGTTGAATATAACAATGACTTTTTTAAATACTTTAATTTTATGATCATAAAAGAAATAAAAATGTAAAGTAAGATACTTAGGTACTTGCTCTATAATTACCGATAATAGTTAAGAGATTTTAGATAAAGTTGATGATAGTTTAAAAGCTAAAAATTTTAATATTCAGCAAAATATATATTTTTTGTAATATTTAAAATTTGTAAAATTAATATCTAATTAGTTCACTTTTTAAATTTATAATAAATATATATATCTTTTGTTTTTTTACTCCAGTAATAGGTTTTATTAAAGTTGTATTCACTTTGTGGCAAATTTTGGATAACTTTCAGTTTATATGAATACGGAAAAATGAGTAAAATACATGAATTGAAAGCATGTCAGTTATCATATCAAAATCATTTTAATAGAACAACCGCTTAGATGGTCTTTTGGTAAATATATCGAAATGAATTGCAATTTGCAAAATGCATGTTCAACAAACTTGTGCCCCAAAATTGAAAAAAATTATGAATCAAATCTTTTCAGTCTTTAGGCCGTTATGGTTTCAACAATAGCTGCACATGGTTAAATTAATTCAATATCTCAAACTCTAATGCGTATTTTTTGATATTATAATCATAGAGACGACAGAGCTACTTCTTCAAGTATTCTTAACAGTGTTGGCTCGCAGTATAAAGGTTTTTACTGAAGCGTAGTCTTTCTGCCTTTTTGTTTACAATATGCTGAAATACGTATTGGGGTCCCATAGAGTATATATATTTTTTAACGGGACGTTAAATTAATTTTGCCAGACCAGCTCGTTTATCCGCTTCCTGGCCGTAAATGTTAAGAAATGATATTACTATTTGGCACTTATATTTCCAGTTTAAGTTCAAGTATTAAAATTGAAAATAATCGCGAATAACTAGAAAACTGAAATTCTAAGATGTAAACCGAAAATGTACAATTCAATCTTTGAAATTTTTATAGATATAACCATCTAATGTTGGTCTCAATACTTCTTAGAGTTCTTTCTTACATATATTTGATTAGCCATAACTAAGTTAAAATTTGAAATCATGGGTATCCAAACATGCCGCACAGAAAACATATATTTTTTTTTTTTTTTGCTTAACATGTTTAATGCATGCATTATAAACATGAACATTCCTATCCATCTATAAATGTTGTGTATTAAATATAAATTTTATATATATTCCAAGACATTGTTTTTTAAGTATACGTGAATAGGTTATCTTATAATATTGGAAAAAAAGTCATAGCTTTCTTTAAAATCATGAATAATAGAACACTTGCTTTAGTTGAGAGAAACGAAGCAATTACACTATTTAAGCTTGACTGATTATTATTGTATATATATATATATGTATATATATACATATATATGTTATATGTGTATATATATATATATACATATATATATATACATTTATATAAAAAGAAAATAAATTAAATTTAAAAGATTATGTAGTGAAAATCTCTAAACAAAAAATAAATAAAACAAAGGAAAGCAATCGATATTAAAGCGATCTTTAATGAAGCAGCCAAAGTTGTAAAGAAATATGAAAAAAGAACAGAGCAAAACATTTTGATATAAATTTAATATATATTTTTAAATAAATATAATATATAAAATATATATATATATATATAAATATATAAATAAATAAATAAATAAGTAAATAATATAAAAATATAAAATAAAATTAAATATATATAAGAATAAATAAATATATATAAACACACACACACACACACACACACACAAATATATATATATATATATATATATATACATAGATATATTTATTTATTTATTTATATATTTATATATATGTACTTATGTATGTATACATATGTAAAAGAAAAACACCGCACAATAATATACAACAAATACGTATGTTTATCTTTTCTCATTAAAAGTATTTTAAATAAAACAAACAAAAGAAAAAACAAAAATGAAAAACCTAAGGCTACTTGCAAAAGATACGTATTGATGAAAAAAAGAACTATATAAATGTTATACACAAAAACAAAAAAATGAAATAAATATATTTATTAAAAATAAAAATAAAAATAAAAAAATAAAAATGACAGAAATTCAAACGATATATTAATTGAAACGTTAACATAGCAAAATGCGCATATCTTTGATATACACACAGAAAAGAAAATTATTGAAAACAAAAAAAAACAAAAAAATGGAATAAAAATATAAATAAATATTAAAAGATAACACCATCCCACACAATTCTTACACAACAATAATTTGTATACATGTGAAAGAACATACAGAGATTTTCACTTTTATACTTTTACACCGCGATTAAATTACTGAAGAATAACAAAAAAGTAAAGGGAAAAAGTTCGTTTTGCTCACCATTCAAACGCGAGTCGAACAAATGAATAAAATTAAGTAATAGTCTTATAAACGAAATTGAAAAAAAAAAAAACAAAAATGAAAAGAAAAATATATTCTATGCTTTTTATGCAATCAATATTACTGAGAGAGAGAGTTTTTAAGAAAATTGTCGATAAATAAAATTTAGTTTAATTTTTTTTCTTATTCATTCTTAACACTATTTTTATTCTTAAATGATTTCACTATCACAGTTTGTAGCAATTTGCAGTTTGCAAACCTAAAGTCTCTGGTAATAGCTTTTAAGAAACTAAAAACAAATGTAAAAGCCATGCTCTCCTTGGAGTGGATCTTCAGAATTCATTATTTCAAACGAAAATCGTTAGTTGCGGCCGTGTTTTTGAGATGATTAAGGCATTTTTTTTTTTGATTTTTATATTTATTTATAATATAATGCTTGATAAAAGCACCATTCGCTGGTTATTACAAAGGAATATTGGAACAATTTTCGATGTGTGTTCGCCATATTTAGAAAATTGTGTCTATCGAAATTTCATTATTATATAAATAAATAAATTTGGTATAATTTTGAATCTACTGACGGACTACCAGATATGTGGAGAAATGCGACTAATTCGTTTTAGAATCTCGTATCCATCCAAGAGCATAGCTAGATATATATATATATATATATATATATACATATATATATATATATATAGTAATTCGATACGTTAAGTTCTCACGGCTTAATTACATAGATTGTGAACAAATTTCTAACAAATTTTTGTCCTAAATTCTTATCATAAATTCTATATATAGACACGGATTTTCATGTTTTTCCGTACAAGAAGTTATAATAAAAATTTTTTATTTACTCTTTCTTTTTCATATGAACTCTTTATACGGCTTGTCATCTGAATCTTAACATAAGCAGAAAGTGATATAAAATACAAAATAAACTAAAAAAAAAAATATTAGCAATAGAGAGAAAGGAACGATCAGAGGAAGATTTGACGATGACGAATATAATTAAAGATGGTTAAATTATAAACGATCGTTAATAAATAAATTCCTAAAAATATTAAATAAATTCCCCTTAAAGAGAACAGGAACTTAGAATTTTATAAGTTTTGAAATTTTTAACACTTGAAAGAGAGGAGTGTCTTTCAAAAATTATTCATTTTTTATTTGTTCTCTATCTAAGGTGTGCTTTTTTTTGGCCAATTGACCTGTCCTTCGGTTCGTAGTCCATGTAGAGTATGAAAAACTGTTTTATTTTTGATTCATTAAATTAGTTGAATAGATGTTCTCAGAAAAATGACATGCAGCCATACACTTTTTGATTATGTTTATTGAAGAGTATCATTTCGGGGAACGATGAGGGCGATGAATTAAATTTCCAGCCTTTCTTCTGCTTAGAAATTTCATGGCCTAGTGAAAACAATATTTCAGTACGATTTTCATTGATCTTCGGTAAAAAGAAATATAGAATAAATATATAGAAAATAGATGAGTCGATAACCTTAGTTAGTCCGGAAATATATTTCTTGGATCTAAATTTTACCATAATAATAATAATGAAACAAAAAATAGGGCCACTTATACGAATCGTTGGGAATTTTTTACTCTTAAGGGAAAAAATTCATTCATTTTCCATTTGTTTTCCAGACGATCACACGATTCTACGAACCTAACAACTATGAACTAATTTTTCATTGTCGATCTTCCGAAACATGTCCTGTAAAATTCTACAAATAATCTAAATGACGTAGTTGCGAGCTGCCCGATGCAAGTGCGGAAATAGCAAAATTTCCTTTCAATTTCAACTTATTCTATAAGTTACCCTTTAACGGGCCCTAAAATTGTGTTAAAAATTCCTATAATCAATTACGTGCTTGTGTGGAATGGTTGGTTAACGGTGAAAAATATTATTCTCTATTTAGTTTTTATCAGTGTTTCTCGTTCGTTGAGGTCTGTCATTTGGTTTGGAATATAAATAGAAAGTGAATGCGTTTTTTTTTATAATTGATTTATTAGATTTATTATAAATTATACGAGGCTTTCCGCACAAGATTGTTTCATTTCATTTTTGTCTTAAGGTTGAGCTTTACATTCCTTCCAAATGCTTTCACGAGAAGCTAACTAACTTCATCTAAGTGAGCGCTTTGCTTTCGACGCGTGAGCTATTCTTATTTTCTAGTTTTGGTTACATTTTTTTTTTGGTTACTTATAATATCAAGAATAAAAGCAAAAAAAAAAAAGAAAAAAAAAACAGAAAAGCAGGCAGTCATATTAATGGTTTCCATAATGAGGCCAATAAAACATAAACATTAACAACGAAAATGCTATAAACTTTTATAAAACTTAGGTTTTTTTTATTTTATTTTAATATTATTATCATTTGAATAATAATTTAAAAGATGAAATTCTTTTCATTTTTTATTTTTAAAATTCTTTTTCGATTAATCTTTTAGGTTCAAAAAGGTTGTGTAAAATACTCGCAAAGAGTTTTATTGAAAAAATAACTCTTAGAGTTAAACCAAGAAAAAGTCATTTTTTGAAAATACATAAAAAAAAATATATTAACAACATGAAGACATGAAAAAATAAATAAATAAAATAAACTTATTGATAATTGCAAAGAAAAAAAAATTTTTTTTTTAGATTTATTAAAATGTCTTAAACTAAAATTTATGTAGAATATATATACAAATATTTCAAAATAATATTTTATATGTTTTCTGTATGTATTATATTCACCGCATAAATAAGTAAATGTTTTACATAAATTTATAATAAAAAAAAAAAAAAATAACTAAATTATTATATAAATAAAATGAAAAGTTTAAAAATATCATCCACACGTAAAATTATATTCATTCTAACTCTTTAAAGATACTTATGTATTAAAATACAACAAGAACAGCAACAACAACAAGAAAACAAAAAAAACAAAAAAAAAACAAAAAACAAAATTTGTGTCTATGGCGGTAATGTACGTTTAAATAAAGAACTTATGTTTATACTTATAGATTAGTGAAATTATTAAACACAACACACTTAACTATATATCGCCCTTAATATTGCTCAACCGCTCACTTAAATTAAACATAACAAACATTGTTGTTAAATCAATTAGCCATGTCTTTTATATTTATATTCTCTTATTTAATTACTAATAAAATCATGCAACTGAATGGAAAAAATACATAGTTAAGGTAAATAATATTATTATTATTATTATTAATATTATATTATTGTCATTAATGAATAAAAGGAATATGGAAAAGTTTCATCATATATTTAATTAGTGTCATTAGTGTGAAATGTGAAATAAAAAAAACAGGAATAAAAAGAGATATAAAAAAAAATAAAAAACATTGAATAATTAAATGTCCACTTTACTCCTACTTCATCAATGTACACAATTTAACGTGATTTTAATTAAACATACATATATATATATATAGATTTATATATATATATTCTTTTTCGTTTCTTATTCTCTTTTTTTTTTTAATTTTTCTCTCAAAAAATTTTGTCACGCATTCAATAAAAGCGATAAGCAAAAAACAAGAGAATATCTTAATATATAAACAGAAAATATTCATCTCTTATAAATTTATCTTTCTCTCTTTTTCTGACTTACAAAAATTTACTTATATATATATTGAAATCATTAGCAAAATGAAAAAAAAAACCAATAAAGTATTTAAGAATGTGTTAAGAATAAAGAAGTTTTTTTATTTCAAATGTGGAGAGCCAGATATACAAATGAAGTAACATATCGGTCAACAATTCTTAGGACTGATGAAAAGATGTTATCTTTAATAAAAAGTTCATATTAAGTTTAGTAAGTTCCAATCCTCAAGAAATGCATCGTATCCGTCAATAATTCCTAAGACTGACCAAAAGATGCAATCTTTAATATAAAATCCATATTATTTTTAGATCGTTCCAATACTCAAAAGACACCTACAATCGTTTGTAAAGTGAGAAAATATGCGTGAAGCAACATATCGGTCAATAATTCTTAGGACTGATGAAAAGATGTTATCTTTAATAAAAACTTCATATTAAGTTTAGTAAGTTCCAATCCTCAAGTTCCAATCCTTAAATGCTTGCGTAGTGTGAAAATAATAAACTGAACCAACATATCGATCAATAATTTCCAGGACTGATTAAAGATGTCATTTCTGATAAAAAATCCATATTATTTTTAGGTAGTGCCAATACTCAAAAGGCACCTACAATTGTTTGTAAACTGGGGAAATTAAAAAAAAACAACATATCATATTTGTCCTTTCATATTTGTCCTTGAAGAAATAAAATTCTCACTTTTCATTGAGTTTTTTTTGTGTTTAATGATAGATGGATATGTCTATTTTTCATCCCTATAGAAACCTATTACTAAAAAATAAAAGAAAGTTTCATATATCGTTGATGGGGAATTTTGAATCCAAAAAAAAGACAAGAAAAGGACAAGGGAAGGGAAAAGGAAAAAGACAAATCGGTATTAATTTTTCATTGAAATAAAAATATTGTCCAAGGGCTCCTTTAAAGGATTCAAAAATTAAATACGACTCGTGTTCACCTTTGCCCATACTTGCTGTACTTGCTGAGGTGAAGATACGATGAGCTTTTCGTTTTTAAAACATGTTCAAAGGAGTAACATGTAGATTACAAGTGCACAATTTGCTCATGTTTAAACATGCAATTCTTTGAAAATATACGTAATTTCCTGCCTTAAATTATTTCCGTTTCGATGTTTTTTTTTTTTTTTTTTGAGTACGATGAACAGAACAGAAGTGTGTTTGACTTTGTTCTCCTACATAAAAGATTTGAGGTATCCTTACCACAACTAAAAGATCTGCTCTTGATAAGGATTTGAAAATCGTGCCGAGAGGCAAAAATAATACATATTTTTTATAAAAAGTAGGTAGCGCTGGAAATTTTCGCACAATAAAGAAATACTAAAGAACTTTGTAAATTTTTTGTTTCACACTTTTTTTTTTTTTTGAAAGCAAACTTATTGATGTAGAAAAAATTGATTGTTTTCTTTTTTTTTTTTGAGTTACGCACTTCCGCTCTTCCTTAGATTTTTATACACCTAAAGAGCAATACAAAAGACAATAAAGGAAAATCGTTTTCAAAAAGTAGGAAAAAGAGGATATGTAGATACTTGCATATATATATATATGTAGAGCATACACTAGTATTTTTACACATAAACACCCATACGTACACTATCTCGATTAATATATAAATAGACAAAATTCGATTCGTTACACAAACTCTTGATCTTCTTGTTCAAACACAGAAAGAAGGCCAAGCCAGTAAACTATGACAGGCATTACAATGTACATTTGGAGAAACAGTTATTTTGAGGAAAATTGAGTCGAGGGTTTTACTCGAAATAAAAGACATGGACGAATCAGTCAAAAAGGCTAAAATAGTAGATGCCATCCTCAAAATAACAGATGAGTCTGATACAGAGAAGATAGTGTTGTGTAATATTTTAGAAGCGGAAAATAGGCTTTAATCGAGATCACAACAATATTAGCTGCACAACGATTATATATAGCTATTATAGAGAAAGAGAGAACAAAAATATATTTCCGATACATAGGGACAAATCATTTGAGAAAAAACACTAACTTTGAAATTGGAAAAGCACGTGAAATAAACGAAAACTTTGTAATGGTGGCTATGGTGGATAAAACAATTTACAGCCACCACTTCTGAACGAACATTGATTTCAAAATGTTCGCGAGAATTCTAACTGTTTTGGGACAAGAACATTTCCTCAGCAGTAATAATAGCAGAAAAGATTTTATTAGCAAGTAACCAGAATGGCATTCAAAAAGCTCTGATAGAAGAAGCATCAGAGTTGATGAAAATATCATGAAAATAATAGATCTAGTTGTATTAAACCCTCTATTATTGCAAAGCGAACATCTTTTACAAAAGCTGGAAGTAGTTCTAAGGCTTTCTATATTGAGAATGATATCGGTCAAGAATAATCGAAAAAAATAACAACGATTTCTGCAGGTTAAACCCATTCGACGGAATATGTTAACCGAACGATAATAACAATGAGAAAACGACTCGAAAGAAAGGTGCTCCCCTTCCATGATACTGAAATATAGAACAATGTTCAATGTGGGTGGGGAGAATGCAAAGAGAAGAAAATTTTCTTCTAACTCAAGCTTTGTAGGGGCTAGAACTTTTTCGAGTTACATCTACGATTAGACGACAACACATAACAACGTATATGAAAGCTTAAATGATGACGCGAAGCACATTTGTCCGGCATGGGAAACTTTAAGGCATGTGCTTTCAAGATTTCTGGAAATTACAATTTACAATCTACTGGCAGCTATGTTGAAAGATTTAGAAAGTTTGAGGAAATGCCTCAATTTTTCGAACGATGTACAATGGAAGATACAAAGTCAAAGTCGACTTGCGAACCTCTAATTTCTCTCAGGTAAGGGGGATGTACGATTGTAGAGTGAAGATTAACGGCTAATAGGTGCTCATACTAAGGTAATGCGAATAATGTATTATTCACTATGCAAGAACTCAAGCGAGATGTAGAGCCACTAGTTGGCAGAGCGCTGCCAATACATCTAGCAAAGAAAAGCACGAATAATATATATATATATATATATACATACAATATGTATACACATATTTATATGTAAGTGTATTGATATATGTATATATATATTTTTTTTTTTGTATATACACTAACAATACCTAAACAAAATATATTTGGCCGCAGGATAAGGTGTAATGCTTACAATGAATATATAATATAAAATTAGTTTCAAATGCAGGCACATTCAGATTACAAAATTTTCTCTCTACCATGGAAATAAACCCCCCAGACTTTTACAATGAAATATTCTCGAATTTGATTATTTTTCAATCTCGATTGGATACTTTTATTAAATGGAAAATTCATTTAAATAACTCTTCTGACAAAACACGATATCATGTTTAAGACTTAATTCCACTTGAGAGCTAAACTTCTTGCCTAAATGGTTATCATTTTAAACGTACACGAGATTTACTTTGTTATCTGTATGTATACCATATACAACACAAAGTTCCAGCAGGATATTTAAAGTTTCTTATGCATAAATCAGAAATATTCTATTGTTGTTTGCCTACATGTACTTATGCGCCTACATGTGTCTACGTATACTGATACAAAATATTGTATCGTTTGCATAAATGTTAAGCTATTTGTGTGTAAATTCCCATGCATGAAGATGTGTTTTTAAAAGAGCATGTTTATTTGCTTGACGTATGATTAACAATTGTATACAAAATTGCGATATCTTGCATATAATACAAGCAGAGAATCTCCTCCTCGCATTCTTGGAAAGTGAATAATGCTGTACGGGCATAATAAACTTTAGATTGATGACTGCAGTTAAAAAACTAATATTCTAAAGCATAAAAAAAAAAAAAAAAATTGAAAGTAATGCTTATTTCATATTATATTTTAATATATCACGTAAGTATTTTATTAAGTTCGTTTTTTTTTAATAAAAATTAAAAATTCTTTTATATTAAAAAAACTCGCATGATATAATAATTATTCTCTTGATAAGAAAAATTTTTAAATCTATTATATGTTTAGGATTTTATTTAGTTTTGAAAGAATTTATACTTTATAGTAATTTGAAAGTTTTTTATGTAAAGTTTTCTACTGATGAAGAATGAAGACGAAAATTTTCATCGAACAAAAAATGAATTTAATTATTATTTGTGTACGATAGCTTGCTATACGTAAGGTGAAGTAACACGTAAATCTTGAATAGGAAAACAAACACCGAATGCTTATGTAAAGAAGGAGACAAAAAAGGTATGTAAACACAGGAGTTCAATCAAAGAAAATTATACGATTACCATACAAAGCAAAACTTTCATTAAAATCTAAACTTTTATATCTTAACTTATTTTCTTTACTTAATAATTACAAAATTAAGCATTTTTTCAGATTAAAGGACTAAGCAAAACCGGTATTGTTTTATCATTCACAGTTTGAAACATTCTTAACTAAGTACTTCAGTCCCAAAAAAAGCATGAAATTTATAGATTTAGTTATATGTCCGTCTTTGATTTGTCTGTTGTCTTTTGTTGGTGCAATGTTAACCAATACTGTGTAGTTTATACTTTTGTCTTTTTGGTTTATCTTTACATCTCAATTCATATATCTCTACTTAAATATGTAAATAAACTTATTTTTGTGTGATAAGTAGAGACCGTCGGGAGAAAAACGCAACACAAACATTCAAGGCAACAAATAATATTTTTCATAAAATATATTAAAGAAAATTAATTTTATGCGGTGGATAGGGACCGCACATAAAAAAGTTCCCCTTAGAAAATATGTCAAAATTTTACGAAGCAGCGAGTAAGTGCTTTTCAAACAAAACATATAATTAAATCACACTTGAAAACTTTAAAAAAAAAATAATAATTTCTCATTTCAAATATAAAATTTTTTTCTAAATGTACGTAATTCAATACTAGACCCATGTTCTTGCGAAGAATTGGTTTGTATTGCAAATATTAGAGTTTATTCACGTAATGGGTAATAAGTCTTTTCGGGAACTGTCTCTATCTCCATCAACTGCTAGTAAACATTGCGACCGCCCGATTGAAGCTTTTTCCGAAATTTTAAATTTCTTTCGGAATTGTTGTCTGTTTCAAGAAAATCCTTCTTCAATTTGCTGCCAAGCTGTATACCAGCATATATTGTAGTCTTTGTTATAAGATCCGATTCGCTTATTACCTTAGGCAATCCATACTATGATCTGTAAGATCTATTGCACTTGCACTTGCTTTTAGCCTTCTAGATTTAGAATTTTTATGAATCCTGCTACTTTCTTTAGTTTGGAGTACTATGCTGTGTCTGTGGTTATCAAATATTCGCCAAACACCTGGCACCTCATTCTCTAGATAGCCTCGCATTCGCAGAGATTGTGCAGGAACGTTTCAATCATCCCTTCGCCGAGTTTGCAGGAATGGGTATCTTTAGGTGTTATCTGAGGGATTCGTGTCCCGTGTAGAAACCTTTACATATAAGGAACTCAGTTATTTAACTCACAAGTAGTGCAAATAGAAAAATCGTCGAGTTATTTGCTACTTATGTTTAGATAATAAGAGAAAATAAGGAAATCTGAGATTTTTATGCGATTTAAAACCTGTAAGATTCAATTAAAAATTTATTATAAAGCTTGGCTAAAAGGAATTTAAATTTGATGCTTTAGATGTTAATAAAAGATCTGATTAATAATTTCATCTCTTGTTCTATCTTCCTACTTTCCTATCTTTCGATAGAAATAAATTCATCTTTATTTCATTTCTAATACTCAGATATACACTTTAGTCCACCTAGATTTGTGTTCAGCAGTTTAATTCAAACCCTCTACATTAGTTTAGTTGATTATAATTTTCTCTTAGTTCTTTTATAAAATAAAATTTCTTCACATGTTCTTTATCAATTTATTTAACTTTTTCTTGTAATTTATTTAAATAATTCTTTCAATTTCCACATTTCTCTCAGTTGTCACAGACAAACAAAGAAAGTTAAGCTTCGTATTTGGTCTGGTGTTTATTTTCATTACGTTGTGCTTTCACGAGGCATATTTCAATTTCAATTTTAAACTTAAGTTCACCCTTACAGTGGTTGGACAGCAAAGAACTGCGTGACCTGAAAACACACATTTTTTTTTGCTTTTTCTTACTTATCAGAGTATATTTCTGTTTTCGTGTTTTTTTTTTAATTAATATCGTTTTTTTTTATGGTTTGAAACATGTCATGCGATATTTATGTAAGAATATAAATAAAAGACATTTAATATATAAAAGAAATTAAAAGAAGTTAGACTAAACTTGAATCTAGTTTTCATTTGTTTTAAAAACCTCTTAATATGATCTGTAAAGAATTAGTGGCATTGGTGCCAAGAATTTATTTCAATGGACGCCTAATAGAATCTGAAAACATATTTTGTATTGCAAATCTAAAGTTGTGTGTGGAGGAATGGACCGACGAAGTAGATTTATAATGGATATGCTGAAGTCAATATATTTTTTTAACGGTTGCTTTATTTATTTGCAATTAAGCGATTTTCTGAAAGTCTTTCAAAGCTTCAGTTTTGCTGTTTGATAAAAAAAAAATTTAAAAATTAAATTATTCTTAAGTAAAATGAGAGTATGGGGTGGGGAAAAACAATGCTTTCTGTAACTACCGACTTTTGTATAGAACTATTTTAACCAAAGTGCGCCCATTTAACGTAATAGTAAAAATAATGAGACTGAATTAGTTTCGAATATCTCGTGTTATGACGGTAATGTGTACATTTTTTGAAAGGTTGGTACGTTTGTTACGAACATCTATTGTAACTTTCGTCTCATTGAGACTGTATTTTTATCAATACGTCGTTTTTTTCGAGTGTTCTTAAGGGTTGCGGTTTATATGGCGTTATTTTTTGTTTTAATCGATAGAGAAGTATGCGCGTCAAATTTCAACGGCTGCGACTTTCGAAAAAAGTAATTCGAATTGGCTCACTTTGGTAGAAATAGATATGTTTCATTGATTTCTTGAAAAACGGCCCAGACAAATAAAAAATGATTATCGATATTTAAAGACATTTTCGTATAAATAAATAAAGTCCATCACAAAATTTTAGAACATTAGCTGCTTTTTAATCATTTTTTTTTAACCCGAAAGTTGACCGTCTGATAAAATTAACGTAACCTACGCGGTAGTCCTAGAGTTAATTCTTCTGATTTTGTCGTATGATTTGAAATGATATGTTGATATGATATGATACATTGGTGTGATTAGTAATGCATTTTGTGTTCACTAATTCAGATTTATTCATAGAAATTTTTTATATAATTTTTCAAAAGTTTTACATAACATTTCCTATTAAATGCTTCATCATCAGTTCGAAAATAAGTAATTAACGCTTTGTCTTTTTTATCACATAAAGCTGGTCGATTTTCGTCGATCTCTTTAAGGTAAATGATACTTTGGAGACGAATAAGGGATTTAATCCATTCTGCGATTAAAATCTATTTTCGACTTTTCAGTCACAACATTTGAATAAGTTGGTTAGAAAAGTATGCTAAAATGAGCCTCATCTTGATCAAAGTTTAATAGAAGATCGGTCTTCTACATAATTTCCTCTTACAATTTGTTTTTGATGCAAGACAAACGCTCATATTTCTTCATAATCATAAAAATTTCCATCAAAGTCAACTTTAGTTTTTCCAATCGTCTTATCCATACTTATCAGATAGAGCAAGGATCATTGTCCAGGCCTATATGGAGACATTGAAACTTCTCTGCCAACATAGAAAATGTTAATATTGAATGTCTTCAACATGTTAACTAATTAATTAACTCACTACATAATCAACTATCATTATTATGGCGTCTTTTCCTTTGCACAAAAGACAAAAAAGAAGGTGAGTCAATATACCAGTTTTTAATATTTTCAATTTTAACCGTTTATTTTGCTACTGTAGCACGGTTAAATTAACCGATTAATGTCAAACGTCACACTTGTTCACGTGGAGAATATATATATATGTAGATAAATATATATTTCGCATGAATTCTTTTAATAATGACATCGCAAACTCTTGTTAAATGTGCGCTTGTTTTTTATAGCCATTACAAAAAGTTGGCGGCATATTCACTTCGTCAAAACGTTTGCAATTACCAGCAGGACGTTTTCTTAATCCTATACAAAATGTGTATATCCTAAATGAGTATGAAATTCTGAATCGATTAAAGTTGGCAGTCACCTATCCTTTGTCTACTCTCTCCTGATCATAAAAATTAAGATATCGGCTTCAAACATTGAAAGTTCTTTTATGCAGGTGGGTCTTGAAAATATCCAAATCACTCCCAGCGCATTTCCATATATAATATAATTTTCCGAATCAATTTTAGTTTGCCTACTCGTCTGTCCGTCTCCAATGTGCCTATTTACTTTTGTATTCAGTGTACAAAATTGGGAAATTTTAGCGGTATTACCACTGACCTGGTTTAGTCCAAACGAGTGCAAACGTTATTAAATATGGGATGAATCACGTCATTTTTACAACCGTTCCCCACATAATCTGCTATTTGGATAAGGTTTTTGTATTGCAAAAAATGGGAAATTTTAAATTTTTCTTTTCCAAATTCCGCAGAACACAGTATTCTGACATGCAAAATAGATTAAGCATGTTAATGTGGCAGCAAGATCACATTTTTAGAATTTTATAGGCAAAGTTGATCCAGAATGGTTAGTTATCATATAAATTTACAGAACTATGCTTGAATCATTTTTGGATCTCGTTCCCATATATAGGCTTCTCGAAGAGTAAGACTTTGTATGGTAATTTTGAGTATTTCATAACGACAACTGGTGAAGAACACAATAGCTTCTTAGTAAAAAGATTAACTTAAAAAAAACTTTAAATTCGAACCAGCTCCGCTCAGTTTTTGTGGCCACTCCCAAGAAAAGTACGTATTCACATGATAACGGGGTATTCAGTAAGCGAGGTGTAGGATATTTAACGATCGACTCTGCCAGACTGTAACATTTTTACTTGTTTTAAAGAGAGAGAGATGATGGTCATAAAGGATTCGGCCAAAGCCGGATGAAATTTACTTATTTGTTTTATATACAACTTAAATCCAATGTTATTCATACATTTGCTTTGAACTATAGAACATTTCAATAAAAAGTATTTAAATTCAATGGATTGTTGATTCACCGCAATTTATGTCAACACAATTCTTCTTTTATTTGCAATTTTTTAGCGCAACGGAATTGTCTCTACGAAAACAGAGAATAGTTAATTTGTATTTCTATACATTCCATAGGGTATATATAGTAGATATTTCAAATGTTTTTAGCATATGAAAGTATGCCCCAGATACTGGTATATATTCATAGGTAACGGAGTGGATTTAGTTTTATCTCTCTCTTTGTCTATATCAATTGAGTTTATAATGTAAAAAAATTATCTGAAAGAGTCAATTTAATGTCAATTCATTCAGATTATAATGAAAATTAATGAAATCATATCTTGGGCCCGTCCTTACACAATTAGCAAACAGAAAAAAATCATAATTTTATCCTTCTATATAGCGTTTTCCATTAGATATTGAAATTTAAATTTGAATAAAATAAGTTCTGTATGAGTTATCATTATACTTTTCATTTTTTATTTATTTAAAAGGTCACCTAATTACACTATGGATGGAATATTATATCGGCCAAATGGCAGTCAGAACGTCGATGAGCGGTGCTTAACTGAGAAGTTCAATTTTTTATGACTTGACGGCACGTATTGGGTTCAATATCATTGAAAGCGTTGAGTTACGTTGACATTTAAGGCATTATTTTTCTGCGGTTTATTCGCATAGACTAGTGATCTGACGTAGCCCTACAAGAAAAAGTCTAGCGGCGTTAAATTACACGATTTCGATGGCTAGTTCACATCGCTAAAACGCGAGATAAGCTTAGAGTCGAATTTGTGATGCAGCAGATCTATAGTTTCTTGTGAGGTGTGGCACGTAGCGCTGTTTGGTTGGAACCACATGGCGATGGGATCCATTCATCATTCACTTTAACCTATAAGAAAATTGGTTATCATCGATTTTATCTCTCGCGGTTGACAGCTGCAGCGTCTTCGTGTTATTCCGTACATTCTTGTTATCTGCAACAAAGTTTTCTGCTGACTTCAGGTTGCGGCAACGTACCTGCGTTGCTTGATTGTTTTTCGAACCAATTCATTCGAATTTGACCATCACACGTCGAATAGTCGACTTAACAGTAAAAATCACGTAACGTATGGTATCTAGGTCGAACTGAGCACCCATTTTGATAGAAACAATTAAATATTTGCGCGCGTTCCTTAGAACTGTAACTTTCCATGAGGATTTTTTCAACACTGATTACAATAACCTGCAAATCTGACAGCTGCGGCGGACGCTGCAAACTGTCAAAGTTCGTGCGAATCCATTGGAAAGACATACAAATACAAATTATTTAAACAATAGAAGTACTCTAGATTTGTCCTTCCGTTTATAAATCTAGGAAGTACGTATCTCATGCTTTTTTGTTGAGCATGAGAAGACTAAGTAACTAAAAAAAATATTTCTAAAATAATATTTTCTTGTAAACTTGTACTTAACTTAATTTTATGCAAACCATTATGAAATGTGGTTCATTCGATTGAATCGTAAATAAATCACGTATCACATTATGTAATGATATATTTTTTCAGTAATCATTGCTTTTAACCACATTTACAAAATTAAACGATATATTGAAAGTTTTAAAATTAATTTAATTTATTTACATTTTTTGTTTTTTTTTATTTCATTGTTTACATACATTTTGATGGAAATATAACCACGTTACGCTAATCCTAATTATGTATTAATTATCGTTATTTTAATTGTTTATATATACGAAACCCCTAATTATATCTACATTTTTTTCTTTTAATTTAAATTTATATTATAATTATTTGCTATGATGATTAGAACATGGAAGTTAACGATGTATTTGAGGTTTATATAAATATTAACCATAAAGACATATCCTTATGATGGCGTTTATCGAAGCTCTATGCAAATATTTTTTTAAAGAGCAAAAAAAAAAGAACAAATACACATTAAAAGCGTGGAAAATTTTTATGAAAAACTTTTTGCAAAGTTTGAGCTTTAAAAATTGTTTTATCCTTTTTTTTTTTTTTGGTTAATAGACAAATGGAAAATTCGAAACGTGCGCTTTATTAGAAATTTCAATGAATGTTTGAAAAGTTCACGTTTACATTACGTTTTGTGTACAGAGAAGAAATTGTTTTCAAAGTGCTTTTTCCCGCAGTCAGTTAAAAAGATAAAATATTTCTTAGATAAAGTGAACTCAAGTAGATGAATTGTAGAAATACATCATAAAAGCAAATATAATGAGTGAGAAGATTTTAAAGAGAAAGAGACACAACTCAATGCAAATAAGAACATTTTCATTCCTGTATATGTCTTCTTGTGAAAAGTGAGATTTAATAAAAGCATAATAAACACATTTCAAAGTGAATTACTTAATCGACTGTCTCCTTTCTGGCGTCAAAGCTATTTTATTACCCATTGCCACATATAACGGAAAAGTGTTAAACAAGAAAATGAAAACAAGAATAAACGCAAGCATTCAACAATCGTTCAGTGTTGAATCTTGGATATTTGCCACCTAATGTGCCATTTAAAGATTTCTCTTTTTCACTTACGGTCGTTAAAATTAGTCATTTATGCTATATACGCAGACAGAAGTCTTGAAAGGTTCTAATGTAGAATCTTATCGTTATTTGTTTTCTTCACATTCTAGTTTATTGAAAATATTGTTTTGAGAAATTTTCTACTCTCTTTTTTTATATTTCTTAGATTTTTTGTTGTAAGGGTAGTCTGCTCCGATTTTCCTATCCACCATCAACGATATCAATTAAGCAGCTTAAGCTTCTTCTATTAACAAAAAAAAAAAAAAGAAATACGCTGCTGTTACTGCTCCATTACGTCTTGAAATTTATTAACAACAGTCATACCAACCTACCAAAAAAATATACAAATCTATATCATAGCGCATGTATTTTTAAAAAAAGGACGTTCTTATTACTTCTCGTCCAGGGCAGTATGTGACTTACTCTAGGTTTATTATTCAGTTTTGTGTCCTTTGGAGTTTCTCAAGCTGTGGAAAGACGTACATAAGAATAGTTGCAAATGGCCAAATAATCTCTTGATCTTCCACATTCTTCGAGTCCATGATTAGAAGCCTTATTTGCGAGTACCATAAAAGCAATTCCGGAACTAAGATACCTCATATCCCTATGTTGAGAAAAAAGGAAAAACAAACTTCTTAATTCTTACGATTGGTACTCATCAACTCGAATATAAAAATATGAAGTATTTTCTCATTTTTATAGGCCAAATTTATTTATGAAGTAGTAATATTTTTCCAGTTAGGCTATTTCAAAGGCGGGCAGTGCGACGTTACAGCAGTGTACTGCGCAGTATGCCAGCCGATGGTTGGTTGGAAATGTTGAAAAAGCTGAGTAGTGTTATTAAGGGCCTTGAATGGTGTACAAATCTCTCTTGTTTGGTGAAAAACGTATCATGGACGCACCTATACGTAAATATGCAAAGCACGCAAAGCACACTACGTTTGTTTCCAGAGCTTTGGACACACTTCTGTCGTGCATGAGCACTTGACCCTTTCGCTGTATTTGTTAGAGGGTTTCCAAGCAAAATCTGCTAGTTGCAGTGTACTCATGCTAATTACATCTTGACCGAATGTTGAGGTATTTTTGCGCTGCTTTAAAAAGCCCTTCGCCCCCTAACATATCTATCGATACTTCGAATATATGTTCCGTCCAAAGACAGCACCAAAGGAGAAAGTCTTATTCATCATTTATTCTTTTTGTTAAGAGACAATACAAAGTTTTGTTGGCGTTAAAATTTAACTTATTTGCCCGACCTCGTTCAGACATTATGCTAGATTCTAGATAACGTGTGTCATTCATCTTGGAGCGTTTACTTTGTAACTCGGTAGTGCATGCTCTGCACAGACAAGAGTAAACCCTACTGCAAGTGGCTTAAATCGAATCATTTTTTTTATCAATCGCTTTAATTTGTACAGGTCGCTATATAGGAAAAATTTTCCATTCTTAGGAGAATCGACAGAAAAATTGGTAAATAATATTATCTTAACATACTATTATAAATGGGTGCGGATAATTTGGATGAGGTGAAACGAATTTTTAAATCATTAGTTATATAAAATATGTTTTAAGACGGCATGAAGACCTAAGTTTTACGATAAACATTGATTCAGAATAATGCTTTGACTTATAAATTTATTGTGCTGAAATTGGATCACATTGGACTATGTTTTGAACAACCTTCACTCTAAATGCTTTCAGCAAATGTACTCCTTCTTATTGTAAATAGATTCCATTTTTCCTAACATGACAAATACAGTTCAAAATTTATCTTTGGCGAAGTGATTCAGGGTTTTGAACAATCCGGCCTGGTTCAATATAATATTTTAATTTGTTTTAAATCATTACACCATCACTGATCTTAGAAAGTGTGATAATCAATGTGATGGTCTGAATTAATTGTAAAATTTTCTTAATCGAATAATCGATACGCACAATAGAAACATGACACGTGTAAGAAGCATGAAAAGTTGCCGTCATATTTTTCAATATTTATTTTATTTGTTGTTTTATAGTACTAATTATTAACGCAATTGCTTTAACATTGCAAAGCATCTTAAAGACTTCTAAAAATGTTTTCAACTTTAAGATATATCAGATCATCTGGAAAACATATAAAGCTTTCTTAATTAACTCACTTTTCGTTTGAATGAAATTTTGTTTATTCATAAAGACTAGATTCAATTGACCTTAAGAATAATTCCCAATTGAGAAAAATATTAAATAAGCCAAACTGTCTACCTTTTATGTTATGTTACATTAGGTATTGTAAAGAATATCTTTAATTTAAAGAACTAACATAATATTGAAATTTGATTAAATGACTTTATATAAATTTGTCCAACTTTGTAGTATCATGGCTTTAAGAATATTGACCAGGAAGAAAGTAGAAAAATGAAAGAAACACCTTATGTTTACTTTCAGCTCAATAACTTCTCCATTGAATTGCGGTCAAGTATGTAAATTAAATTAAAATAATACACTTCACTAAACTTACAAATATAGGCACGAGTTTGCATTTTAGATACGTAAGTTGCGTAGTACAATAACAGGGAATGTGTACACATATATATATATATTTCAACCACTAGTCAAGAATTTGCGGCACTGACGCTACGGCAGCTCTTTTTTTTGTCGAAAACAGCAATTTGTTAGAGTTATGCTAATGGTGCAGACTGTAGTAGGCTTTCAAAAGAAATGGATATGGCCTCGGGAGTCTATTAATCGTTCAGAAATCTTAAAAGCATGTTTCATGGAGAAAAATTTGGATCTATTGGTAAAGTGAATACGAAAAGTGATCCGGACCTATATTTATAAAATAGGTATCGATATATCAGACAAGCATTGGATTGATTGTATTACTCTTGCATGAAAATATGGTGTAGAACTAGCTTTTTATTTAGTCCCGGGAATTATTGACCTTCGAGTTATGAATGGAGGGTAGAAAATTCATAATACTGTAAAGGAAACTATTGCGATAGCAACAGACTTTGCAAGTATCAATAAACATTAGATGAATGTATAATATAGCCCTGGGCTCAATTGGCATAACAAAACAATTATAGGACGTTTGTAATTTTCTGCTTGTGTTTGAAGCTTAAATTTAAACATGTACTTTTAAAATCACAGTATTTCTTTACTGGTTATCTCTGTCTAATTTAATCTCTTTTTCTCTCTTTCTCTCTCTTTCTCTCTTTCTCACTTTCTCTTTCTTTCTTTCTCTTACCTTCTCGTTCTCTCTCCGTCTCTCTGTCTCTCTTTACCTCTTCTTCTCTTTCTTTGTCGCTTTTTCTCTCTCTTTCTCTTTCTTTTTCTCTCTCTTTCTTTCACTTTCCTTCTCCCTCTCTCTCTCTCTCTCTTTTTCTATCTCTTTCTCTCTGTCTTTCTTTCGTTCTCTCGCCCTATCCGGTAAGAAAGAAGTTCCGTATTTTTGTAATATTGAAAGTAAAAGCATTGTAGACCCTCTATGTTTAGAATCGGCTTAAATTCTGTATCGTTATAGTTATGTCCGCTTAACCGTAGATACGTGCATCTGCCAGCTATTGTTTGAGTTTTTGCAGTAATAAATGCTTCCAATTTATTTATATCTAACTGCCCTTAGCAGAACTTTCTATAGACCACTTAATTTTATTTTTTTTTTAATTGGACCCGCCGTATACCCTTGTTCCCCATATACGTATCCAAATACGTTGCCGGTCAGAGAGAAGTAAGAACAGGTCTTATCAGGTATGGCCTCTTTTTAAGAGATATGCTAACGATTGCTAGGTGTTATGCGTTTGCTAAGCGAACATTTATTCCACCTATGGCGGAGGCTATGTAAAGTATTGTCCGCACTGAGAATTGAACCCGTGTATGCCGACGTGAAAATCGTGCCCTTTCTCAGCTAGACAATGCAGCATCCCAAATTTAAAGGAAGTATATTCCAAAAAGTATATATCAATCCATTGATTATTTGAAATGAAACCTAGCCCCTAACGTTATGCTACTACTGCCATAATAATTTGTGCTACAGCTTCGGGTTAAGTGCTTGTGTATAAAAGTTTAATTGTCTAAAGTGTGGTTATTCTTGTTTTAGTTTTCTTTTTTTTTTTTAAATCGAGAAACATCATGTTTCTTCAATTCAGCTAATTGATTGTTATCATTACAATGAAAAACTTTTATGTACTTAAACGTCAGAAACAAACGAAGCATGATTTTCTTCGATATGCCAATGAAAACGAGAAGCTTGTGTTGTGAGTGTTAAGCTTTGAAGAAAAAATCACCCTTTATATTACATTTTATTTAAAATTTTTTAGAGATTTTCGTCTTCTGTTTAAAATGTTACTTTAAAAGGTTGACTTTTGTTTTTCTCTTTATTGTATTGTTTTTTTCTTTGTTTGTTATTCCATTACAGGTCACTTAATATTGAAGTTGGTTTTAGTTTGTAAAATTTTTTGTACTATTTTTTTGTTTGTTTTTGTTGTCTTTTATTTAACTATGACTTTTATATTAAACGCCTGGAAATGTATGCATGCACATATTTACTTTATTGTTGACAAGTGTTTTGCATATATAGAAAAGTTACATGTGTTTTATATGTTTGCCGAAAGGTGAACATAATATGCAAAAAGTTTATTTTAAAGCCTTTGCTCTTTAATAGCAAAGGCTGACTTTCAACGGCGAATTAAGAGCATATTTTGATAAAAACGCTTACTTATGTAATAAAGTAAGAAACTTTAAATAAATTCTAAATAATTTTAATTTTATTTATTCATTTGATTTAAATATTCTTTAATTTATACAAACGAAGTTTGGCAATTTAGAATACTTTTTTTTTTTTGGTTTAGTTTAAAACCTTTCTATAATGAACTTAAAATTCAGTTTTACTATCAATATATATAACACACTTTTGGGTTTTTGTGGTTTTCGGTATCCAGAGGTCAAACGAATTGGCACATAACACCCTTACATATGTTACATATATTTTAAAACTTTTGATTTGTAAAATATGCTTTAAAATAAGTTACTAATGGCATCTGTGCAACTATGTTTCAACTCTGTAATCCGGATAGGATTATTTTCATATTTTCATAATCAAATTTTAGGGACATCTTCATTAAAGACTGACTCAATTATTGGTTAAATTTACATATAACTCGCTTTTATTATATCCGCAATTGAGAGATGGGGTATATTAATTTTCTCATTTAGTTTGTACATATCTTAGTCTTCACCACCATTGAATTTAAAAATGATTTAAGCATGTCAATCTGTCCGTTTGTCAGACGTTTTATTGCCTGCGGCAATCATTCTTCCGGTTACAAAAGTAAAGATATCTCGATCAATTTTGGGAAAAATACTGAAAGTTTTTGAAAATGGTCCAAATCGGTCAAAAAACTCGCTTGCAGTATAATATACGCTAAAAACAAATCTGCTTTCCAGGTGTTTTCCTCACTACTCATAGACTACACAGTAAAAATTTCCACGATCTTTCATAGAAATGGAAAAAATCTACCAACCCCAGGCAATATTATAGGGTATCAAAATGCAGCTTTTCCACCTTTTCTTTTTTTCAATAAAAACGGTAGGTATAAAGGATTCGGGCGAGACGAATATAATTTTCTTACTTGTTTGGTTTTTATTTAATAATATAAATTTATTTCTGTATTTAATATGTTATTGAGAAAAAGTGGTTTCATGTACATATGAATGGATATACGGTAAGTTCCGGTTATGTAAAATGAACTATAATCTCATCTTACAATCTCTTTAAGTGAGCTGTCGATGTATTAGTAAAAACAGAGTAGATAACCATATTACGGTTTTCCTTATTTTACCCCAAAGGTATTATTGAGGTTTTGCTGTGTTCTGCTTCATATTTCTCGAAAATATTTTTATATCTTTAAAAATTTTCTTATTTGCTCTGTATAAATATTTTTGGTTTCGTTATGTGGCTGCATTTAAGAAAATATATAGACTTAAGATTGTTGTCCTTGCATCTTTACATTTGAATTATTTGCTGTTTATTCTGGTTATTATTATTTTTTTTTTGAATGTCTGGCTATATATTTTTAAAAAAAGAAATGCCTTTTTCTTTAAGACTCTTTTTTCCTTCTTTTAATATTTCCCGCTTTTTATCATTTAGGAGAATTTTTTCCTTCTGGAAATAAATTGTCCGTCATTCCTTATCAAACACATATTGTGGACGCTGAAGAATGAAATAAGTTTATTTTATATCTTTTGTTATATAAATTACAAGCACCTGTATCTATACTAGACTTTTTATACAACAACTATATATATTTATATACGAATAAAAATAATATTTTATTTTTGTAATAAGAAAAAGCAAAGTTTTTGTATTCTTTTCAACTTTGAAAACTTTTAAAGAAAAAAGGAAAATAGATACGAGAATAATTGAAGCTATAAGATATGATATGGAAGTTGTGTATATATATTCTGTTTTTAATTTATCTAAGTAAAAGTATATTTTTCATCAAAATTTATATTTTGCCGCCCTATACATGGACTTTGTTCATAGCTTTTATTACAGTAACGCAGGCATTTTTCATAATTCAGTCCGAAAGTGTTGCCTTCAATTACTTCAATGAACTTTCTTTCACACTTACAGTCGATTTCATTTTTATTTCTCAAAGTTGTATTTTTTCCTTAAGAATGAGAAAATAGGTGAGATATAATAATATATATATATAATACCATGCTTCGACAAACCGATTGCATAAAGAAGCGGCAATGTGTGCTTAATATACAAGATGTCAGTCTGACTATCAAAGGACTTCAGAAATATGTATGCAAGCTTCTCGAATTAACTCTTCATTAATTCTACATTCGCTCGAACAACCGTTTCTACTTTTCACCGTTATATTTATCATTCGTAACCGTTAAATGAGCAGAACGAACTACAACAACAACAACAGCGGTAATCAGGCTTTTCATACAAAAAAAGGTGCCGTTACTAACCTAACAGAAAAATATACCCAATGATATCATAATGAAGGTATTTATACAAAAAATACAGGCTCATTACTTTTTGTCCTTAGTAGTATTACTGGGACTTTTTTAAATGGCTTTATACAATTTTGAATGACGCGATATGTCCGAGGTATTGGGCAACATTCACGCATTTCTACTTGAATGAGGCTTGAATTGTTTGATTTCGTATAATTTTGACATAACAATGGTGAAGGCTTCACGTAAACAGTAGCTTTAAGCACAGTTTTAATATGGTCTAATTCCTTGTGCTAATGTACTATAGTACATCACCAATAACTTACGGTAATTTATATCGAACAATTTCTGCCGAATGATTCAAGATGAAATTCTTCAGTAAAGAGCTCAATAAGCATACTCCGCCTTAGTACGGTAGAGAAAGAAAGGGACGAATTATTAGAGGATATTATATGAAAATCATTAGATCGGCACAGATCTAACACTCTCATATTTCTAAAGTGCAACTTTCCCGAAAAGTTTCGTTTCATACGTATATTGTTATGTTTTTTCCGTAGTCTGTAGTAAATGATGTCAATTGACAACGTTTTCTTTGGATTGAAATATGTACCTCCTCACAAATTTCTGCAACAATATCTTGACTCCTGTTTAACTTGGAAAAAATCCCTCATTTTATTTTGTTTGCTTTCTGCCTGAAAGACTTTAAATGTATTCTCCCATATGATGCTAAACACTTATGGTGCTTTTGCTTAAATTTATTATTCTTTCAGTTGAGGAAACTTAGATTAGGAAAATTAACTTTCTTTACGTTTTCATACTCTACATTACTTATGGTGCAAGCGATATTAAATTTGTACGAAAGTATGCAACACTCAGAAGAGATTACGATAATACTGAGCGATTCAGATTTATTCTCTGTCTATCTATGCAATGAAGTGTTTTGACCTAATGGACGGATCATTTTTATGACTACTCTTCATATAATGCGTGATATTGAAAACGTTCTTGAATGAAATGTATTTGGAATTCTTAAAATTTCTCGTCAAGAAGAGTGCTGCCATAAGTAGGGTTTTGCCAAAAATGGGAGCATTCAGGCGGCGTTTTTTTAATTCTCTTCCATCTAACCCTACTTACGCAAGATAAGCCTTTATACGGAAAAAAAGTTTAATTTTTAATATTTTATGATGGAATTTCATCACTAATTTGACATAAAAACTAACCGTACAAAATTTGGATCATGTAGATCTAGCCTTTCGAATCCACCAAATATGAAGGATCTAATGAAAAGCAAATCTTTTTATGATGAAAAAACTTAATTTGTAGTATTCCGTGGTGAAAATAGGCGAACATTAAGAAGGTCTTTGACAAGGAAATTAATTTTGTTAAATTTGGACCTCATCAGTTCATATTTTGCGCCTCCTTCCTCCTCCTTCCTGTAAGGGTTGTCGTTAAAAAGAAATCTGAATTTTTATTACAAAATTAAATGAGGTATCGTTTCAATTAAGGTAAGGTACTTAATGGTCAGCATTGCCAGACTTAAGTGTTTTTACTTGTTTCTTTCGGTTGTTCGTTTCTCATTTTTTAAGAGTAGTATGCTTTCATTTTTGCTATATTATTTTAATATATTATTAACTTGCTTTTGTTTTAGAATGAGATCTGTCCAGCAATATTCCCTGTGTTTCCCTATAACCGATTATCTTGGAATTTTGCGCGCAGCTTTGGTTTCCAAGATAATGTATTACAATCAGTACACTTGAAATGCCGATCGTCCCAAGATGTATCACGATGAAATACGTCAATTGATCTGTCAGAAGTTCGAATAGGAAACATCGAATTTCCTTCAAATTCAACCCTTGGAAAAATTTATTTACCCGCTTTGTGGTTTATTAAAATGAAAAATTTAAAAAAAAACAAATTTTTTTCGTTTATCAACTGAATCGTGATGTCGTTTAGAAACTAAAAGAAACTGAAAAAAATTCTTTGCCACCTACCGTAGTCTTTTCTTTCTTCGGTATTTCATTTCATTAAATTGAAAACCGTGAGTTCCTCAATATTAAAGCCATTAAAAACAAATTTCATCTTTTCAAATATTTTAAAATCAGACCATTTGTTCAAATTGAAAGAGAGAGAATATAGTTTGAGGGGCTAAACTCGGCGAATAGTATACGTTAGGAACTCAAAGCTTCATTTGTTGATTTTACCAATCACTATAACGAATATGTGGACAAATGCAGTATTATGATAAAACAATACTTCCCTTTTGTCCGCATAGGGTCATTTTTTTCTTGCCTTTCAATACATGAACGGCCTAATAGCCGCGGCTGATTATTTTTTCTCTTTTACAATAACATAATTATTCCAAAGAAAGAAGGACGAATTATATCCTTGACTTTGCTAATAGATGCAACCGGTTTTGCTTTCTTTTGTCTTCTTCGCGTCCTATTCTGTCCTTTCAGACTAATGTTTTGGTTGTTTCTTGGTTTCAGGTGTTAATCTATGAACCTAGTTCTGACTCATGATTTTAAACTTGGTTTTATTGTTATGAAACTTTGTCAATTTTTTAATTGAGATATTCTAACTTCGCCCTTTTTGACAGTATTGTGAGCAAGGGTGATGCAGCTTGTACTGAGGGATGTAAAACAGTCTCTTAAATGCCAATTATGAATGTTTTTTCGGCGACAGTCTTTTTTTTCTCATCATTTCTGAAGTGGTCATCTTGTTTGCCAAGTTCACTTTGGTATTTCGTGTGGCTTTATTTAAATTTTGTCAGCTGACATTTTAGTATTGTAAACGAGCAAAAAAGCAGATTATCTCAGAATAACATTTATCTGGATATTGATAATGCTATGGCTGAGATGCTTCCATCATACAATATATTGATGATCAATGCTGTATTTATACAAGTTCAGTAGGATTTAGTATTGTCTTCAAGATGGCAAATGTCAAATAAACATAAAGCAACGTATGATCTATAAATTTTTCAGATTTAAGATCTATGTTATATACATATCGTAATTTTTGCTAAATGAAGACTGCTCTAGAACGCATATCATTAGGAAATGCTCTAGAACGCATAGTGCTATAAAATTCTTTAGTACTCATAGTGCTATAAAATTAATTCATTTAAACACATATTGGTAGACTAGAATTTTTGATAAGCGAAAGAACGTTTCGGAATAAGACTGTAGGCGATTGGGGAAGAGTGTAAGTCTTTCCTTCACCATAGAATTTGTAATTTTCATAAGAACAAATATGAGAGAGATAGGTCTATAGTTAATAAGTTCATTAGGATCTTCACCAAATAATAGCGTTTAGTTGAACATGAAAAATATTATTTTAATTTGATTAACTTCATAAATTTATTTTATTAAGTTTTTTATTGCATTAAATTTATTGAAAAACTATAATTATGTTGAACACAATAAAGCAATTACGGCAACATCAACAAGTACACAATAAATGTGTACGATTACGCAATTCAGTTCAGTTGTGTGACTCTATACAAAAGCTGGCCTCTAATATATAGGAACTGACAACCAACATTCAGTCAGGCACCATCAATAAAAAAAATAAAACATAAAACTCTAGGGAGGCTGTACAATGTAACCGTTACATTCAATTTCCCCCATGAATTCAGCATTTAACTGATGTGAGTGCAAAAAAAAAAATCACAAAAGAAGTATAAAAAAACATTTCATTGTAAATGTGTTAGTGTTAGTGTTATGCTATGATGTCATAACTTTAAAATCAATTCAGTTTTTAGTACAACAGGGAATGAAAATTACACATGTGTGTGCTGGGGAAAAGTTATAACACTTATCTGATGATAGAAACAAACGAATACGAGAGCACGGAAATGATAAGATTAAGGAAACGCCAGACGTATAAAAAACGTTAATTATTAATAGTTATACGAAGTTTTTCTACTTTTTTTTTGTTTCAATGAAATATATAAGAGTTTGAATGTTTAAAAATTATCTCATTTTCGAGAAATCCTTTAATGACAGACTATAGCAATGCCTGTTAGACAAAAAGCACAGTTTTGTTTTCTCTGTATGTTGCTTCAGATAAGCATTTGGTTGCTATAGTAGTAGAAATCATGACCAGAAAATCTAAAAAGAAAGAAAGAATCAAAGTCTAAATGTTTCGATAAACTCTTTGATTTGAAACAGTTCCTCTCTAATGTTGATAAAATGATTGTTACGTAAAAGTGAAAAAAGCCAGTACGATGTAGAAAGCAAAGCTATTGAGCAGCAATTGATTGAAAGTGCAAATTGATTCAATACTAGTATTAAATTTTTGAAAGACGAAAATGTTTTCATTTGGTTCAACCTTTCAACCTTTGTATTGGTTTGCATTTCCTTTTTAAGTAAAACTTATTGTTTGTTGTTGTCGGTAAGATAACACTCTTTACAAAATGTATACTTTACGAAATGTTTTATAACATTAAAGAGCTTAAAGAAAATAAATAAAAAAATAAAAAGTAAAACTTAAAAGCTAAAAGTTAAGTCAACTTTCAGTAGGTTTTTAATAAAAAAAAAAGAAGAAATTTATTACTTATCAACACAGAGCTCTAAGTAAGATGGTTAGTAGAAATTTACAAAATCATTTATCAAAAGAATTGCCATTAGGGGAAAGAAACCAAATCCAAAGAAATCTTTAGAAATTCAAATGACTTGTGCTTAAAAAATAACTGAACGATTAATTTAAGTTTCATGTACTGACTGCACTGTACTTACAAACGAAAAGTAATAAATTTCTATTATCACTTTTCTTCTATGCCTTTCTTTCTTGTTTCTCCAAACACCCCCGTATACGTTATCCCATAATTACATCAAAGTAATCCCCTGAACAATTTTACTCCAACTCTTGGTAACAGATGTCAAAATAAAAATAAAACAATAAACAATAAATAAATAAAAAAAAAAAAAACAATGGGCAGCGCCAGCCTAGCTGCAAGAAATTGTTCGCAAAGCTTTAGAATAACAAAAAAAAAAAAAAAAAAATAATAAGAGAAAAGAAAAAGCATATTCTGCCTTTATAGCTATAGTCTACAAACATAGCAACAGAGAAAGATTAAAAACGAACTTTTCGTGCGCAGTAAAACTGCCATAAACTTCAACCTAAGTTGAAAAGTCTCCGGACTCATATAAAGATTTCTATAAGAAAATTAAGTTTCGAAGAAGATTAAATTCAATTTCTGACATCTTATGAGTATATTTTTTTCTTATAAATTACGTTATTTTTTTTAGCATTTTCCGAAATAATGGTTAAAGCAAAAATTTTTATGGTTAATAAAAATTTTTGATTTTGGAATATTATTAAAAATATTTTTTTTTCCTGAATCTTACAATATTATATGTAATAAGAATAGTATTTAATTCATAAGAATTTTTAAAGTCCTGTAGATATAGCCTCCTCCTGTCTGTTTTAACTTATAATTTTAATTATAATTACCTGCTACTTTTGTATAGCATTAGAATGTGTGTCTGAAGCGAAATATCTGAATATAGATCACATTTAAAATAAAGATAATATCGAAACGGTCGCAACTGTTTTACAAAGCTAGCTTGTTCGGTAGTAATGAAGAGGGGTTTTTGCTTGCGTCAGACAACTCTAAAGGCGCTTATAAAAACAATTATGTGATCGTTTAAATACCCTTTGAAGAAAAGACGGGCAAAAAAGACGAGACTAACTTAACGGGTGGGTTAGCTGTACTGCCCAGGCCTGATATCTACCCTACTCTGTCCACGATCATCTTCGATTTAAAATTATCTATGCTTTGTACACGTAATTGAGATCTCAATGAGACAATTATCAAAACACCAGGTATGGACATTAATTATTAACAGATAATGTCAAAAACGTTTCTCATAGATTAGCTTTCTGAGAGCTTGGCCTTGCATTGACAAAGCATCATCGTAATGAAAACTAATTTAATGCGACTAGTAATTAACTGAGAAGTTATTTGATATGTTTTTCAATACCTCAAAGCATATAAGTACTCATGGAAATAAATACTAGTAAATTATTAATATATATATATGCACAATAACCATGCGCGACGAAGCAGCGATTTCTACAGCTCAATTTGAAGAAATGACGCTTCTAACATCAAAACTATTTTTAGAAAAGGGTATTCCGTCTTAAATTCTTTTCTTTCCCGTCTTTCTCGGCAGATTAAAATAAATCGGACTACTTTTCTTTCTTTTCTCGTTAAGTAACTTCTTTCTTTGTCTTTCTACTTATATAAAAATTTTAATGTAATATTTTAGGTTTCGAAGTTTAATCAAAATTCTTCTAGATCTACCTTATCAGTGAAACATTTATGCTTGGCGTTCTGGTAGGCAGGTAGGCCATATCTGAGACTTCTTGGCACGTCGATCTACCGCATAGTCTAGTAAATGGAAAGCGTGACCATGAAGTCCTTATAATCGTGTTAAATTCTTAGCGCGGCAGATGATATTTTCATTACGTTTGGTGTAACAGACCATCATGGTGTTTGCATACATAAAGAATGCTTGACCTGAGCGACTGGTTAACAAAGAAAGAAGAAAAAATACTATGGCTGCACTATAGTATAGCAAAAAATGCTTGAAAAAGCAAAGCTGAAATTAAAATCCCTGTTAATACTAGTGTCTATCTCCATTTGCTGTTGAGTTACCTTATCCTGTTGATCATTAACATTGACAGAATTGTTGTTCGAATTAATCTGACCTCGAGGTATATGTAAGGAATATTGTCCAAGAAATTTGTTTGATTAATAATACAATTTAAAATTCCGCTTCTTGAAAATTTATGAAATTTAAATCTTTTATACGTTGAAATTTAGCTCCCTGACTTTGCGTCCATTGTAGTGTAAACTTTATAAATAACAAATCGTAATAACAGTTCACGTCAATTGTGAATGAATAAAAAAGGTAAAAATATCAAAGTACAGAGAGAAAAGAAGAGACAAGCGTATCCCTCGAAACAAATGTAATAAGTTGGATTGCTTTGCATAAGATGATGAAATGGATACAAAATCATGTAATCAAGTTATCATTTTAAATATTTATCTTCTTGTTTTAGCTTTACAGTATTCAAGTAAATGAAATATCAAATGGAGAATGCGAGCATATTTACTAATATCTCTATCGTATATACCTTTACATATATATACATGCACATATATATATATTACATATATATATATATACATATGTTGTATCATTAGATGTGTATAAGCTTTGAGCTTATAACTTTTTGAAATTTTACCAGAATATGTAAATGAAAATTTGTTAAAGTCAAATTTTTGTAAAAACCATTCAGCAAAGTTTCAATTTGAATTTCGTTGAATTGATTACTCTGAAAGAATATTAATTTTGAATTTTATATGCTTTGTATGCAAAGAGAGGGTCATAAATGCGATATGGGTGAAAAAGTTGCTGAGCAGAGAAAAGTATGAAAATTAAGAAAAAAAATTTATGGCCTAGTTTGAGGATTAAAGTTTTTATGCGAAAGCAAAGCATGCTTTTAAAGATCAAATATTTAATTTCTAAAAATATTAAAAATAGAATTTAATTTTTCAAATTTAAATTTTGCGAATTAATGGGAAATTAATACTAAAAATATTTTGTTTTTGATTTGATAGACTATCGAATTAATTTTTTTCGAACAATTTTTTAAACTAAATAAGTCAGAAGTTGAACTCAGTGTAGAAGTGTATTCATTACAAATATACATTAGAATATTTTTCTAACTATTGCAATATCTGGAAAAATTATTCTAAAAAAGTGGGTTCGATTAAATTCTTTTTTAAATTACGCAAAAATTGATCTTACAATCGAGAAATTTTATGTTATCAAAAAAGACGCAGGGCTTTCAATAAGAAAGAGAAAACATTTAACTAGAAAATGCAGTTAGTTGGCGCGTCATAACGTCAAAATACGGCTGATGCAGAGGGAATAGACAAACTAATCTGAACATCTGGCGTTATATAGGGTTTCGCAATTGCAGCTTTTCCATGAATGTTAGCTTTGTGGAGCTCCCGTACCTGCTGTACTCAAGGTTGCGTTGAGCGTTGCTGTCAATTTTGCTTTGATATAGTCTGGCCGCAATTCTGGTACTATATTGCGTAGTATTCTCGTTAATCTGTCTATCTCCTGTATACCCATCATTACCTTCCAAAGGAAGATACTTACATGTGAAGTTTCGCCGAGCCTGTAATCCAGGGAGCTATGTAACTGCACAGTCACAAGCTCTAGTTTTGGGTAAGGTAGGACTAAGCCACTGCCAAATTAGATTCTAAAGTTTCAATGCAAAGAACCAACATTATGAGAATGACATTCAAATTAGCCAATAATCCCCAGTTCAAAAAATTGGAAAAAGATTCCAAGATGTAATTACAAAGCATGATGCTGTACTCAGAATATTTAATGTGATTTCACTTATTCACGAACATTACAGTAACTTGCAAAATATTTATATTTTGATGTAATCTCCTAAATGACTAATTTCTGTTCAAAGTAAGTGTAAACAACACTTAATTGCAATACTCCTGGAATTAGCCTTAAAAGCTTTTTACGTATACTTAGATTTGAAGAAAAAAACACTCATTTAATATTGATGCCATCGTTCGTACCATGCTGCCTGCTTTCTCGGTGTTGCTCTGGTTGTTATTATTACATACTCTCTCAAGAAGCAATCTGTTATTTTTTTCTGCCATAAAATATTATTTTTGATGTACATTTGCTTGAATAATTTACTTACTTGTGTCATTTTTCCTTTGCACAGCTTACATGTAATATTTTTTTGACTTAAAAAAATTCCATAAAAATTTAACTAAGCTTAAGACGTTGTGGCTTCAAATCTTTGAAGCGTGATTGAGCAGGAAATATGAAGAAAAAAAATGTTAACGGTTAAATGTTAAAATGTTGTTTTATTATGAAAAGATTTGTTTCAAAGATAATCATTTAATAGAACAAATTCAATATAAGTAACAAAATTATATTCATTCTGAATACTAATTTCTAGAAGTAATAAGACTTCTTGCTAACGGCGGAGGTATCAGAAGTCTGATTACGTATATTTTAGCATTAAATGTTAAGATCATCTTGAACAATATTTGAAATAAATTCTATAGATTTAGACTTCTAGATTCCTTCATTAGTTATCTAAGAAACGTGATTTTCAGAATAAGTTTAAAGTAGTTTCACTTCTCTAACTTAATGGTTGCGACTGCAGTACTTTAAAAAAGACGGTTTTGAAAAAAAAAATAATTTCGAACTTAAGGGAGGTTTTGCTGAGAAAACGACGTTATCGTAAATAAATATCAGAGAGACTAAGCGACGAATGGATATTAGTACATAATAAGTGCTCGCATATGCTATGCCCAGCGCCATCTGTTGGTGAGAATGATAAAGCAATATGAAGCATCAATGTATCTAGCGGTTAAATCCGATGTTTTTGACTTTCCTTTACATATAATAACAGTTTTCCATTTCGTATTATCGAGTTGTTTAGTGTATGCAGACGCTAATCATGGAACGTCGTGCTGTGGAAGCAGCATGATGTAGTAATGATGTAAGGAGCTGCCAAAACCGAATGAAATTGTTACTACATATGTCAACCGATATCAATTGAACAAATTGAGCAAAATATTGTTGCATAAAAGACCAGAAGGCCGGCCACACATTGTAAGAGTGGCAGTTCGAATAGATATTTCTACCACACTCAATGTATTCATCAGACATACTGCCTTCTAATTACTACTTGTTCAGATCGATGCAGCACGGCTGGAAATGATGAAGGAGTGCTCGAAATGGTTCAAATTTAATCACTGCTAAGCCAAAATCGTTCTTTTGGCGCAATCTGGCCATGTTGTCAGAAAGATGGAAAAATTTTACAGAAAATAATGGAAAAGTATTTTGATTAATATTATATTTTATACCAATTTTTCTCAATAAATATCTGTGCAAGTGAAAAAATAGCCAAAATATATGCAAGCATCTATTATAAGGTGAACTAAGGGACGAATGGATATTACTACATATATACTTCAGATGTACGTCTTAGATATATATCATTATGTTTTAAAAATCGAACGATAAGTGTCATAACTCTATTGTATGTCTTCCATTTTAGTCTTCACATTCAAAACCAAGTATTCAAAAATGTTGCGTTCCGCAAACGAATAAAAATGATTCCGTTAAATTAAAGCATTTCTTACGTGTGTTCTCAGTTTCTGTTTTCGAGGTAAACTGTAAAAAATATCGTCGCAACATAAAAGCATTTTCTACATCATTTTTATTAAGTTTAGTAAATCCTAGCACATTACATCATTTTTGTAGTTTATCATCAAGATAGTGGCATAGCATGGCTTAGAGGAAACATGATGTGTCTATAAACGAGTCGAGTACATTGAAAACTTATGAAATGTAAATTTTACATAAATGAATTCATAAACAAAATTTGTTCGAAATCTGTTTAAATTCGCGGTTTTTTTGTTTTTTATTTTGTTTTCATGATTGAATGAACTTGTCGATGTCGCTTTTAAGGTTTAACATCATCATTAAAACTGAACTGAAATGTGAAATAGTTGTTTGCCTTCAGGCGAACATAGGAGACGTGGTCGTTGTCATTAAAGTTTCCATTTCACTTAACCGCTGATGTGTGAGACGATCAGTGGCTACACCACTAGTTATGATTGAAAAAGCAAAGAAAGCTTTTTGTCTTACATTTTTCCGTTTTATATTATCAATCAGTTGATTATTCTGTTAAAGGCAAATAAGCCATTTGGTAAAAGAAAAGCTATTCGTTAATAACTTCTGTATATATATCTACATTAGCAGTTGCATTAAATCCTTGTGATTAAATGTACAGAAATATTTATTAATTTTCTTTTTTTTTATGATATAACAATAACATATGAAATTAAAATTTAACTTTTTCACTTTCCCATAACTCTTTCGTTATTTGAAAATTTTTTAATTATTTTTTATTTATTTATATTATATTTTTTATTATAATTTTTAAATTATTCATTAAACTTTAATTAGATTTCATTTCATTCTGTTCTTGATTAAATGTTTTTTAATTTTATAAATTTTCTTATTTATCTTTTTCTGCCTTCGCTTTCTTAATCTTTCCTTTGAAATTTTCATTCTTGTTGCTGTTTAATGAATTTTTAAAGTTTTTTTTTTTTTTCTAATTTCCACCCTCAGTTTTCTGAGACTAGTTACTAATTGCACCAAGTTTTTAATTACAAGTTGTTTATGCATGAAACTCACACCTAAGTTATTACTGAAGCTAGTTGCAGAGATAATTGAGAGACTAAAAGAAAGGTTAAATTTTTTACACATTTTGCTATAGCATAACTTAAGGCGATGCAATACAAAATAGAAATGCAATATAAGTCTAGTGTTAAATAGTAGCACGTCTGCATCTAATTGGCCTGCAAGGAATAGAAAGCTTTATGTGAAATAATTAAAAGTTCATTGTTTCAGTAAAAGAAATGTCGCATGTGATTAATAAAAGGAGAATACAAAGGGAAAATTTGCGGAAATGATTATAAACGAATCTTAAGTTACGCTACTCATTGAATCTATATCATAGTAAACTTTCCTCTCTAATGCACTAAAGCAGTTATTTATTTTTCCAAACCAAAAAAAAAAGTCATTTAATCTTTAACATTTATATCGTTTCTAACAAAATAGGGCCACTTTTGCGATTTCTTTTCTTTTGTAAAAAAAATCTGTCAAATTTTCTCTCTCTATCTCTCTCTCTTCTGAGTTACAGAAATAGAAAAAATCGCAAGAAGTCTTCCTGCGAAAATAAATTGGTTTTACCAGGAAGAGGGCGTTGTCTTTCGTTAAATTTCTCTATTTTGTATGATGGCTTTTCTGTCATAAAGCACAGTTTCTGCAATCTTGTCAATATCCTCGCGTTACTTACAGACTCGTTACGGTGTTGAGGTTACGCAACAAGTTCTAATGAACCTCAACCTTCCTGAGAAACTGATAAATTTATGACCGTGAAATTTCCAATATATCGTTACATCTAATATTAAATCGAAAGTGTCATATTAATTTTTTGACTCAAGATTCGTTACGCAATGTGTTGCCGAATACAAAAGCATAGACCCTAAGCATCTGCTGGTCAAATTGCTTACAAAGTATCACAGATATGGTTTACACTACCAATCATTACACGCAAAAAGATTTAATTCTATACACGAGATATATATAACTCATGCAGTTCAAGAATACTCGTCTGTTTTATGACCCAGGACTGTGTGTAGAAATAAAATAAAATGTGTTTTATAACAGCAAGTGAATATAGAAATTTTCTTAATTTTGTATGACACAATTTTTCATATTTAAGATCAAGGATAGTTTAATTGAGGTTTTTAACAAACAACTTTGAATAAAATTCCTTTGAATGTTTTATTAAGTTATTATAAATACAGAAAAGAAGAAGAGAAAACCAAATAGAAAAACGGAAAAACGAAATACATTAAAATTAACGTAATATTCAAACCGCTGCATTTACAACTAGACCAAAAGTTATACAAACAACTGCCGGAAAACAGTCATGCCAGTTTCATGGCATAACCAAAGATTTCAAAAACATGTTGCACACATAAAAACCAGAGCTTCTGGTAGTTAAGTTGCGGTGTTAATATGATGATATATAATCCTCGCAAAACGTAGAGACAGTTAGATGTCAGTTGCAAAAATTACTTATCTTCCATTTTTAACTCTTGCATATGTTTTTGCGTTTGTCTTATAATCACAAAACTTTATCGGCAAAAAAAAAGAAAAATTGTAACATGTGTAGTAAGTAAACTGTATGGAATGAATTGCAATTCGTAAAAAGTCTGCACAGAGCTGACTGGGTTCTTCTTCGAAATGATTACAAATGTAAAGATTAACTAAGGAGAAAATTCAATGCCACCCACACAGTTGGTACATAGGATAAAATATTCAACGAATTACAAGTATTCAAGAAAAAAAATTGTGTTTTTTCTCGGTTGCTCAATGATTTATAGAAACAGCTTACATAGCAAGACGTGAAGATAAAATATAAATTATAGAGGAGTGCCGGTCTGAAATTCACTAACGATGACATATAAAAGGTATAATAGTAAATTAAAAGAGGGTTTATATATATTTCCTTTAATTTTAGCATGAAATTCATGGCCCAGAAATTTACATTTTTTTTTTTGGAATTTCATTTTTTACGATTGTTTGCGAATAATTAAATAAAAAGGTTATGACCTAAAATTAAACCGGAATAAAGAAAGAAATTCTCATATTTTATTAAGAAAGTTCTGAATAGGTTTGGAATTAAGGATTATTTATAATTGAAAGCAGTTGAAGCATCAATTAGATTAGATTAGATTAGTATGAAATAGTCTTTTATCCTGTTCCCACAACAACAAGTGCCACATTTACAGAAAGAGAGCAATGCGTAGTAATAAATTTATTCGAACGCCTGTTATTTTGAACTGAAGCTATTGGATGTTAAGTTCGCTTACAGTAACGTTGTTTCACTTTGATTGCATTATTTTCTAGATTAACAATTTTACATATTTTTAAATATCATCTATCCTCATCACTTAATAGTTTTTGCGACAAAATCAAATTTTTTTCATACAGAATCATATTGACCTTTTGGGAATGAACCAGTACATCTAATAGCCAAATCTGTGGCTATGGCACCATTTATAACGAGAGGCATAATGGAAAAGATTGATTTTTAAAAATATATTAGAAAAAACAAATTAAGTATAAGATTCGTCAGTTGTACTACCTACAAAATAGAATTGATAGGCTTAGTTAGTTGTACTTATCCTAGTCGAGTCCAAAACTATTTCCTTAATCGACAAATAAATTATAACAATAATAACAATAATAAAACTTTTCGAAATGTATGATAAGAAAATATTCTCCTTCATTTAAAAAATTAAACACTTCGTTCAATTCTTTTAGTTTGCCGAAGTAATAATAATAAATTTTTTATATCATAATTTTGAATGAGAAGTTTAAAGATTATCTTAAAATGTTTATTTGCAACATTTTTTATGAATAAATAACAAAATAATAAAATTTCTGCCTCGAGAAAATAATCTGATGCATACATCCATTTTGGTCGTACACGTTCATTGAACAGACAAAAGTACAATAATGTAAAAAGACAACAATAATAATAACCTGAAAAGACGTAAAATATGAGTATTATTTTATACATAAATTATACATTCGCCACAAGATTATTTGTTAAAATTTAATTTAAAAAAAATTATCAGGTTTATGAAATGTTCGCAGACAGCAAATAGTGCAGTACACATAGAAACGTTCTTGATTATCTTAAATTGCATATTCAAGTTACTAATATGTCTAGCTATTAAAATTGGAATTACGGTGTAAAGAAATTGTCTGAAAGGGTTAACTAAAAAAATAACTAAAATAGCCACACTGTAAAAGATTAAGTAACTAAGTAACTAAATAAGTAAATAACGAAATAACTAAACAACTATATAAGTAAATGACAAAATTAAGAAATAGATAAGTAATTAATTAATTAAAGAATTAGATCAGTAATTAACTAAATAACTAATTAATTAATAACCAAATGACCAAATAACTAATTTACTAAATAACTAAATAAACGATCAAGTAACTAAATAAATAAATAACTAGACAACTGAATATCTAAATAACCAAATTACTAAATAACTAAATGACTAACTAAATAAATAACTATATAGTTTAGTTGCTTTTCGTTTTTCTTTTTTAAATTTTGTTGAGTCCTTAGATTTCTGCTTATAAATCATTTACTAGTTTCCGCTTTGACAATTTCTTTATTATTATACAGAAGTGACACATTCAGATCGACTTATCATTGATAAAATTGATGACATTTTCTAGGGATTTTGAAAAAGATGTTTTGGAAAAGATGATATGATGTACGAACGAAATTCGGGTAATACTCAGGGACCACTCGAACTAAACAAGGTAACGTTCACAGTTGGATAACAAAGGCAAATTTTTCGTCCTTCGTCAAGATAATAACCGCTTACACGTATCTCTAATGACTCGACTAAGATTGATAGATTTTGGCTTGGACCCTGACCAGTTCTATTGCCGTTTATTTTGCTCTCTGCAATTATCTTCTAATTATGTTTTCAAATTTCTGGAATAAACGTTGTTTTTTGCCTTTTCATAGAAACCAGCAAAGATGTGAGGTATATTCATTTTGTCAATTTCTTTGTAATGACCTGATGGAAACTTCGGAGACAAAGTATATATATATTCTTGATTAACATCAAATGTAGAATCGATTTAAGCGTGCCCGTCTATTCGTCTATGTAAAGTCTGTGGTAAACATTCTCCTGTCAGCAAAACTGCAGATATCAACTTTAAATCTGGTAGATATATTGGACGGACTGACTTAACTAAATTGATTCAGATTATTTCGTTAGCCAAGAATATGGGAAATATATACCTTAAGAGGTCTATCTATCTGCTTAAGGGGCATTCGCGAATATCATAAATTAAGGCACATTTCTAGTATACGCTTGATATCCTGCTTTCCGATTGTAGGAAATTGCAAAAAGTAATTAAAAATGTAGTTGCAAGGTGGCATTCTAGGTTTTTTTCCCATTGTTTCATTATTTACGTAGGATTTGATCGAGATCGAATTTTGCACAACAGTACAAAATGAAAATGGAGCATCTATGACATTACCCCATGTTCGTTTTCATAATATTTTGTCGTATTTTTACTTATATTGCATTAAATGCAATTTAATAATGTTTAAGATGAACTTGTAAAATATATTATGAAATTATATCTACATTCAACTTGCATTTTATTCGGTTGAAAATGTTTACCACAGAACGTCACAATAAAATTTAAAAAACTTTTGTTGTTGACAGCTAGTTTTTTTATTTGGTTTCAGTTTTTAAAGATGTTTCTATTTATTTAATCGATTTTATAACAGCAGATTGTTTTTATTTTACGATAATAATCTAAAGTTTTTTCAAATTAATTAATAATTATTAGCAAAGAAAGTTTCGAATATACAGCAATCTAATATGTCTAAACGGTCTTGTTTCTCATGGCGTCAAAGTTTCTACATAAAATGTTAATTGACTTCTACTAAGTAAATGCACAAGTTAAGGATCTATTAATTTAAATAAAATTTTGAGGTATTGAATAAATTTTCCAGAAGACGTCGTATGTGTATAAAAAGTTGCTAGAATTCGCAGAGAAAAAATATTATAATTTAGACTAACGAATTCAGAGTTGTTTCCTTTGGTTATAGTCAAACTGATGCTGTAATCATTATTTGTGATTGCTTTCTAAGTCCATTAAAGTATGCTTTTTAGTTCTTTCAACCAACTTGCGTTTATTTTTCAATTTACTTTAGCTTGAAAAAAAACAAAACCATAAAGCAAACTTTGTACGATGGCAAAAAACTTAGACAGTTAAAGATAAAAATTGGCAGATGAACGAAACCATGGAGCTAAATCAATTTATAAATTACCTCAATAATATTTTATTGCAAGTATTTTATCTGTTTTGTTTTAAATAATCAACGAAAAATTTATGCTTTTCAAAGTGAAAAGTATTTATTAATTTTTTCTACTTTTTCTGATGACAATTCTTAACAAAAGTGTAAGTCCTGTATAAATAAGATTTTAAAAATTTTATTAAAAAGAAATAAGTAGGAAAATTATATGTGGGTTTGGCCGCATCATTTATCTTAAAATAAATTTAAAAAATGCATTTTTAATAGTCTGTGTTATTTGATATGATTATTTTTAGTTTTATTCAGGTATTAATAAATCATTTTTATAGAAAATAGGTCGAAGTATATGTCGTTACATCTGTTGTAAACTATGCATCGGTGAATAATAAGCAAGCAGCCAAATTTTTCTTGGCCTTGAGAATAGACAACGTTTTCATTTTAAATCAAATTGCTAGTGCATCCTTTGACTTGTTTTCTCTACCAATATATATTTCCAATGTTTTTATTAAACTTGAAGCTCATATATTTTACTCTTCGTGATCGGGAAATTATTTCCTACAAACTTTATACTGACGGACATGGCCAAATCGATTCAGAGTTTCTTACCGATTAAGAGCACTTTGTGGATTCTTTCGGGGTGTTGCAAATGTTTTGAGAAAAAAAAAAGATGACAAAAACACTCTACCTTGAATTCATGAATATATTTCTTTTTCATTCATAAAAACTTGAAAGTTTGTGTTTGAAGAACGTGCTCATGCGACCGCAATTTAATTTATCAACATCATCCAAGTAAAAGCATCGTTATGGTTATTGTTGTGATCACAAGATTGTTATTTACTTTATTCATATTTACTGATTTGCTTGTTTGTCTATTGCTTAGAGAAATGTACATAACTATTATAGTAGAAATACGAATTTCATTAGGATGCGCAAGGGGAAAATCTTTTTATCAAATATTTATTTTGTGTATGTTAGTAGGTGAAGTTCTTCACTGTCATCTATATTTAGCTTACATTTTCACTTGGGCTTAGTAGGCAAGAAATGTTATCTTGCAAAATTTATTTTAACATAAGTTGGCGATAGGGTCAAGAGTTGATTTTCTTAGTATTTTCCCTTAAGATAAACATAAAGGAATGGCGTAAATTTCATAGTTAATGCTCAAATAAATTAACTTTACTACAATGAAATTGTCAAGGAGACCTTCAATTCAATTCAATTCAATTTAAACAAATGATAAAATTATGTACACTTCAGGTTTTAATTAAATTTGACATCATAAGAAACAGCTTATTAACAAACTTATAGATGTAATCCTTTCGCTATTGTATATACATTACAAAGAAAGACAAGTTTCAAGATTAAGTTTAATTAAGTTTAACAAGTTTCAATTATCGTCAGCTTTTGACAAAAAAGTTACAGCTGTGTGGATGCTCTTTAATGTATTTTTCTAATAAGAATCCATGACGAAGCAGAATTAAACATTGCAAACGACCATGGCCCGCTTTTAAATACTTTACGTCATTATTTCCGGCCAAAATGGTAGATCTTGTTGCAATAGAAAGGTTTGATTTTCATGGAAAGGTTCATATTTGGCTGGAGTAAATCGAAATCAAATCAAATCACTCTTTTGAAATCATTTTCATTATAAAATATAAAAAATTATAAGTAAATATAAGAAGTTACTTTTTATAACAACATTTACATGAAGGGAGGAGCTGGGCTTTAAAAATGGTTCTATCCCGCCTCAGTTTTTCTTACATGTTATATGGCAAAGTACAATTTTCCAACTATTTTCGATCAAGGCGAAATAATTTTTTCATTTGTAAGGGGTGTCGTCGTAAAAATGACGCGATCCAATCCGATCCATTTTCAATTGAGTTCGCGGATTGTCTAAAAAATATATCGGCGTCTTAAAAATTTCTTCAAAATATACTAAAATTTGTCCTTGATAGGTTGAACAAGAAAAAAAATGCGTGTACAGGCAAGCAAAAAGCCAGAAAGATTTAAACCGATTCAGAAAAAGATTCTAAAACAACTGTTCTCGCAAAAAAAATAGGCCCGTATCAAATCATTCGGCGTTCTGCTTAGCACCAGCCTAAAAACAATATTTTTTACACTTTTCTTAGGGTCATTTTTAACGTAAGATTATCCAGTTTGCGATTCTAAAAGTAAACGTAGATAATAAAGATCTAATAAAAAAATTTTTATCCAATTTTTTTTCAGTATATTGCTTGGATCTTGGTATTATTCGTGGTGGCCAAGATCGTTCAAATGGTCTGGCGCGACTCGATTCTTTTGAGATAATTTTCGATTACTACCCTGTATATAACGGATAACCGCACGGCCATAACTAATCGGACATTCGCTGGCAGAGCCCCAAGAGTTTGAGGATTGTAAACTCATTCCTCGCGTAACCCCACAAAAAAGTTCTGCGATGAGAAATTACACGGTCTTGATGATGGATGCACATTATCAAAACGAGAAATTATACGACCGGGAAAATTTTTCGTGCAATAATGTCAAAACGGAGCGTATTGTGTCGTATCGTACGGTTGAAATCAACATATTTTCAATATCCATATCTTTCGAGATCCATTTTAATATAATATCATGGCATATAAAAAAAATTGGTAATTATGTGGCTGGAGAACAAAATAGATGGTTTATGTAACATAATCGTCATTTTTAAAAAAAGCAGACGAGATAAAACTGACACTTTCTAACAAAAAATCTTCGAAAAAAGAGAATGGGGATGAATATTTGAATATTGTAGGGCATTCTTTTGGTTCTGGTTTTATAGATTAGTAGTAAAAATTAATAAAAAATTTATTATAATAAAGAAAAATGCCTGTGACGTACTTCAAAATTTGAAATGCGTTTTTCTCGAAACATAATCCTTCAAAATGACACGGAATATAACTCTAATAATTTCATAACTCCATTCTTTTCATTTTTTTTTTAATTTCAATAGTATTTTTCAAACACTATTCTAAAGAGAAGTACACACGAGGTTTTCATTAAAGTTTTTTAGACCTTATTTGTTAATGAAAGATTGTATTATTCGGTCGAGAATTGATCATTTTCATGAAACTCCCTATGTACTCTTCCAGTTATAGAGGCATAAATTAAGTGACCTTTTCTTTTTAGAATCAAATATAATCCAATAAAAGTGTAGAGATCCTTAAATAGTTAATCTGGGCGAGAATGGCTCCAATGCTACTATTTTTCTTACTATTTAAAAAAAATATATTTTTCGTTTATTTAAGTATAGGTCTAATAATTTCCTTCAAGGTGACTATTCTCTTGGAGTGTTTTTATCTCTTAACTAGTTTCTTTCGATCCATGAGTGTTACACATTTTATTTACATCTCTTCATAGCTTGCTGACTGATACTGAAACTCATCATCTGTTACTTGACTCGGAAAAAGCACGATTTTGTTCATCGGGTTGTTCAATAGTCTTTAGTCTAAAGACTAGCCAATGACTTTTCTTCATTTTACGTTCTACACTTTTTTCAATTGATATATGTTTGTGTAGTCTTCTCCCGTTTGCGGAACTTATTCACCATTACGAGCATGTACTTTTTGAGTCCTCTCAAAGAATGGTCATTGGGTGTGATATAAGATTATATCTCGATTAACCTACGAATGCTGAATTAGAATTTCGATCAAGCGTTTTCGTAGTTTTATTTTTTTACTCGCAAAGCAAATAAATGATTCTACTCTGCTTCTTCGAAAATCTTAATACTTACATTTAAGTTATATAAGTTAGTTTAACTTTTTTCCAAAGTTCCAAGTTACATTTGCGTTACTCGCATTATACTTTCCGGGCGGATTTGCTTTTATTTCTGTGGCCTTCAAAATTACGTACTTTTTGCAATATATATATGTATAACTTTAGTCCTTTAGCTTTTAAATAATTGATTATAACGAGAAAACGGAAATAAATCATAAAATTAAATTCGAATACAAAAGAGAAGGAAGTAAATAATAAAATTAAATTTGAATTGAAATAAATAAGCTTTTTCAACACAATTGCGAGGTGAAAACATTAAATAAATACAATTAATAATTGAAAATTATTGGGGGAAAAACAATTCATTCGAACAATACCATCAGGGAGATTGCGGAAAGTACTACGAGTGCGGTGGAAAGTGGAAAGATAAAATTAATTTTCATCTCGAGAATTTTTTTTCTATTTGTTTTGTTTGCTCTATTGAAATAAAACACAAGTAGATTTTTTGTTTGGTTTTTTTTTTTTTTTTTTTTTTTTGTAGAGGGTAGTTTTTTTGTTTTGCGGCATTCGGTTGAAAAGACCGCTAAAAGATATTGCAAAGTTTATTATGTTATTTAAAGAAGTTTATGCTTTTTTATCTTTTCGAATTAAAATTGATCATTAATCTTATCAATATATCATTTTATTGATATATGTAATTTGTTTTTGTTTTGTTTTTCTTTTATAACGAATTACTGTTAATGCTTTAGTTGAATCGTTTGTGTTCTTTCTTCTAGTATATGATTTAAATGATTTCTATATTGTTGTTGGTTATTGAAGTATTGAAATATTGAAGTAAATGTTTCTTCTTGAGTATTGAATGATATTGAATGAGAAGTTAAAAATTATTCTGTTACGTTTGACTTATTGAACTAATTTAAATTTAAAACATTGCTTAGCTCAGGTTGGTTGAGAGCTTAAGCATTGTGTTTGGGCAACTTTTTGAATCAATTTTCATCTTAAGTAGTAATTATTAGATATTTGACACATTCATTTATTCTATATATTTATTATATTAAATATATTTTAACTTAATTTTAAGTAAGTAAAATGTTATGGTAAAATATTTATTCATTTTCGAATATATTGAATTAACGTGAAATTGTTTTTTTTTTTTTTTTTTTTTCATCAACAACATCGATTTTTACTAAACTAAGTTATTTTTCATAAATATCTGTTTTCACTAGTTTTGTAAACCACACATATTTTTCGTTTAAAAATTAATGTTAATTCCTTTCCTGAAAGTTATAAACTCAGGCTTTACTGTTACCTGCTCTTCAAAAATTCTTACACCAAAATTGTCACCGATCACTTTTGTAAATTCTCATCCCATTGGCTTTCTTTTGTCTTTGTTTATCGCTCTTCTCTTGTATTATTATAATTTGTAATGTTTTCTGCTTTTTCACTTGCAAGAGTAATTCTTAAAATATATATATTTTTTTTTACACACAATTAACTTTTCATATATATACATATATATATATATATGTATATATACATATATATAGTTATTTGGCTTAACTTTCTTAACATTTACGTTGAATATTATTTTCAAATTTTTTTTGGTTTCTGGGAAAATCACTAAATCCTAAAATAAACGTGGTATCTTTGAATCCATGCTTGTGAACTCTTGATTTTGTGTGATTATAATTTTCGGTGTTAGTGTTAGTTTTCTTAAATGCTTTCTTAATATCATAAAAGAAAAGAAAACTTACTTTATAATAAAGGAAAGCTTTTCTCAAAGTTCTAATTTGAAAAGTCTCCGCTTGTTCTTTTTTAAGAAATCACACAGGTTGAGAGCTTAAAAGTTTTGCTAAAAGCAAAGCTTTAAAATGCCTGCTTTTACCTCATTTTTTTCGAACTTTAACTTTAAGAAAACTTTCTTTTTTATTTGTTATTTTTGTTCGTTCGTTTAGGTTTTATTTCTTTTCAATTCGTATATATATATATATATATAGGTAGGTCTATTAATCGAATTTAAAGCTTCTGCTCTTCTTCATTTCGAAGGTATTTTTAATTTTTATTACTTGCAAGATTTATTTGGTTTTATTTTTCAATTAATCAATTTTATGATATCATCGAGCCTTCTTTTTTCTTTCTTGTATATATAAGCCGACCTGTTTTACTATTAAAAGAATTGTCTGAAAAACTTTAAGTAGGAGAAGCTTTGACTTTTTCATTTTAAATGTTTTCATCTTTTTTCAATATGAAGGAACTTTTTAAGGGGAACTTTAAAAAGAAATAAAAATTTTTAAAGAATATCCACGATTTTTAAATGCTTTGTAATAGACCTATACAATTCTTTTCCGTTAGGTCAGAGCTCCAGCTTAATCGTTTTAAATTAAAAAAGAAGAGTTAAAATTTCCAAAAGCTTATGAATAGATTTTTAATAGCTTTTGTGTAGTTTATAGTGAAGTGATCTGATGGAAATAAACTAAACTGGTGTAGCTTTAGCATTTTTAATGCTTTAAGAAAGCTTACAAAGCTTTCAAAGCTTAAAGCTTTTAAAACTTAAAGCTTTTAAAACAATTCTCTAGATCTTCCTAACTGTTTCTAATGGATAGCAAGAAGATCGTAAAATTGTTTTACCTTCTTTTTTTTTACTTTTATTTATTATTTGTTAACCCCCATATAGTGATTTGCGGGCCTTTGTATGCTCATAATACTTTTAAGTAAAACTCTCTTAGCAATTTTACACATATATCTCTTAAAATATAATTTAGTTATTTAATTTATATTTCTTTTATAAACTATTTCTACTAAAAAAGAAAATGAATTTTCTACGTCTTAAAGAAATAATTATAATGTACGAGAATTCTTTCAAAAAAAATTATTCCTTTTATTTCGGAGAAATAAAAAATTAAATTGTATTTGTTTGACTTGTGTAAGCAATCAACGTTTAAATTCTTTTGCTTTCCTTTATATTTATGTATGATTGATTACATGTTATTGAATAAAGAAATATGCTTTGGCTACTGCGATCGTTTATATGTACGAATAACTTAGTTATATTGTTGTTTTGTGTTTTTCTGTTATAACTCTTATATTAACCAGAAGGTCAGCGCTATTTATTTATTTATCCATGCATATACACATTCATACATATCTACATACATACATACATATATATAAATATATATATGAAGTAATGTATGTATGCATGTATGTATACAAGTATGTATATATGTATAGATATATGTGTTCCATTTAGTTTTTATATAAATGTCCTTTTTTAAGGGTTTTTAATCAGCTTTTGTTAATTTTCTTTTTCATGCTTTCAAAGTCCTTTAGATCAATTAAACGCTTTATAAGGTTCTTCTTATCAAAAGCTGATCGCCTAATAGTTTAGAGTTTCTTTATTTTTTAAAATAATAGTATACTTAATTAGTTATTATGTTTACTGTTAATTATTTTACTTGGTTTTTTTTCTTTTTGTTCTTTTAATAAAACACTGTTCGAATTTCTTTCGTTATGCGTTCGATACTGATGTATAGTATAATGCCTTGTAAGTTTCGTGTATTGTGTAAAATTGTATTTAGTCGTTTATAGTGTTGCGTTTCCTTTTATAGTTTTTATTAAACGTTAGCTACGTTGTTTTTTTTTTTTTTATATTACTTTATGTTATATATTTTTGTTGTTGTTGTTTTAATATATCGTTTATGTCTGCATATATGTATAATAATCATGTCTAAAAATTTTATGTTCTCTACTTATATCATTTATTTAATCATATTTAGTTTTAATTAATTTAATTAATTGAAAATAAATATATTATTTTAAATTATATGCTAAAATATTTATTTAAACTTTATCCCGTCTATATGATGGTCATTTGGCAAATTTGCCTTATATTTATTTTAAAGTGTATTTTCGTATAAAGTTGTTATTTTCCTTGTGGTAGTTGTTGTTGTTTCTGTTTTGTAGCATTAATATATATTTTTGTTTATATCAAATAAACAAAACTTCTGTCAGCTTCTGTTTGTTGTTGGTATTGTGTTGTATTTGCTTTTCATTTGCTAGTTTTTTTTTTTTTTTAAGAATTAAAATTATATCGTTTGCTACCGTTTGTGTCTAAATAAATGAACTACTAAATCTAAATATTATTACGATAATGATTTTTATTTAAAAAAAAGATTTCCTTTTAATAGAGGTATTCGTAATTAAAAAGAAAATATCCTTTAAAATTATACATATATAGTGAGAAGTGATAAACAAAGAGACAACGAGGGTTTTAACTTCATCTTCTATTTTCCTAGAAACATATTTAAACGTGAATACCTTTCGCTACATTAAAAAGCTAATATATTTTTTTAAAACTATCAAAAACTTTTGCTACGGATCTAACAAAACTATGATTTTTTTTTTACTAGAGAAAAAAAAAAAATAATTTGAGTAATAAAGTTAAAGAATTTATCTTTAAATTGTTTGTATTTTAAGTTTAAGAAAATTGTGCATTATGATTTAAATATGTTTTTCTGCATTTAACCGTGAACACCCCTATTAAGTTATAATTTAATGATAATAATAATTAATAATAATTCGTTTAATTTTTTTCGTTAATTTTGGGAAGTGAAAGGAAACTAAAGGATTCAAGAATCTAAATATAAGGCGGACATCTTAAAAGCTATGTTTGATAGCCTTTAGATGGGCGCGGATTTGTTCGTAGCGCTTAGATAAATTAATGAGTAATTCATTCAATTATAATATTATTTGACAGATGAAGAAAAAATCCCTTTTGCTAAATATAAAGAATAGAATTCTTTTTTTTGGTTATTTTTCTTACTAGCAACACTTTTTTTTCTTAGGGATATCATACGTATTGGAAAATTAATCGGCCAGTGCCGAAAATATATAACAATTGTTCACACCAAATATACACAAAAAAAAAAAAATAATAAAATAAAAACAAAACATTATGCTCAGAAAACTCCTGTTACGGACGGTGTTGCAAACCGAATCTAAGGACAACCACACAAGTCTTTTAATGAACATTGCAAACTTGGTAAACACTAAGGGGCTAAGCCTAGCTACTATTGGCTCTGTGGAAATTGCTAATATTTGCAGGTATGCTGTACTTTTACTCTAGCCAAGGGAACTCTAGGAGCTGGTGTAGGCCATTTTTGAAAAAATGGCCCAATTGTTTTCAACAAAATTATTATACGTAATGTCGTATTAAATACGGATACGATCTATTGCCATAATTAAGGCTAATCATAGCAAAAAATAAAATTAATTTAAAAAAGTTAAATAAAAAATAAAACTTGATTTGGTTTGGCTCGCATCTTTTACTACATTCCATTAACGACCGCGTATGTCGTATTCGACGTAATTCAAATTACATTTTCATATAAGTTTGGTGCACCTTTTAGGGGGAATTTAGGTACAAACCAAAATACATATTTACTTACTTGTTAGTAAACATTTTTTTACTAATTGGTTATTGTTTATCTGATTTCCGACTTTAATTATACAAAAGCTATAGGGATTTGAGAAAAAATTATGTTGGAAGCGAATTTTGTTATTCAAACTAATAAACAATAAAAAATAGGAAAAATAAAATAAAGTTAAAAATTAAAGAAAAAAAAAACGCATAAAATATGATTTAAAAAAAAAAAGGAAAATGAATTTCAAAAAAAAAATAACTAAAAAAGTCATGAACTAAAAAACAATAAAATTAAGAGAAATAGTTATTTTTTTTTAAAATAAATAAACTAATCAACAAATAATAATAATAATAATATTTGATATAAGAAATATGAATTTAATTACTTAATTGCATAGTATTCGAAATAAATTTTCTAAAAAATAATATAAGTAAATAAATAAGAGAATAAATTAAATAAATTTTTTTCTTCAAAAACCGGGTTTCTCCCGTATTAGAAAAATAAAAAATTTTAATTTAGATGAAAAATTCATTAAAAAATTTCTGAAAGAAATTTTTTTATATTTACTTCTTAGATAATTATAAAAATATTTATTAAACTTATATAAATAAAATATTAAATAACATCATTTACCCACTGCCAAAGGACGGGGATGTATCAATTAAGTCATTTCGATTACAACATTTTGGTACAATTATTAAATAGCCCATGGAATGGGCTTCTTTACCAGCTAAAAATTCAAAGTTGTAAAAGAGAGTTTTGCTTGTCCTTGAGTGTATTCTAGGCTGACAGAAAGCTGATATTTAGCTCTTAAATTAGGCCTAGTGGTCAAATATAAAAGGGACCTTTATCCGGTAATCAGCAGAAAGGCTAATGAAGTGATAAACAAATTCGCAAATTATTCTTAATAATTTACAACCAATAGCAACTATCGATTTAATATTTATTGTAAAAATCAAATGTTGCTGATCTGCCGACAGACACGACCACAAATAGTGGAAAGCTAACTGATTGTTAAGTAATTGCTTCAGGTAATGGGTATACAAGATTCGCCGCAAGACGAATATGATGTTCTTACTTACGCTTTCACGAATTTTATTTTTGTTTAATTTTTGTTTGGGAAAAAAAAAATTTTAATTATTTATTTTAAAATATTTAAAAATTATAAATTCTTAAATTATTATTTTTGCATTTTATTAATATAGCTTACTTCTCCTTTTCTAAATAATTAAAAAGGCATCCTTCTACTACACGGTAGTATTTGGTTTTTTTTGTTTTTTTTTTCTTTTCGTTTCTAATAAAAATTTCACTGCTTGAGAAGCCAGTTGTTGAAGCCAGTTGAAATTATGCTTAATTGAAAATTGATATTCGAGATGTATTAGAAAAGAGAGTAAAAGAGCAATAAAATATATGCGCAGATATATATTTTTTAGTTTGGCTAATGTATTGTTTTGGAAACGGAAACCTTTGAGAAATTGAAAATAAAAAAAATCAATTTAGATTTTTAAAAAATTTTTTCGGTTTTTTCTTCTCTTTAATGCACAAGACGCAGAAGAAGAATTTTATTTTTAAGAGCATAAAGCAGAGGTTAAGGGAAAATTTTTGAGGTTTTTCTCAAAAAATATTTTAATTTAATTTTGGATTCTTTTTTTTTTTTTTTTTTTTTTAATTATATTTTTCGATGATAACATTTTTTTTGTTTATTCTAGTAAAAAGAAAGGTGTTGTGGTGGGTTTAAGTTTAAAGAGTTCTCCATTTAATCACTTAGTTAAAAAATTTTCGAAAATAGTTAAATGTATATGTATCACTATAAGTGTAGGGCATGAGTAAACGATGAATGGGTGGGTGGGTGGATGACTGTTGTTATTTATGCTTTGAAAAGCACCAATTATATAAATAATTATATTAAAGAAAACAAAAAAAAAAAAGAAAAAAACAAAACAAAAAATTTAAAATAATTTAAAATAAAAATGCATTTATTTTGTTTTGATTTATTTCAAATTATTTTCTCCTTTTTTATATCAAGTGTTTTATTTAGTTAATTAATATTTAAAATTTTGTTTATTTTTGTATAGTATTTTAATTTTATATAATGTTATGAAAATTATTAATTATTTATTAAAGGAAATTAAAAAATTTACTTAAACGCTTACGGCAAAGATATTATTAATGAAAAGGTATCCAGATTGTTAACACCATTTTTCTCTTCAGCTGACTGTCTGCGGTCTATTTTCACCGGCTCCACAGGGACTCCATTTCTAAATCTTTTTTCGTTTCTCAAATTTGTTTTTGCAATTTTTTGATAACATTTTTTTTTTTTTCATTTCATGGCTTTAGCTATTGTGCTTTCTTTCTGTATATTTTCTTTTATTGCAGGATCTTTGCGTTTTCTTTAATAATATTTTCTCTGTCGCTGTATCATTTCAATATGTCAAATCAAATTGTATCTATTTCTTCTAACTTGTGTTTGTTTTTTTTTTCTTTTTTTTTTGATGGCCTTCGCTTTATATATTTTTGTTTTTTCTTCTCAATATTCTTAATATCTTCCTCGTACAATAAAAAGATAGTAGAGCTCCCAAAATTTTTGTTGCAACCACAATATCAATGCTACCGCTTGCCATAGCATTGGCCGTTGTATAATTTCTTGATGGGTACGTCTTTTCAATTTTTCTAGCAATTGATTGGTGCGTGAAGGACCCTCTTGCAAATCATGATAATTTAAATTGTAATTGTAATAATGATAATTATTATTCATATAGTAATCACATCGTTTAAGCAGCGATGTTGATGATGATGATGATATGGGATTTAGGGAATTGTAAATCGTGTTTGTCAGTACATTTTCTTCTGCTAATTCTTTCGCTTCGCATTCAATGTCATTATCAATTTCGTATTCATGTTGTTCTTCTTCATGTTGTTGTTGTTCTGATTGTTGTTGTTGTTGTGTTAAATAATCGATTTTATGTTGTGATTTATGTTGAATTTTAATGTTTGGATATTTTTGTGGTTTACGATAATATTACATAATAACACATTTGCCCTTTTCTGCCCACGGATTATTCTTTTTATCTGGAGCATTAATTAATGGATCATTCTTTTCATTCTCCTCAACAAATGAACGCATTCTGAAAAGAGTGAGATATTTGCAAATTTTAATGAAAATTTGTAACTTTTAATAAAAATTTAGAAAGTGTTCGTTACACTTTGATAGTTTTATTTTAGATTTTTCTTGTTGGCAAACCTAGCAGCCTTTAAATTTTTTAAATAAATTTTAATCTCAATTTCTTATCATTCATTGTGAAACTTTTGCCTAAAATAAAACATATTTTCTTATTCAACAGAATTGAATCTATAAAGGTAAGTTCGCTCAGAACAGAAAAATCATGTTAAACAAAAGCCAAGTTATGGATTCTGGAGGAATTTAATTTATCTCTTGTTTCATGGAGTTTGTATGTAGACTTGGATTATTCTTTGGCGATTTGCTATCTCTTCTTATATGCTGAGATGATTTACAGATTATGTAATAATCAGTTTAACGCGTGTCCTATAAAGTCAATTTGGGAATCCCCTGTGACGCTATCACTGACTACATCCGCTATTCGAATTTTAGACGCTAGTTTAACTCCGTATGTTACAGAAATTATCTTTAATATATAAGGGGCCAATTTTATATTCATTGAATCATTGCCGTCCCCAAAGGGTTATGAATTTTCAGAATCTTCTAATGTGAGAGAGAGATCACTAACGTTTTCGAGCAGTTCTTTAAAAAGTTTTACTTCTATTCAAATATTCTACTCGTTAACTATACTTATCCCATTAATTCATTTAATAAATTTCTGTTCTTTGGATTCACAGAATATCTGAGTTTTAGAATCATTATTTTCCCCCAAATATGCTATTTATGCTGGCCCTTATAGATTATGTCCTTGTATAGTTCACGCATGTGCAGTTGCACTTTTAGCATCGCTGACGAATACATTTAGCTAATGTTTGCAGACAGAGTGCTTTCCTTTAATTTGAAAACCCAGTTTCATTGTCTCCTTTAAAAAAAATGCACCATTAGATGATATTAGAACCTATAGAGATGCATGAACGTTAAGCGTTGTTCTTAAGATTTTTGAATTATTGGCAACTAGAGCGTTTACTAACTCATTAACTTCTCTGTTGTTTCTCACTCAGTAAGGTTTCTTCAGAACTTTTACAATTTTTTTAGAATTCGCCGGTAATATTTTTCAAGCTTTCATTAATAACGTAAAAACGGTGGTTATTCTAACAAATTTCTTGGAAATTTTTGACGTAGTTGACTATAACCTTTTACTACTCAAATTGAGATGAATCGTAGGGTGGTTTGACAATATGATATTGCAGTTTCGAAACTAACTCTTTGGACGGATTCAAGAGATAATGTTTACTGCCTCTCATTTGCAGTTGATTCTGTTAGTCTTGTTGGATTCCTCTGGTTAACGATATATTTAAATGATCCATATGCAGGTGTCAAAGAGGCGAACGATATAAAAATCTTCTATTCCTTTAACTCCATTCTTCGTAAAGCAAATCTTTGGTTTGATTCAAATAATGGAAGCTTTTGCTATCATATTATGTTAACTTCAAACAAGTATATAATGAAAGTATAATCAGATTTTTTTTTAATTACTTGGCGCCCGCAACTTTTTTATTCGTTCGTGAGAAATGGATTTCCATGGGCTTTAAAAGACTTTTTTGCTTCCTGCAGTATTATTAGAATGTACGTCTTCAGAAAAGCAAGTCTTACCGGAACAGGAAAATTATTTTTTTCCTTATTGTAAGTTAATTTTATTTCAAATTAAGGTAAATTAAGGGAAGCAGATTATATGCTTTTTTGTGTATGTAAATAATAATTATAAAATTAATTATATTTCACTTGAAAAATTTAATTAATTTTTAATGGTTTTACTATACGATAAAATTTTTATATTTTAAAGAATTTTATATTCCTATGCACCCATTGATAATGCTATTCTAAAAGGCAACAGAATATTCAAAGAAACTTTGATGGTCATATGCAATATGTTACTGCACAAGAAAAATGAGAATATTTGCTTACATTCCTTAGTTTCTAAGAAGATACTGATGTTTCATAAAATAAGGAAACAATTATTTATATTTTCTTAACTTTTCATTTAAATATATTCGTTCTGTCTCATTAACCAATCATGATGATTATGATAAATGAGTAGAAATTAACATTTAACGAACCTTTCATAAATTAAAACCTTTGGGAAATTAAATATTAAATTCATTTAAATCAAATTATCCGGATGACTTCGAAGGGATTGAAAGTATATTTCAGTATAAATAAATAAGAAAGAAAAACCTCGAAATGGTAATAAGTTTAAGGTTATGTTTATAAGAAGCATTAACTAATGAAAAATTAAGTCTCATTGCTTGTTATACCGTTGATTAGAGTGCAATGAAATTTCGGATCAAATCTGTTTCTTGAAGAAAGTTTAACACGATTTCATGCTCATTAATATGGACAGTCTGCTATGTCTCAAATGCCTAATTCTTAAAGTTAGAAGCCTTTGAAAAACATAATAATATGAATTCTTCGTGAACTCTATAGTGGCACATGTAATAACTTATTAGAAAGATTGCTATGTAAACAAGGCCAGGCCAGGCAGACTAAAATGACTAGCTTTCAAATTTTTATTAATATATAATTAATTTTTTAATAAACATTTTACACGATTGGCTTAAATATATTATTGATAATAATGTTTAATAAGAATTATTTTTCCTTTTTAATGCTTAATTAATAATTTATAATTATAATTTTGAACAATAATGTCAGGACATCCAAGGACATTTTCTATTTAGTGTTCTTTCATAATAATATAATAGAAGCAAAAAAGAAAAAAAAACAAACGCTTTCAATTTAGTTAACTTGCAAAATAAGCATAATAAGCGTAATAAGCAAAAAAAAAAACTAAAACTTACAATCGCAGGAATTTATGAAAGATTCCTCATAAGTCCTATAAATTCTATCAGTTCATTTTACTATATAGACTGTTCTTCTTCTTTTTAATTATTAAAAATGTGATTTAACTTTTCAAACATTATTTTTCGAGACCAAAAATCTATAAATGATTTTTATATTACTTCACCATCCCGAAGTATGGAGATCTGTTCCTTTCGTCATTTTGTTTGCAACCACCAGAAGGAAGCTTTAGCGACCCCATAAAGTATATAAATTCGTGGATCGGCAAAAAATTTAGAATTAATTTAAGCATATCCGTCTGTCTGTCTGTGTAATGTAAATATTCTCCTGGTATTCAAAATGAATATATCAACTTCAAATTTGGCAGAAACATTACAAATTCTTGCATGCAGATTTTTATTGAAAATAGACCAAATTGGTCCAAGGGCATACTTGCATAACAACGTAAGCTTTGAATACTATGGTCTTCGAAGGCAAAACACTACTCGTTAACCATAAAGATTTCCACGATGTTCCATAAAAAAGGGAAAAGTCTGTCATGGCTATCCAATACTGTAAAATCGCGAAATTTCTTTTTTTGAGCTTTTTTTTTTCACAGCTAGCTAAGCATATCAATGCTAGTAATTGAAATTTTACTAAATTATTCGTAGATATCTGCTACAGATCACTAGGAAAAATGATTTTTTGCTTTCATTAAATAGATAGGCGACTTTAATTAGTTCTCTTACAACTGTTTTGTTTGGTGCATTTTTTTAATCAGCTATTGTACGTAACCACCCAAAAAGCAGTGAAAAATTGCATATTCATTATGCGTTGCTTTAGAAATTTAAACAAAACAAACGTGCTATAGCGACAGCTGCAAAAATATACGGTGCATACGATAAAGGAATAGAATAGGAAAGGGTTCACTGGTGAAAGTCAACGAGTTAAACATAAAACAGCATTAACTTATGACTAGACCTAATATATTCGTCTAAAAGGTATTTTATTCAAGAATTATAAAAAAACATGAGGATACTTTTTCGCTTTAGCTCCCAAATCCAAGAATATTTGCAACCTTTTCACCCATAAGCAGCGATGTGTAGCTCACACTTATCACAATTTATTGAAGCCTTCTTTTTTTTGTATAAACAAGGTAAGCTATATAAGGTGTTAATGTACGGAAAAATTCAGGCCAAACCACAAACTTTTTTGTTATTGTTACACGAAATGAAGGAAGTGTGTTAGAATGCGTAGAAATCTATAATAGACGCCTCATAAAGTGCACACATATTTGGTCCAAACGAGTAGCAAAATCGATTAGGCCATAATTCATTTTGTGTGTTTGGTTGCCTGTTAAAAGCATTACAGAATTTCAAAGTTTCTCTAAAAAATCAAATTCCATTTATATATATATATTTTTTAAAATTTTTATATTACTCTTTTTGAGGTTAAGTTCGTAAATCAACTTAAGCGACAATATTCATCTTGGTTTGGTAATGGTTCGCATAATTATCCGTAAAATTCTGATAACAAAAATTTGATTTGAAAAAAATAAGACATGGATGTGAAATAACCTTAATTTATACATTATTATTTTATACTTATTTTATACATTTACAAATATCGTGTACACAATGTAGTTGTAGATATTAAATAATTTGAATTAAATTTTCTAAAATTTTCTGCCAAAATCCTACCTAGAGACTCCAATGTAAAGGCAGTATAAGACAGACCGATAGTTCTTTTTCGTATCTATAACATTGATTCATTCGTATAATTTCAAATTTAAGTAAATACTTTAAAAAGGCGATGTTTTAAAGTTTGTAAAACTTTTATTTTATTATTTTATATTATATATATATATATATATATATATATATTATATGTTATATATTATATGTTAAGCTTACAACTCGATTTTATTTATTCTTAGCATCAAATATTGAAAAGTTTACTTTTCTATTCCAATCTATTGATTTTAGTAGACAGATGGACAGATAGGTTTGGACATCAAAGTTTAATCAAGAATATCGAATTGTTTTATGTAATTTCTAAAACTTGTTTCCCCCTATGTTTCATGTTGAATAACAAAGTTATTATATATCCTGCAGTTGTTTTGTAATGAAATTTTACACATAGAAATCCGTTCATGTATATAAGGGCAATATATAATAGATTATGTCTCCCATAAGTTTGTGGTTTAACACACATACATATACATATATAAAAAGTAAATTTTGTAAAAAGTTTAAATGAAATTTTTTTTCTTATTTGAAGTGAAGTTCTATTGAATAAATATAAACACTAGAAATTCTTTAATGTATACATTAAATAAATCGAAAGATGAAATTTCCAAAATGTCTTTACGAAATAAGAAATTTATTTTAAATTAAATGCAAACGGAGCTACATTAAGATTTTATTGAATTTAATGTCAACTCTGTGCCGGATGTAAATATAAAGCGTAGTATAATTAATTATATTTTATAATTAATGCATAATTTTCCGCAACATTAACATAAATCAAGAATACAAATTTATAGTAACAATCGTAAATAAAAAGTTACTTAAAGCGTTTTTTTTTTATTTTTATTTTATAGGTGCTTTCTTAACTAAGTTACATCCTATAATGCAGAGAAAAAGATTAACAACAATGACTATAATGGCGTATGCATACACAATGCTGTTAAGCTGTAGTGGCTCTTAATGTTTGTATCTTATATTAGTCATATATGTGTATATTTATATATACATATATATATATATATATATGGAGACACTCGTGCATTCATGCGAAATTATAAAGACTATGTATGTATAAAATACAATAAAATGAAATGACATAAAAGTTGAAGGTGAAAACGTTTAGAATAAGAGTCAGGCCAGAAAAAATTATATACAAAAAAAGAAAAAAAACAAAAACAAAATGAAATAAAAAATTTATGCGGCCACACACATGTGCAATTTCTTTCTACTTTTTGTTAGAGTGGTTGAAAAAAGTGCCACTATACAGTAATTATGCAAAGTGTTTTACAACCTACTAAGAAGAAAGAAGAAACAAACACGCAAGAGAAAGTTGCGTTCAGCTTAGGGCAAATATTGGATACGCATAACCTTAAGAGCACATATACGTATATATCAGTTGAATAGTTTTTTGTAAACGTGTTGTCGTCTTAACAGTTCAAACACAGTTCTCGATCAAATCATTAGACGGGCCCACAAAAATTATTCGGTCTAAATATTATTCATATCTGCTTTTGGCTGTAATAATTGTTAATAATATTTTGAAATTTAATGTTTTTAAATTTTCTTGTAAGGAGAGAACATCACGCTCATTTTGAAAGATTAACATTAGGATATGTATCGATATTCGGCGATCTATTGAAATAGTTTTCAGGAGGATCTCAATGCCAAACAATAGAGAAGGAACACCTGAACGTAGGTGATGAACTGAGAATATTACAATTAGCAGAATTACGCACGCTTAGTGTGTTTCTAACGTGTATTATGTTGGTTACATAATAAATGAAAAATCTAGCGTAACCACATCATTCAGGGAGGTTTGTAAATCAAAGAAAAACCTAACATTTTATCTATCGGATAAAATTAATTTAAAAAAAATATATATTTTTTATACTTGTCCTGCTATGAAACAAACTGTAAACTTTTAATAAACGAAACCGAAATTTTTTCTTCAAGAGTCATATATTGCGGAATATTGCTTAATTTTTTCAGGAAGTTACTCTGCGGTCAAAGAGTGGAAATTTGTATTGCAAAGTCCATGCGCAGAGACCAAAGCACCAAGAAAAGAAGAGATGTTTTCAGCTTATTTTGCACTGCAGGCGAGTCTTGTGATCGATTTAGCTTATTTTCAAAACCAATCTGCATGCAAGACCTTTCAATCTTTCTGCAGCTAGGAGAAAGTTTACCACAGACATTAAACAGGGATAGACGAACGGTCTGATAAGACGGACATGCTGAACTCGATTTTAAATTTAATGCTGATCAAGAATACATTTTTGGGATCTCTGAATTTTCCTTCTAGGTGTTGCAAACAAACAAAACAACAAAATAGGTATACTACTATTCTGCGTGTAAGATGAGATTTTTTATACATCGTTCCGATAATTATTGATCGGCGTTTTATTTAAGAATAATATAAATAATAACGATTCAATTCATTTGTAAAATGGTAAATAAAACGTAACAAAAATTCTTCAATTTTGCTTAGAAATAAAAAAAATCCAAAAAGTTTGTCTTGTCAGAGGTTCTAATCACTTTAAAGATAGTGAATTAAAATTAAGTCGAAAGAAATATGAATAAAGTAAAAATTTTTCTTTTTGTAACATATTTTTTTATACAAAATTTTGCGGGTAAAAATCGACTAAAATCAAAAACATATAGATCGAGCAGCATTTAAGACGGGGCATGGTTGTAATCACAATTTAAGTGAAAAATACAAAAACAAACTCTATTAGAGAGAAATTTTAAGAAAATCCATAACAAAAGATTAAAAAATGAAATTATTTTCAAAAATGTAAATTTCGTAGCAAGAAAAATAAATTGTTTCGTAAGTACATTATAAGTTCATTTAAATTAAATGAATTAAATTTCAGATGGAAATTAATTTATTTATTTTATAAGTTATTTGTTCTTCATTATTCAATAGTAAGCAGTTTATAATAACGCTTTCTATATATTCATTTTAAAATAGTTTCAAAAGCTTTTATTCAATTCAAACTAAATATTTACATTTTGTATATGTACTTATATATAAGCGTTTAATATATCAAAAAAGCACACACATACAAACGGATATAGTCCCATAAAACAGATTTCAATTAAGCACAACAAGCCAGCGATAATCGCCATAAATTGAAACAATAAATAATGAACAACAAAAAATTGAATGGTTTTAATAAATAAAATAATAACAACGATTGCTATTGAGGGAGAAATGTTGCAAAATCATTCATAAATTTTATATTAAAATATCAAATAAAAAAAAAAATAATAAGTAAAATTATTTTACTATGTATATATATATATGAAGTTTTTATTACACTGAATAGCGTAATAGACCTACTGTTTTAGTGAAAAAGAGAAAAACCTTTACGCTCATATCCCGCTATGAATAGAAAAAGTGAAATGAATCGAAGAATACATACCTACATATATGTATGTCCTTTATAAGCGTAATATTTTAAAAGCATATAGTTAAACATAAAATTTCGTTGGTCTTGTATTATCAGATGTAACTTATTCCAGAAAAAACCATTGAGGGGCAAAGCCAACGTAGAGTTTTCGGGCTTAAAAGTTGATTTGAACCTTCTAGAGAACACGTAGGAAAGAACTCATAAACCAGAAATAAATATTCTTCTCGATATGTCGGCTTTTTCCATAAGTAGTCCAAAAAGAGTGGCTGAGTCAAATGGACCGCAGCTGGGATGCTACAGTTGAATCTCTTTCCTACTGATTTCTAACTCTTCTAATACAGTAACTGACGTTTTTAGAGAATCTTCATGATAGTTTCAAAGCATTTTCTTGTAAGAATATGCTAGACTGACTTTATTAAGACGATCAATAAGTACATAAATGATCAGGACTGATTCGAGCGGCAGCAGATGCTTCTACTGAAAATTAAAAGTTTAGGAAGAAGTTTTTGTAGTTTTTTATCAATTCGGCTGTAGAATTATACATTTTCTTGCTTTCTTATTATCATTTCGGTTAACTTGGATTGTAAAACCAGAGCGTCTATTTTTGATTAATGCAGCAAAACAAACATTTTTGAGCAAAAAATTATTGACAAAAGAGAAGGAAGAGGATTATTTTTAAGCATGAAATGGTTTTTGTGTGGTCCTGGGATTGCAGAGTAATTGAAAAAAAAAAAAATAAAAAAAATATTTTCTTAACAGAATATATCTATAACACATATCAAAACTATAAACTCGTTTTTGTCGAAACAAGTTTTTTTAAAACGGCACTTAGCGTAACTCAAATAATTTTTGTTTTTTTTAATTCGAATTTTCTATAGTATCTTTAGAACAACATTATCTAGAAAGCGACATACAAGACTTTCGATAAATTATTTTAAGCATTTTTATTAAGAAAAGAGTGCCTTTTTTTTGATCGAAAACCGAACAAAAATCAAAGTTCAGAATTCAAAAATCAATATTTTTAAAATCCTGCTGCGTCCGTTTCTAGATATAGGAACGTAGATTAAAAAGATTCCTTTCTTTACATAACAAAAGCCTTTTTTTATGCTGTTATAGTGTCTACCTTATTTATTGATTATTTGGAAAACAAAATTTATGAAAACTAGTCTTCACACCAAGAGAGGTTATAATGCGACTCAAACGACATTCGACTGAATATGTATTGTTCGTTTTCTATTGCTGGACGATATGCTAGCAATCCTTCTATTAACATTCTTAAGGAAGTATAAGCAGAAATTTGTGCGCCAACTACATCGTCCACGTCTTTCTTCTCATTCCTGAATTGATTAAGCATTGATTTTTTAAACGATAAACATCAACAACTGCCTTATTGCAAAGCTTCGCTATTGGGCCGTGAGAAACAATGACATACAACCCATTTTTCGGAAATCTGCACGTTTCATTTACGATTTGGTCTCCCAAAGGATGAAACGAATAATACCAAGACAATTCCTTTACACTATAAACCGCAACTTTCTGAGCACTGCTACGAAGAACTTCCAAGCTCTCGAAGGCCCAATATTGGATAATTTCGACTTTACTCCATGACTCCTTACTATATGAGCCCATTATCGCATTTTTAAGTTGTTATTCGGAACTATTTCATAAAAGAATATTTATTAGATGATGACATTTATTTACTGATCCCACAAATTACTTACAAAATACACATAGAAATTAGAAAACAATAATTAGATTAATATACGGCAACAGCTGCGTCTAGAATGATTTGCTATCGATATGTAAGGAAATGACTTTATGTAATTGAGATCGATTTTAAACAGTTACTCTTAAATTCTTTGTTATTAAAAACAATGAATAAAATAGATATTACTTTAGTTACTATGGCAAATTAGAAGAGAAAAATCATATATAATAAAAATAAATGCAAGCAGTTACGCTGTATATTAATACTAGTATTAAAGCATTAATATTATTGTGCTAGAAAAATGAGCACTTGTTTTTCGTTTTAATAGAGAAATGCACTAAATCTCTGACTGCGAAAACTCTCTGTGTTATACAAATATGAATAACTTACATAGAGAGATTTTGCAAAAGAGTAATCATGTAACTCTTCGTCGTTTGTTTCTAGAAAACAATCGAATATCATTTTGTCTCTCATTTTTTACGCCTTTTTTAGTGCATTTTTTATCTGTGCAGTTGCAGTTGCTGTTATTATTTAATTTAATTATAATTGAAGAAATAGTTAATTATTTGTAAAAAAAAGTTTACAAAAAATATTCTTAACGATACCGAATTTTCTTGGTAAATATTTTACTTTCTTTCATGTTTGGTTTTTCACTTATTTTCTGTTCTGTTTAAAAAATACCTTTTTGTTATATGTGGGTTTGGTTAAGTAACCTATTTTAAACTGTTCTTCAGAAGGGTAGAAAAAGAGATTTAATAAATTTCTAATTATTGGAGAATTGCTGAAAATTTTAGATTATTCCTTAGCTATACGAATCAGATCGTCATTACTATATCTAAAAACTTTATTCATTTTGACTGTCGTTTAAATGAACCATTAGACACACGTTAAAAGAACTCTGAATATTTGCTACTATCTCTTCTGAAAATGCTCAAAATAAAGAGAAATTTATTGTTCGAAATAAAGGGTCTGGAGAGCTAGAATGATTCATCCATGAAACGAGATATTGAAAAAAAGAAATAATAGAATAGAGAAACCGATAAAATAAATCTGCAGTAAACTTGCCGAAATCTCTGATAGGGAAAATCCCCTCTTATGCTTTAGCTGACGTGGTCATAAAAAGGCGCATTAGAAACTGGCGATGACTTAATGATGGACCAGAATTCCCACGAAATCTATTACGTAAAGGGATTAAGAAAGCTACACTCGGAAATCCAGCAACGAGGGATTAGCAAGCAGGATGTGACTCAGTATTTGTGGTGTTCGTACTAACCTGTGGATTTTGCTTAAGAGAATTTACTTCATTAATAATATACAAAATGTAAACAAACCAAATTGTACGTTGAGAGTGGAGTATTGTTATTTGAAAAATGATCTAGCGATAGGAATTTTGCCCGAAGGAAAATAACAAAAAAAGTTAACATTATTATATCATTTTCAAAACTGAGCAATTTTTTATCGAATTTGTATGCGCGTGTTTATATTGTAATAGACTTTTATTATATACATGTAATATACTTAACAGACTCGTTTTTAAGTACTTCCTTATTTTGCTTACTTAACTTGGTATAAATTTTCATTTTTGTAGACCTAGCGTACGTGTTTATTTTACGTTTCTCTTCTTTCAGGATTACATTAGCGTAAGCGTCTATTTTAAGTTTCTTTTCTTCTTTCTTTCATGATTACATTAGCGTAAGTATTTTTATTATATAAATCAAGACAAAGTTTCAAAATGAAAGAAGAGTTGGAAAGATCAAATGCAATGGTTGAAAAATGAAGAAGCTAAATGGGCCGCTAGATAAAAAAAACATAGCTTTCCGAAGTGCACGTAGTGACAGCTTTGAGTAATTTTAAGTAGTACGTCCCCGATCCAAAAAATGATATTTTATTTTTAAGCCGCAATAAACTGTTCGACACCATATAAAATATTTTTGATATAATATGAGAATATTTAAGTGATCATTTAAGACGATATAATACTGGAAAAATACTGGAATTATTAACATTTAATGACCCAGCGGTCTCATGAATACATGTTTTATCGATGATTTAGAAGCAAGCTCTTCTACTTAGATTGAAATCATGATCGTTTCAGGATCGGCTAAATCATTTTTTGAATTGTTCTAAACATAAAATAAATGGTTTGAATGTCTTTTCTTCCAATACTCGTCTTTTTTTTTAACTCTTCTAACGTACCATCAAACGAAAATATTATAATTTGATTATCACTTTGAATGTTGATACAAAATAATTGAAATAGAAAGACTAATTTACTACACTGACTCACGACGCTTTTACAGTTACCTCATGACATGACTATCAATGGGAGTAAGAAGAGCGTATGGCGTGTCATTCCTACCTCAGTTTGTTATATGGATCACGCGTTCTATAATTTCCAAATCGCATTCTCCTTACAATTTTCAATCTTTATGTATCGATAATAATTTTGTAACACTTTGATATAAACATATTAGATTAAGATTATATTTTTGATGGGTATAGGATTTTGAATTCATAAGAGAGACAAGGAAATCTCTGCTACACTTCACTACTTTACTTTCAAAATGAACGCAATCACAAAAGAAGAATGTTTCCCGCACAGATTTATAGTTAGTACTGACAGATCAATTTTGGAAAATACTAATATATATACGAATCTAGAAAAACATAAGCAAAACCTATTCTATTTATATAGGTTACCATAATTGCTCCAAGAAAGGTCCAAAATTTCCAAATACTTATGAATTATTTGACCTATTTAATGTAGTTCCAGTCTTCCAACTATTTAGATTTTATGTAAACAAAAAAAAAAAAAACGATATAAAATATGAAACAAAGTGTAGTATAGATATACAAAATTAAAATAAAATAAACTTAGACAATAAATTATAAAATAAAATGTGTTATTAAAATAACACAAATAACACTAAAGGAAAGGTAAAAAAAGAAAAATAAATAAATCGTGAATATATACATAATTTCCATAATAATAAATAACGAATACATTAGCGTAAATAAGTGCGAATAATATGCGTCACTTATGTTAAAGAGTGGCGACGTGAATTGTGTTTTGAATGATGCAGTGTCGGTGATAGTTTGAGTTAGAATGAGGCGGACGGAAAGACAGCCTTTCCGATAACGTGGTAGTATAACGTAATTCGATTATATATTCGCGTTCACAAAGACTTTCAGCGTCAACTCGATGTATGTAATAAATAAAATGATGTGTTATTTTTATAGATAACTATAGACGCTTTTCTACGCTCTAGGATGCCGCTACCATATTGCATGCATGACATACGACCTGTCCGTTTGAGTCCGAAGACAGATCTGGCAATTCAGTCGTACATTAAATAAGCTTTTCTTTTGTCAGTAGCTCTGCTTGCCAATCGCTAAACAACTTACAGCCACACTATACTTTGTAGCATTATTTGGCATAAGATAAAATAGAGCGCAGCCCACAGAAGTCTAAGTATCATATTACTGTGTTAATGAAAAAAAAAAAAAAAAAAACTAGTAATGTAAGAAAGATAGAATTCATATATAAAAGTAATTGAATTATACTTCTTCGTTCACTGCTAAAGGCACGTTGAAATTCAAAACCAAACAGCCGTTGCCACGTCAAGTGAACAATACTAATAATACTAACTATTCAACGCGCATGCCGTACCCCATACCAGACTTCCCTAGTAATGTAGCGGATATGGCTAAACCATAACAGTGCGCTGTTAAAATTGTTACGCTATAGATAACCAGGTACACTACAATCAAGTCCATATGACGACTGCACCGCACTAATATTTCGTTTTATATATATAAAACCATATCGTTTGTATAGGGTTTAGACCTAAACACCATTTGTTTGCGCCAGAGTAAGACGTTTTGTTTCATTTTATTCTACAATTTCGTATATTATGTAAGTCGTAGCTAATAAACAATTTGGATGCTCAGGTTGTTCTGCCAAATCATTAATATCTAAAGAGAAAAGCAAAGATCCGGTCATTAATCATAAAGGCTTACCTCGTATTCATATTGCAAATAGTCTTCCAAGACTCACTAGCATACTAGTTAATCAACTTCATTGCCAGCGGAGTGAAGTCAACAAAAAACAAAGCTATTTTCATATTAAAATAGGATGATAGGTGGGATTAAAAACTTTGCGAGTACGAGAAAAATTATTTAGTCGTCGTAGCATGACCTGAACTTTTTGTGCAATTAGTTAATTACTTTTCCAAAAGATCGTGTTGTCTGAAACCACTAATGGTCTCTTCAATCTTGTACGGGAAGAAGTATAAGGAAAACAGACTGATTCAAAAACAACCGATGCAGTTGTCTTTAAATGAGATCACTAATGGTTTTGTAAAGCTAATCCTTTGACCATCTAGTGCTGAGAAATGTGGCAGTCGTCCCTTTCATTCCTCTGGGTTGAATAATGCTCGCGATCTTTTTTTTCTTTTTTTGATAACTAATCCTAGTTCCTGTCCGAAAGATACCGCCAGCAATGAACTCGTTAATGCATCCTCCACCTTAGGCTCATATTAAAGTATCGAAGGTCAAGTACTAATGCGACGACTGACCAAAAACAGTTTCTTTTAGAATTTATAGGGCTAAATAGTAGCAAGGACATTTTTGATTTACTAAAAAGCAAAGGTTTAGCCAAAAAAATATTAGTCAAGGATTTATAAGACAAGTGTGATAATATAGTTTACCCAAGAGAGCATAATTCAAATAAACATTCAATATAAAAATGGCGGCGATATCGAGAGTCGATTAAGGACTGCTTGAGTGCGTAGGGGACTCAACACTTGAACAAGATCTTAGGCAATAAAAATATTTTCGGGAAAAGTCCTGAGCATCGTGGGATGCACTCTACGCAGTATGTTTGTTCCTTACAATGTGAAAAACCCGAAATATCTATTTCTTCAATTTTATACATATTTCCATTTTTGCAAAGCGTTTTTCATTTCATTTACATGATGCATACAGAGTATTCAATTTCTATATAGTTTATAAAAACCACAAATAATTCTTTTATGTGTTTTGTAGTATTTTATAATTACATGCATGTTAAATATAAAACACACATATAAGTGCATGAAAAATTGTAATACAAATAAATTTTAATTATATTCATTCATATGAATGAATTTTTCCATCCACACCAAAAAAAGAAACTAGAACGTAATTTTCATTAAAATAAAAAAAAATTGATAAAACAAAAAAAATGAAAAATGAATTAAATTAACTTGAAGCGAACTTCACTTTTACACACGTACGTACGTTGATATCCAACTGAACTATTCACCGGAAGACATTAAATTAATTAACTTTCGTTTTATAAATATTGCTCATGCACACTTTATTTAATTTTTTAAAACGTCATAATCGCAAGTTTTTGTAAATATTTTCATGCAAGCATTACAAATCTAAATCTTTAAAATACCCAGGAACTACTTTTTTCCCCAAGTACGTAACTTATAGATGTGTTGTGTTATAAATATGAGAATCTACAACACTTAAATAGAAAAAAAAAAAAAAAATAAGCAAAAAAAAAGGATTTTTTTTTTTCATTCGTTTTTGGCCGCATTTTGAACACTCGACAATGAAGTGAAGCAAAATGTTAAAAATAAAATAAAAAAAAAACTAAATTTTTGGTATTTGAAAGCTGGTATTTGAAACTGATCTGTTTGCTCTGTGAAACCTTCGCATCCTTGAGTATAATGAACTTATTCATTTTTATATAGAAACTGAAACCGGTCGAATTCTTTGCAATTGAATAAAAGTTTTTATAAAAGCTTTTTATTTCGGCTTTTGAAAGACAAAGCCAGAAACGAGTTCGATTTTACACTACCTAATTTCTACGTAATTTCTTCCGACTTTCAACCACAGTAAACTTTATTTTATGTTTCCGAATCTTACCAGTAGAATGATGTAACATGAAAAAATTTAAAAAACAAAAAACTTTAAGAGAAAAGTTTAACAATAAAACAGCTAGCATTTGTCCCACCCTAAAATTGCAAATTCAAGTGTTTATATTGAACAAAACAAAAACTGAAAAGAATTGAAAATGAAAAAGAAAAAGAAAAAGAAAAAACAATACTAAGTAAGAAAATTATAATCTTGACAGTGGCCGAATATTTTGAACTCAGCAACTTTATCTTAAATAGAACTCAAATAATGAAAAAAATGGAAATTTCTATACTCTATAATATTGGATTCAGATTTCGGAATGTCCAGATTGGATTCAAATGCCGGATGTCTTTACATAGAATAGAATAGAATTTTTAGCTTTGTACCTTTCGTAGTTTATGAATAATAAGAGAAAAACAATTCTATTGATCTTAGTTGATGTTTATGTTGTTCTTGGGCCGATTTGGTTCACTTTCAAGTATAACCTACTAGAGATTGCAATTTTATTTCGCCGGATTTCAAGTCTATATCTATAATTTTTGTGTTCAGAAACCTATATCTAGATGGACAAACGTACATGCTTAGATTTATATAGAATTTAATGCAAACTCTGAAGCTTCCTTTTAGGCGTTCCAAACATTTTAAGAAAACGAATACCCCTTAAACTTCTCGGTTGTGGTTATACAAAAGGCCAACAAACAAAAAAAAACATTAAGAACAATGGAGAAAATGTTCATGTTCGAGGAAAACAACACCATTGTCGAATAAAAATAAAATACAATAAAGTGAATATTCCTCTGCATTTCTGGACACATACTTCTGTCCCAAAAAAAACAGTACAACAAGTATATAAGAATTGTGTATAAAAACCACTATACAAGTATATATATAAAAACAAATTATATTCGTCTGTGACCGAATCTTTTGTACCCATCACCTTTACGTTAAAAGAAACTTAGAAAAAACGGCATAAAATGGGTCACTTTGTAAGTGAATTTATCTATTTATGCAAAGGTTGACGTTCCGACGAATACTTAGTCAAATGTTGACTGTCCAAGGAACACCTAATCAAATCTTCACGTTCCAAGAAACAATTAATCAAATGTTGACGGTGGTTTTTAAAAATTTCTGTAACCAACATATAATTTTCAAACTTTATTAATTTATATATTTAGCATATTTATACTGATCAATTTATATGTTTTTATGTCAATATTACGAGGATTATAGTTTAGAAAGCAAAGGATCGGCTCTTCCAGTTGGGATTTACAGTATTAATGATCTTAAAGAATACGGTCGTTTTCTTTCTAAATATAATTAATAAGTTTAAGGTCAACATATTTGTTACGAATTTTAATTTGAAATTTTATGTCTATCAGGGACATAGGTCTGGCCGGGTTAAAACTACTTTGAATACTTTTAATGCTTTCAATATTATAAGCTTGGACTTCCCAACTTTTTGCGACGATGACGACAGACAGATTGGTAAACGGGTAGACATGCATTAATTGATACAGAATTCTAAATTTCTTAAGAAAATATATATTTAATAGGTTTTTTTGGCAAACAATAATCTAGTATACCCATATTCAAATTCTTGTTCTAAACCAATTTTGAAAAAAATTATAATAATAAACTTATTTTATTTCTTAAAATTTATAATAAAATATATAAATTATTATTATGTTAAATAAATAAACGTTTATATATATAAAGACTTTTTCTATTTAAGGAAGGTGTCTAAATTACTCCATTCGAACAAAATTTGTTACTGTCCGTCATTCGCTTGTGTACTATCTCTGATTGCGAGAGAATTGTATTTTTATCATACGGTACCCTCTGAAAAGGATTCAAAGATTTTCTTATCGAAACCGAAATAATTTTTCAATATGCGAACTAAAGCGAAGTGTATGATCAAACGTAACGTCTACATCAAGGAAAAAATCAATCTCCGCTAACTTGTCTGAAGCTATAAAGTATTGATTTTGTCTTGATAACGACTTCTTCTTACACTTGAATCGGAAAAGGGCAATGCAACTAAATTATTTAAATCAGATTAAAGAAAACGTATCCAAGGTGCTCAGTTGAAGGATGAGACCAGTTTATTGTCATCAACGGACATTAGAACATAAAAGAAGATGTGTATGGCTAATAGAATAGTCCGTAAATGACTATCTTGAGACGCGATTGATGTAAGAGAATATTATTAGACTATTGAACGGTAGTTGAACGACTCTTTTAAGGACTAACCTTGAAGGTAATAAGAAAATCTTTGAAATAAATGTGATAGAAGACCTAAGTGATATAAATTAAAATCAGTGTAAATAACAGCCATTTGTGTGCTTTCAAAGAAGTCCTTAAACGCACGCTAAGTGAATTCGGAATATATTTAAAATTATTTGCATTGTGTGCGCTTTTGGGGCAAAGTACAAAAATACCCATAAAATTTATATACTCTGGCGATATCATAACTTTCTTTTTTTTTATTATTTAGTTTTTATAAATTACATTTTGCAGTAATAAATTGCTAAAGCAAAAGTTTTTTCATTTTTAAAACTAATTCGCTAAAACTAATAATCACACATAGATTGCTTTTTATTATTATTATTATTATTATTATGAAAAGAACGCCAGAGTTAATTATGTATAAAGCGAGCGAACTGATTGAATACTCCTCTATGTCTCATTCTTTCTCTCTCATTCTTCTTTCGTAAAAGGACGGCACAATCTAGGTCTACAACATTTAAATTAAAATTTGATCTGAAGCATTCTGTTCGCATTTATGTCCTTCATTCACTTGGAAAAGAATTTATGTATCCGATGGCGTTCAAATTCAAACAATAGAAGAATTCATGTTGTAAACTTTGAATGTTTTTTAAATTTTTGAAAAACTTTTTTGTAGCAAAATTACTAAAACAAAATACATAAAAATTTTAAATTTCCAAACTTTTTTTATACATTAATTTTCTCTTGTATTTTGGATATGTGTTTTGAGTTAAGTTAAACTAAATGTTTATGTAAAACAAAGAAATGATCATTGCACACCCAAAAATTTATGCGCTGGTAATGATGATGACAAAAGTCTGTACGGATGCTGGCTGTGCTGAATAAATTAAATTCTTCTAATCGGCTCATATAGCGGAACTAATTCTTCTTCTTCTTCTTCTTTTTTTTTTTGATCGTTTCTTTGTTGAAATTGCAAATTCGACCCTAACTTCGCCGAATATGTCAAACTTGATCATTCAAGAGTTAACTAAAATGATCAAAAGATTCAGACGTAACTATTGGGAAACCGAGTAAAAGACTTGTTTCGAAAAATCTTTTACTCCAAACTTCTTCTTCTCGGATATTTTCGTGTGATTTGAGCTATGTATTGCTTCCCCGGGACAAACTGTTGAGAAGAAATATTATGCGAACGTTCAACTAAACATATTCCCCCAAAATCAGTTTTAGTTAAATAATGAACCCTTTCATGTTGCATTGATTTTTCGAGAATTTTTCACTGGAAATTCAACTCATATTCTCTCCTATATAATCTATTAGCTTAATTTAAGTCTATCTGTCTGCATTTATAGGTTTCATTTCAATCAATTGAATGATTTCGTTGTGTTTTAGAAACCCACGTACAAAAATCATATTAATTTTTCTTTATATAGGTATGTATGGATTGGTTTTATAACATCTGGTTGGGCGCCTTTTTAATGTTATTAGAGGTCTGCATATATCGATCGAAATAATCGATAATATCGGAATATCACAATATCGATCTAGGATTTTGGTTCAAATAATTAATAGAGCTCTCTTAAGATATAGCGCGAACACGATAACTATTAACAAATAGCTTCAAAATTGTTTAGTATATTTTTAAGTTTTCGAAATATTTTTAAAAATTTTAATTTCAAAAAAAATCTTAAAGAAAAAAACAACAAGAATTTTTTAGCTACAAAAATTGTTTTTATGGCAGACTTATATTTGCAAAAAAAAAAAAATGTACAAACAAAACTTAATCATGTGTCTGTACAGTTCATGTCCCGTCATTGTTTACAAGTCTTTTCACACGTATTTCGTATTGTTAAATACACGAAACCGCAAGAACAACATATTAAAGTTATGTTTTGCACATAATACATTAATTATGCAATAATTACCTGAACAGATGTTGGAATATTTGAATAGACGTCGTGCGTGAGAGAGAGAGAGTCTGCCTATAAAAGCAAACTTAATAACTTTTGTGTATGTTCATGGAAACGTATACCAACGAAATGTGCACAGTTATGTGAGCTCAAATTACTGTATATGAAAGTTAAGGGATTTTAACGGCTATGTTGCTCATGAATTCCGCTTGCTTTTGTTTCACCGAAATTTTCAGTTACTTTTTTTTTTATTTTCTTTGGGGATACTTATGAATTCCGAATTCCGTCTATACATTACTTATTAAAATGTATGTTATATTAAAAATGCCTAGAATGTTCTTTTTGTCTTTATTTTCGAACATAAAGGGTTCGCATAAATATGGCAAAGAATTTTTTAAATGAATATTTGTATAAATGGATATTTTTAAATGAATATTTTTGTTTTCAGAAATTTATCCCAAAGTTATGTTCTCATAAATAAAAACAAAACAAAAAAAAACTTGTGGCGTACATTGTACGCAAAAATTACTTTTAGGTGGTTAATCAAAAAAAAAAAAAAATAAAAAAAAAGTTTAAAGAAAATCCTTTAATATCTATTTTAATTTTCTTACTTAATTACTATTCATTAGTCTTGATTCTATCTCTTGGCAAAACGACTACACGCACATTTTTCAATTTTACAAGAGTATTATACTCTGTGCTTTGCATTCGTGAAGAAGATTGCATAGGTTCAGGCTGCCAAAATATCTGCTTACATTTAGGATGCATATCATTAGTTTCCTTTATTTTTTTCTTTTTTAACGGGAGTAGATTTTTGTTTGCCACTCTTCTATGGTACGTTGTGGTATCTGTTGTTCCACTTGATTTTGTGTAAATGCCTGCCTGACTGTTCGTCTCGTTTGTTTGTTCCTTTTTTTTTCTTTTTTTTTTTTTTATAAACGACACTCCAAAAAGTAGGCTAAGCATTTTGTAGAGAGTACGCTGCTGTATTTTACAAACTACCTCAGCTGAATTGCAAGTTGATTAATTGAAGTGGAAAAAAATGTAATAATTCTACCATGAAATTGTGGTTAAGTGTGTACCATGAGAAAATAAAGCGTAAAAAATCCAACTACAGACAACACGAGATTTAATGAAATGATTTACAGCATTCTGACGCACCTTATAAGAATGCTGCTTACAAATCAATGAATCCGACGATACACACGGTAAGCAGGACGCAAAAAGCACAAGTCAAATGAAATTTAAATGCAAATATCTTGAAAATAAAAGAAAAAAACTTTTACACTTTATAAGAAAGTTAGGATTTTGTGAATACATTTGCAATATTTGGATTTTTCGAAACTCACGCAAAGAGTAATTTTAGAAACTTTGGTTTAAACATGCAAACGTTTTATTAATTAAAACATTTGTCTGGACATCTCTCTACAGGAACACATAAGTTTAATGTGCATATAAAAGAGAACTGTGTAATCTTTTTCTGAAAATTAATAAAACTGTACCGATGTTTACAGCAAGATATTCGAAACGAATTTTCTATTCATTTTGCTTAAAATTGATATTTTTGAGTTATGTTTCCGGAAAAGTTTGGTATACCGCATCGTTGAGAAAAGTTAGCATAAGAGTTACGTTCAAAAAAATTTGAACTAAAGAAAGATTTTTGTTTGAAAAGTTATATTCTTTTGTACTTTTGTGTAAGAATTTCAAAGTAAATGCCTAACTTGGTTACCGATGAGCAAAAGAAGAAAAGAGGTGTTGAGTTTCAATAGGTTTCGGATGAACTTAGAGAATGCGAATTAGGTTGAGTTATAAGACAATTTGTTAACTATCGATGAGATTTGATTCTACTTACGAATCAACGAAGTACCAAAATTTCTATTCAGCTCTTGCCGGAAATCGAGTGCATACAAATGATATTGAAAAAGATTTTTGTTTCTGTGTCCTCGTATCAAAATGGGATGATACTTATTGACGTATTAAAGAAAAGATTCGAGTAAATAAAACCTTTTTTCTCTGCTCAAACACTTGTGAATAAACCTTCATTAAGAGAGACAGTTTGTGTGAGTACTTCTTGAAAGAAAAATTCAATTCTGTCTATAACAAATAGAAAAGAAGGCACAGGAGATAGACAAAATAACATGAACACCTAACGTTATAAAGAGTTTTGCACTTGCAAATGAATGTTCCATGAGTGCTCATGGAATGTTCGTGAAGCTCCCGCCGTATTATTTTTGACGAAAAGTGAGTCCTGAGTTCTGCTGCCATTTATGCCTTGGTAGTTTTGCATATTGCCTGGTCACAATCCTAATACTATATCAGATAGTGTTTCTATTATTTTGTCTGTCCCCTCTTATTCTAGACGGATTGAACAGAGTTATACTTTTCAACTTTCGATGACAGTTTCAGGGACCCTAGAAAGTTATATATATTTTTGATCGGTAATAAATTCTGAATCGATATAGGCATGTCTATCCATTTCTCCGTCCGTTCAGCCGTCTGCTTAACCGCGTAAGCAATCTGCCGACTGTAAAAATACAGATATCGGTTTCAAATTAACAAATGTATTAAAAGCTGCCGCATGCGCATCGGTACTCGAAATAAGCGAAATAAATCAAAGGACATGAACAGTGTAAGTAACACTTATGTTTTCTAGGATTTCTTCTTTACTTTCAAAATTGTTAAAAGCATCAGAAGTTCTTGTTGGCAGGTTGATGTTGAAAATGGGTCAAGTCGGTCAAGGGACACACCTATAGTACAATACAAGTTAAAAACTTCAGTCTCAAAATAAATTTCGAGTGCTTTTTAAACATAGTGAAAATATAGAATATTCAACTTGTCGTAGAGACATTCGACAAAAGGGAGTGAATTAGCTCATCAATTTCGAAACGGCTATGGGTGTTTCTAAATGTATTTTAATTAAAAATTGAACTTTAATTTAAAAAACTTAATGTTTTTGCTTCTTTTTACACATTAATTAAAGGAAATTTCCACGAACTTCGTTCCCGCATCCACATCTTAAATGTATAAATCATAACTGTCAAGCAAAATCTTTCACGTAAAATATATTGACTTGTTGCTGAAGATTTTCTAGTTTATTATGAACTTATGAACGCAGAGAAAGAAAGGCATTTTAGGAAAATGAAACTTTCACTTTTTCTATGTCAATAAACCGAAGGATGTGAAGAAGAAAAGCAAATGAAGCGCAAAAAAGAAAAATTCTAACATATTTGGAATTTCATAATTTAAGTCAATCTGTCAGTTACACAATGTGATGTATACTGTATGCATATACAGAGATGCGCCCAAGTAAGTGTTTGTACGTGTTATGTAGTTCAAAGTCATTAGTTGCACTAACACAAAATCCTGTTTACTCTAGCATTATGTATGGTACGTATTATGGATATTTTACGTAAATCGATACGTTAGCTTAGAAGTTTGCCACGGCAAGCATAACGTTAATAAGGCGGCAGGGCCTGAGTGTAAGTAAAGAATTTCGTATACGAGTATAGATTTTTTTGTCTTTCTTTTAAGTTTTCTTCGTAAATTATTCTTTAACCCAGTGTACGAAAATAAGAAATTTGGGATTTGTGTTAAGCTTAATATTATCTCCCGGATGTTTGTTGGATATGAGAGTAGAATTTGAAAAGCGAATTACTTTAGTGGAAATAATAGTTAAGCTTCATCTATATAGAACACAAAAATTAGAGCAAATAAGGAATAAACAAAGAAAAGAAACTTTTGCGGATCTTATACAGTTTATGTTAAGTAAATAACTTTTAATAAGATGTTCGTATATGTGTAAAAATGCAGAGATCGAGGAGAAGGTTTGCCTTCACTTTTGCTTTTCGCTTATATCATTTTTGCCTAAGGGAACTCTAGATGAATTCTTTTAAACTTAGATAATTTTTTCCAATTTATAGATACTTTTTCAAAGTCCGCATAACCGGTTTCAATTGCAAGTGCAGCAGACGATACTTTAAAAGTTGGTTGGCGTATAGTCAAATCTAATTGTGAATTGTCGATAGGTACACGCATAACATGATTGGCCTTACTAAGCTGTGGGTACAGACCACTTCATTTCCCTCGCTGATCATTATCGTGTTTAGACACCTATAGAGGATGTCCCCGGAGTGAAAAGTCATATAAAAAACAATTAAGAAAATTATATTCGGGTTTGCGGATTTTTTTGTAAGCTTTTCTTTATCTTAAAAAAAGAGAAAAAACTACATTTTAACAGGTGGGCATGGCAGACTTTTTTCTATTTTTATAGAATATTGTGAAAATTTTTATTGTGCAGTCTATGAGAAGTGAACAAAACACCCAGAAAACAAAGATGCTTTCAGCTTATTTTATACTGTAGTCCTAACCTGGGACCTGTAGCCCTAACCCTGGCCCATTTTCCACAATAACGTACATGAAAGAACTTCCAATATTTCTGCCAAATTTCAAGGCAATATCTTAATGTTTGCGGCTAGGAGAATGTTTATCACAGGCAGACGGACAGACTGACGGACTGATATGCTTAAATCGATTTCAAATTTGATGCTGATCAAGAATATATATACTTTGTGGGGGTACCTGAAGTTTTCTTCTGGACATTACAAACAAAATAATAAAATGAATATACCCTTCATCTTCATTGGTGGGTATAAAGGAGAAAAAAAAAGAATATAAGGAGTGACAGAGAACCACACGTTTTACATGATTCTGTTTACTTTTTTCGTTGCCCAACTTAAAACTTCTAAAAAATTTTCCAGTGATGCGATAAAGTGTTTCATTTTATACGCCATTGCACAGTTAGATTTTTTTACATCAACCGATAACAAGTTTCACTGAAACATAGACGACCAGTAAGCTTAATGAAATTAAACGCAGAATGCCTGAATTTTGCTGAAATCTAACTAAAACCAAAGGATATGTGTTTAGGGTTTCAATTTTTGTAATAAAATAATACAAGGCGAAAATTTCGCATATCTCTATATGAATGAATTAAATTATATTTTAAAATTATCGAATTAATTTTAACTTATAGTATATTACCGTAATATGACGATAATTACCTGGATGTAGTTTGGGATAATAATGGCGTAGCATTACGATTTTACCTCTCTTAAATTATTTTCATATAAAACCACATTTTTATATATATACTCACCTGCAAAGAGAGAGAGAGAGAGAGAGCGAGAAAGAATATTTGTATAAATTATTTATTTTAAATTCAAAAAAGTTTATCGTTTGTTTTTTCTTATTTATAATAATTTTTTTTTTTTTATATGATTATTTACAGAAGAAAGAATCATAAAAAAAAACTTTTAAAACCATAATTTATCATATAAACATGTGCACTTCCATAAATATCAACTGTTATGTATGAGTTCATTTGATATGTAAATGGTTTATTTGCCATCAAACATCTCAGCAGCAGCCAGTCAAACTTTCTTCAGTTGTATATGTGTACACGCATTGATGCAATTGTTTACACACATAAATCATATAAAAGAAAACATAAACAAGCAAGTAGAGTAGACTTTAGCCATACGAACAATACATATATATATATACAGAAATGTATAAGCCTGATAGACAAGTGCTGAGTATAAAGCATAAGGACAATTTGTTAGGTTAGTTTACGTTTACATAAATGGTTTCCATTATATGAAAAGGAAATACGGGCGACTAGGGGAAAAAAAACGTTTTTTTTTTTTTGGGCGATATTTCCCGTTTTATTTTATATTCTCTTCTTATATTCCTGATTTGAAGATGGGATTTTTTAAAGCTTAAGTTTCAAGTTGAAAGGAATTTTACGTAATTGCTATACTTAGATCAATTGAATTCATTTTGTGGTATTTGAAAATTATTGAAATATGTTGCGTCACTTTCATTTCATCGAACTGGGCTTTATCGCTCTATACTGGCTGTAATACACGGATTTATGATACGCTTATGAGGCATTGAAACAGTCAATGCTGATTCCATAGAATACATACAATTCTCGGACTCTGTGAATAGCAAAGTTAAGATAAGCAGAACCGTTTCTAAGATTAGTTGAAGTCATGATTAACATTCTTCATATAAAATAAAAGCTATAAGAGTCTTAAATTTTTCCTCCTCTAACATGGAATTCTCATATAAAATAAAAACTAAGCCTTAAATTTCTCCGCCTCTAATCTGGAAATGGATGAATTCAGTTAGTTTGCCAAGTTAATATTACGAACAGCTTATAACCTAGGGAAGGCTTTGCAAACCAAGGCTTTGCTTTTAGAGGAGGTCTTGCGATTATAAGAGTGATTTAAAAAAAAAGGGACCCACAGACTATCAGGGCTAAGTGCAATCTCAAAAGGATATATAATCTGCTATATTTACTTCCACGGTTTGAAAACATTTGAAAAATCTAGTAAATCCTGATTATACGAAAAAGATTGCGACTTTTAAAATTTCACGACAATTATCGCTAAGCGTTAGTACTTCTGCCTAACTAGACTGATGTATACAATTTGAATGGAGATCGTCAATTTTTTGAATTCACTTCCACAGATCAAAATTCATTATGAAATATTAAAAATTAGATCGTTTTGCCATACAACCATTTTTACGAAAACACTTCCTGTGAACCGTTTTTACGAAAACAGTTCCTACGAACCTTTCTTACTAACGTTTTTACGTAAAGTAGAAACGCTTCGCACGAACGGTTTTCATGGGAATGGTTACATAGTAACAACTTTCATAATGAATCTTGTCTCCTAATAGCAATTTGACATGAAAATTAACTGTACCAATCAGGTAGATCTATCTTCTGGATACAACTTCTTATAAAAATAAACTAAATTATACGAGAAAATAAGATATAATCTTTAGTTTATATCACGCAAATTAATAAGGAATTATTCTACTCGACATAGCGTAGGATATTTAATGGTAGTTCCTAACCGACTATAAAGATGTAATGTCTCAGTTGTTGAATTTATTTTACATTTTATTGCCTCAAATTATGTTAAGAAATATTGTGATATTTTTAATATCAAATTATTATTAAATCCATTTATTATATTATTATAAATGAATTTGAATGAAATATTATTATTATTATTATAAATGAATTTATTTCTTTGTTATAAAATTTCTGCAAATTTTGTATAAAATGTTAATGATTTTTAAAATTATTTAAACAATCTTTATTTAAATCACGTTTGTTCGTTTGATTTGATGAAAAAAGTTACGACGAATAACATTAGATTTTATTTTTTCATTTCGTAAGGAACTCCCCCCTAAGTATGCAATCAAATATTACGTGCTTTGTACTTTAAATTGCTTAGGAATATAAGTAAATAAAGTAAACCGTATTGAATAGCGTACAATACATTTAAAAAAGTTATAAATAGAAACGTTTTTTTTTTTTATTCTACAGTCTCGCATAATAAATAAAATTTCTCTGGAATATTTATTTTAATTTTTTTTTCGGTGATATTGCGTAAGTCATTCACTTTGCTATCGATGCAAATCGCTCTGTTTTTAAAAGCTGTTAAAGCATTTAGGTTTTAATATTGTTAAAAATTGTTTGGACACCACCGAAAATGAAGAATATATATCATTTTGTTATTTGGTTTGTAACTACCAAAAGGAAACTTCGGAGACCCCCACAATGTATATATATTCTTGATCAGTATCAAATTAAAATTCGATTTAAGCATATTCCTCTGTCCGTCTGTCCATCTGTGTAATGACTGAGGTAAACATTTCCCTGGTCGCAAAAATAAGTTCTTTCACATACTTTACTAATCGATCGCAAGCCACGCCTTCGGTGTAAGCTGAAAGCACGTCGGTCTTTTTTGGCTGCTTCCCATGTTATTCCATGGCTGGGTGTGTTCCAGCGTATTCCATAAAAATAGAAAAAAACTGCCACACCCACCTATTAAATTCTAGTTTTTCTCCTTTTTTTAAGATAGAGGTGGTGGGTATAAAAAAAATTGAACACAGCCAAATATATATATGTATGTGTGCATGCATGTATGGATGTATACATGCATGTGTATATGTATGTATGCATGCATGTATGTATGTATATATGAATATATGTATGTACATATGTATGTATGCCTGAATGTACGTATGTATGTATGTATATATTAATGTTTATAAGACTACAAATTTGAAGTATGGATTGGGAGACAGATGCCGCACAAATACAATACACACTACATTTAGTATAAAGACTTGACGTGCATGGTATTTGGTTTAGGCATCAACAAGTGTCAAACGTGCTTAAGTGATTTAGTGGAAAAGTGTTTGCATAGCATTTACACCCTTATAGGACTTATACTAAACGGTGCGGACATATGTAACATCTCGAAAAGCCTAAGATAGACCCATTCTGATTAAGAACTATTTTCTGTCTATCTGTTTATTTGCCTGTCTCCCCTTATATTCTTATATTCAATTTACATGTCGTCGTTTTTGAGAAATTTTTTTGGTGAAATTTAGTTCACTGGCATATCTCGGCTCAAAGACGAATGCTATTGAAAATGATTTCGACCGGACCATTTTTACGTTTGAAAAAAGCCTTTGTATAACAAAAATCGATAATAGTTAATAGTTTGATATATAAAATAATTGTGGAAAATATGGAACGCATGAGACTATTTTCTGAACAAAATCCCATATAACCAATTCTAATGGAAACTAAACCTTTATATGGGTAAAAAGATGTAATTTTGAATATTTCGTAATATGGAAATGGATGACAATAATTTGATATAAGATTTGAACTATGTACCAGCTTTTTGGATCCCCTACCACGTGAGAGTTCTCATGAAAAGTCATTGTTTATATGAGAAAAAGCGCTGCTCTTTAATATTTCATAATGAAGATTAGCCCGTAGCAGTAATTTAAACCAAAAATTAACTGTACCGAATATGGATCAAGTTGGTCTATTTTTTGAAAATCTCCTCTCTTGCTAAACAACGCTTTGGTATGTAAGAAACCTGATAAGAATGACTCGAGGCATGGTTGGCGGTAAAATGGAAAGATATTCTCTCTCTCTCTCTTTATCTTTCTCTCCCCCCATCCCCCCTCTCTCTCTCTCTCTCTCTATCATTTGCGTAGAATCCACGAATCGCCCGAAAAGTGAGGGAAAATATTTAGCTACCAACGAAACATTTTTTAAATAAACCACTTCTTCATTCCTCTCAACTTAATGTTTTTCTTTTTACGACAAAACAAATGCACATTTCAAATTTCTACTCCTGATATATGTATACATATGTAAATATATATATAATTTTGCATTTTTTTGTTTTCTTTATTTCATACATTTTCTATTATTTTTCAATTTATTATTCAATTGAAGAACAAAGAGTTTTTGCTCTTTTAATAAAGTGGATGTAGTTTAGTAGCATTTCTTTGGCAAGGATATGCATTTTAGCATTCGTTACTTCACATTTGTTTGATCATTGATTCAGCAAGAGTTGAACAATTCAAAGCAAGCTTGTCCGAAAGAAATTTCTTCAAACTCCTTCGTAATAAAAGATTGAGTTTTAGTTTTGCATAAAATATTTTCAAAAATGTAATTATGGTTTATTTTGAAATGGATTTGAGTTTGTGACTATGGTATGAAGATTTTATGAAACATGTAAATACTTTTTTTTCCCCCCATAAACATGGTTTAGCAAATTTTTTTTTCGCTCTTAAACTTACAAGTTTCTAAACTTTTAAAACCTATTTATTAAACAAAAAAAAAAAAAAGAAGAAAATTGTAACCATCTGTCCAATTACATATTCACATAACTTTGCATATAAACTTTCGCTTAGGAACGAAAACTTTATTCATTTTCTGTTCGTCTTTTTATTTCTATTTTTATTTTTTTAATTAAAGACATACCAATGACCACAAGAATGACTTAAGCATCTTTATGAAATGGAAACACTAAAATAAAAACTGTAGGTTTTTCATACACCAGGTATTTATTGGTGTGGTGTATGTGCAGTATTTTCCATGAGACTTTTCTTAAATGTTTATATTCCTTTTGATACGGTCCTATTATAATCAGAAGCTTATTGAAGTGCGTTGCCATATTCTATTACAAATGTATTCATAATTTAGTACGAAAATTTTAAAAGTATTTCTCGTTTCTCTCATGTACCAGTAGTAGCATTTGTTACTCAAAGCCTTGAATAGAAGTTCTTGAATAAGTTGTATAAGAGTATAAATCTAAAAGCCTAACAATATTTGTATAACTAGCAAGAAGTTTTGTTTGCTTCTTGCAATTTTCTTAGTCACATAGTTAGATAGCATGCATGTACATCTATAAAATGCGGTGTAGCATTTTAACTTTATAACTAACGATAATATTTGATTGGGCTGTTTTAGCTAACAAGTGAAAAACTTGGTACTTTACAAATTACATAATTTAACGGTAAAGTGAACCTCACAAATTCATTACAGTAGTAGTATACGCAGTATACAAAAGCAAAGTGTCTTAGAGGGAACTAAGGTTGGAAATTTACTGCTCTTGCAGGCATCTTTGAACATAAAAGACAAGAAAATTTGTTGATTTCCTCGATGAAATCAAGAAATGTCTTTAAGGGCTACATAAGGTACGTAATCTGTTAATGAACACAAAATTCTAAAAAAATTCTTCTCATTAATCGATATGTTCAGATTATATGATGATAGGATCAAGTTGAATTTCCCTCCAGAACGATTTTATAGGCTCTCCTCAGATATCTTTTTTGCAATTCATAGATCTATTTAACATTCGAAATATATAAACTCCTAATTAATATGATATTGATACGAGCCTCAATCTATTCTTCTTGTCATTTGCTTCTCTGCATAATGCTCAGTCTGTCCGTTTGCTAAACGATTAGTAAGTTTGTCTGTCTGTCCTTATTATTGCATTTCTTAAAATCATAAAAACCGACACGGATAAATAGATAGATGAGTTGTTCAGAAAGGTCTGTAGGAAGTCAGCATGCGTGAGTTCAAACTCTATCGCGGTAGAGTTGGTAAAAATACCAACAAAGGCACGTACTATCCAAGCTACTCGGTCCCTTCAATCATATGCTGCAAATTTATTTAGGTATATATGAAATAAATAAATAAAGCTAGATACTTGTAGATGTGTTAAGTGCTCTCTTGAGACACAACTGTTGCTGAAAAATTAATGTAGCCCCATAAAACACGTCGATGTCGTTTTTCTCCATGAAGAGAAATTTTCAGATAGTTTGCAGCATCCTTTTTATAGTTTCATTATGGAGAAACTGTAAGATTGTCAAACGACACTTTTATGATAATTTTATGATAGTTTTTGGAATTTCGCATTCAAACTTCTTTTAAGATCTAACGAATATATAATAATATAATATAATAATATATAATTAATTAATTGTTGTTGCATTTATACGAACATAACTTGAGCTTTCGAATAGTAAATAACTTCTAATAATAAATCCCAAAATTTGTAAATTAATTTATTTTTCAATCTATATTTTTTCACTTGAAAAGGGTACTGATTGAGAAAAATTGATAGAATATATATTAATCAAAATATTTTTCATCATTTTCTACAAGCGATCGGAAATTTTGAATTTTGGAAGCAAGTCTTCTAACAGAGTCTTTGATAACCATGCGCGAAATATCTTATCGTTCATAATTTAGGAACTTGATCTTTCCATCGGTCCAATCTTTCAGATACCTTTGATTACAACAAATTATGTTTTATTTCCTATATGTTAAGTTTTCTAAAACAATCTAAATTTTTACACAATATTTTGATTTTTTTTTTTTTTTGAAATTATAAAACTCGATAGTATTTAATTTCAAAAAAACTTAGCTTGTAGCTATTAATTTTAATTATAAGTTAATTATTAAAATGAATAAATAATTCGCATCGTTCGTTCATCTGCATAATAAGAATATAACAAAAAATTTAAATGCTTAATATTTATTTTCAGTAAATATGTGTTATATTGATTGCAAAAACTAACAAGCACAAGCAAGTTAAGCGGAAGTAATATAATAACAAAACAAAATTTTGCTAACGTATGCCCTGTTAACTCAATTTAAACGACGCAATATAGTGAGACTGAAATTAAATCTTTCGAACCTGCAAATAAATTCCATATTTCGTCTCAGTGATTTTGGACTTTTTTATGAAGTTGTATTCAAGGATGATATTATCTTAAAACACTTGAAATAATCTTTTGGGATTTTTAATATTCTAGTAAGAAAACCATACATTTTCTAGAAATATAAATAAAAATCTATCAAAAGTAAGCAGAATAGAATTTTTTCACAAAATTCATTTTAAAAAATGGTGTCGATTTATTCAGGTTTAAGAATGAATGTAATTTGTTCACAAAAAGAATGAAAAATTGTAATTGACTACTCGTAGCTGATATCCGCCAAAAAAATTGTTGCGATTATTTTCCAGTAGCATATAAAACTTCAATGCAATAATGGTTGTAATCTGTTCACGAACATTTCAACAATAAAATAAAGCTTTTAGTTTGTGTCAGAGACAGTTAAAGTAAATTTTGTACAAATAGGCCATCGACTAACTGACTGACACGTTTGCCATATAACTAAAATTCTTCACAATTTGTATGTTTGGTTTGGTTTGTTAGTTATGGGCGTTGAATGCGAATATAATTTTTTTTACTTGTCCTTTTTAAAAGTTATTGTTGTCAAAACGTATAATTAATCCAAAGATTTTCTGGCATTAATCAAAAATATTTTTCTAAAAAGAAAATATCATTTCTGCAGATTCAAATCTAATTTAATTTATTCAGTTAAGTTGCATTCATGCATTTAGGTCTCTATAGAAATATTTTCTTATTTCATTAAATTCATTTCACATAATTTTTAATTGAATCTATTAAAAGTATATAACACAAAATAGATACAAAAAATGTATAAAATTTTCTTTTTATAATATAATCTTAACCCGGATATTTTTCTGTTGTTCTATAGTAGTTATCCTTGCAAAGTATGCTTACATCACTTATCAAGATTACAACATAATGTTACATTGTCTCTTCTACATTAACATGTACGTGCTTGTCTATCATAAATTTCAATCATTGTCAACTTTATTAACAATTAATAATCAAAATGATAATTAGAAAGCCATTGATATATAGGTTTAAGAAAGCAAAAATTGAAAACATGTCATGAAATTTGAAAATATATTCAGGAAATATTTTTATTATTGATGGCTGTGAACTCGAACAGAAAGAAGGTTTTCCATAATATAAGGTGTTTATAATTATAAAAAGAAAAAATAATTTAATTTTAAATTAATCTTAATTATAATGACGGTTGCCTAACGATTAGGACTCTTTTTTTTCAATCACAGGTCAGCTTTAAAATATACAACGACTTTTTACGATTTTCAGAAACTAAAATGAACAATATTTTGCAAAAATTATAAAGACTCACTTTAGCTCTATATATTTATGATTATATAGAAGGCGTCCAAGAATTCACGCGGAAAGTAATTTTGGTAGAAAACTCAATAGTTTTTCATTGATTCGTAAAGTATACAGTAAAGAGTTGTGTTTCTGGTACTACGTCGGATAAATGGCCTCCATTTTTGATTTCTTGTATACGCAATGGCCAAAGGGACGGGGTATATTCATTTCGTCAAAACGTTTGCAACACATAGAAAAAAGCTTGAGAGGTCAGTATCAAATTAGAATCTCTCTAAGCATCTTTCGATTTATTCATCTATATAAATTTCTTTGGCAAAGATTCTCCTGACAATAAAAATGAAGATATACGCTTCATTTTTAATAAAAATATTGGAAATTCTTGCGTGCAATTTGACATAGAAAATTTGCCCACAGTATTCAAAGGACACGTCCACAGTGAAACATAGGCTTAGAACACTTTCGCTTTCCAGGGTTTTTTCTTATTACTCGTAAATTACAGCAGATATAGAGATGACAAATTTTTATATGTATCTTAGAAAAAAGCAAAAAATCAGCCACGCCTACTCAATATTATACAATATTGAAATATAGTTTTTCTTTTTTTTTTCTTAGTTTTTTATGATAAGGGCAATGGGTAAAAACATTCAGTTATAAACGAATACAATTTTCTGTTTTATTTTTTTGACATTTCTTGTTACTTCATAATTCGTTCTTTACTCTAATTACTGTGCGTAATCAATAGGCCTGCGTTCTTCAATCCAATAATAAATAATATATTGTGACCATGACAGAGAGAGAGAGAGAGAAAACGCATATCTTTCGTGAGAACACACTGTAGAGAGCTAGTTGAAATGTGAAATTCTTTATCGAGGCGTCGAGTTGAAGCTCTTGGTCGAAATATGGCCGAAGTGTTTAAGATAACTAGTTCATTCAGTTTCAATAATTTTTTTTATTTATCTCTTCACAGTTGATGAAGCTAAACCACATAATATTCAAACTTTACGTAGATTTTGGAGACACCCTGTATATTTTAATACTGTGTTAAGAGAAAATTCCATATTGATAAAATAAATCTGCATCAAACTTGCCATAATCTATGTAGAAGAAATTTCGTTCTTATGCTTTACCTGTTGTGGTCATAAAATAAAGGCAGATTAGCGATGGAGCTAAAGATTAGCGAACGGTTCCTGCAAAATCTATCAGTTAAAGAGATTAATGAAAGTACACTTTGAATTGCAACAACGAAGGATTAACAAGCGTAGCTAAATGAGACGGAACGTTTCGTTGTGATTTTCACAAAACGATTATAAGCGAGAGATTTGGCTTAAGAGAATTCAATTAAATATTAAGATAAGACACAACGAACATTCAAGTTCAATAAGTTCTTTTAAATAATTGTAAATATTTCTATTAGAAATTGTAACTAAAATTTGCACTTTTCACAACCCAGTGGTACGGAAGTTAAATAAAAAAACCAAAAAGGGCATTTTTGAAAAATTTGTTGTTCTTTCTCGAGGTAAATCGTTGTTATTGTTAGGGAGTACTTGAATGCTGTTGTAAACTAAAATTGGATTAAATATTATATAGACATTTGTTACCGTTCGTCTGTTATTGATTAGATTATTTTGAAATATGTGGTTTCTGTTGCATTTGTCTTGTGTTTGTGCACACCTGTTTGCAAAAGCGTTTGGTAGTTATAGACCAAGAGTATATGTGGCAGCTTCCTTATTTATATATACATATATGTATATACATACACCTACATACGTATCTAATATGCACCTATGAGTACATAAGGATTTCTTTGTAATGAAGTGTGATATATATATGTATATCTGAGAATACAACACATGTCCGTATTTAAGATATAAGTGAAAGAAATGACAAAATTATTTTATAAGACATAGAAAAATTCAAAAATATGTGACTTGTCATAACCTGAATACTACAACATGTAAGTACATTGATATGTAAGGTACAAATCTATAGAATAGCAATTGTGCATATCAAACTGTACAGTTATTGGCATCAGGTGTGTGTGCAAATGACAAGTCTATGACCGTACTACACTCAAGTGATGTCCTGGTTTTATTGCTTTTGTTATAGCTGGATATTGTTATTGCCTGCTTGCATAATCTAAGTAAAGAGATTATACTGCTGATGACAATGTGTTCAAGTGTTAATGGCAGACAGCCTTATAAGACTTGGTATCTAAACAAACTATGTCATGACCGACAGCTGTGAGGCAGCATTCAACATAGAGTTTCCATGATGATGATAACATTAAAAAAACAAAAAAAAAAAAAATCCAAAAAAGGAAAAGTCAAAATTTTAAACAAAAGGAAACAGAATGAATGAAAACTTATTTTATTGTTAAAAAAAATGTGTCTTTCATTTCTTTCATAAACTGGCTAATTTAAGTTTTTCCTTTCAAAATTTCTTCTTCCTTTTTTCACTTTTTCTTTTTTTCTTTTTTTTTTTCTTTATAACAATAGCCTTAAGAGCAAATACGGAGATTTGTGATGCTACTTAGCCATGTATACCGTACAATAAATGTGCTTTCTGTCTATAAAATTGTTAAGTGGGTTTAGTAAAAAAAAATGAAAAAAAAAAAATGAAAAAGATGAAAGAAGAAAAGAGTCTTGATGCCAAACTACCAAAAAGTCAGTCATCTTATCATATAAACTTTTCCAAGCAAACGAAAAAGAAAAATAAAATAAAGGAAAGGAAAAATAGAATAAGGATTTTGGTATGCGCCTTTTCATGTAAAACTCTATGAACAATTTGTGTTTATATGTGTTGTATGCCCATGACATAAACAACCCCAAAAGGTTTTTGGTCAATTTGAAAAGCTTTTTGTTAGAATGCATACAGTTTCATCTTGAAATGAGAGATGCGGTTACATTTTACTGTAAGGTAAAGCTTAACAGGTATCTATTCAAATGTAAAAATTTTGAAAAAAAAGTTCTACTACATAATTCCAGGCGTAAAATTTAAATTTTTTCTTATTTATTTTTAGGATAAGATATTTGTTTCTTTATAATTATTTTCTTCGTTTTTAATATTTTTATACTGTTTTATTATTCAAAGTTGTTTTTCCTTATTATATATATATATATTTCCATATATATATAATGATTATTTAATAATAATAATATAGAAATATATATATATATATAAATATTTTCTCTCCTAAAAACAGATAAGAAAAAATTGAAATTTCACGCCTGAAATTATGTAATGAAACTTTTGCTTGAATATATATATCTATATATATATAAAATAAATAAAAATACGTATTATACATATCAACTTTTTATTTACTATTTTGATCTTGATTGATTATTATTTATTTAATCAGTAAACAATTTTAAATTGTGGTTGTAGATAAATCGTTAAGTACGTCATTCACCATGATCGACAAATAATAAAAAATAAATATAAAAATAAAAATGGAAAACATAATAATGACGTTTCTCCCAAATATTTAGAGGATTGCGGTATAAAAGGGGATGAATCTTTCCCTGTACCCTACAAAAAATTGGTTAAGTTGAATGTAAGAAGTGAACACTTATCGAAAGGCACGATGCACATTGAATCAATAATTTGAAATTTTTAACAATGAATGTTATTTGCGAAATCATCGCTTGATAAAACCATTAAGAATACGTTTTAAGAGTTTCAGTTGAAAAGTATACGAGTTGATTCGAGCTAAAAAAAAAAAATGCACGCTTGTGCAAAATGAAGCAAAAGCATCCAGTTGATAATTTCTAAAACCATGAAATATTATAGCTTAAAGAAATGTTAAAATGCTTAACGATATGTGTCTAATAACAAGTTTTGCAAGAAAATAATAAGAAAGCGTTAGAAAAAATTCAAAGAAGAAAATCAAGAACTAACTGCTTATCTTCAAGAAATCATTACGCAACATTGCACTAAAATTGGTAGCGGATGCAAGGCCAGGAAAAGTACACAATCATTATAACATAGATGAAGACATAAAATTAAAGTGATTGATCTCTAATGAATCCTCAATAGCTTCCAAAGATATTATTAGAATGGTAGAGGTGGTAATAGTTGAAAACAATTGCTAAACAACAAATGGGATGTCAAGGAGAAAATACAAGGAAAATTATTCTTAAAAAGGTACACTTAACGAGCTGTAATATATTGTAATGATGTTTTTAATCAGATTTTTAAGAAATTTCTTTGCGATTGTAAAATAAAATCTTCCAAAGTGCGCAACATTGCATCGAACTCGTTTAATATGCCGAAAAGTGCAAGAAAACTGTCCGAAAAGTGCTCACGTATAAGAAGAACAAATAGATGAAGAATTTAGGAAACCATGTCCTTACCAAATACGTATTGTTAGTGTTCGTAACCGAATTTACAATATGCCGTAAATATCATTAATCAGTTTAAAAGCAACTACAAGGTAATGCATTGGAAACCTTTTAAAACAACATCGGAAGAGGACTAATTATGAGTTATTACATATGAAGTCGAATGTCTATTTAAACAGGGTTATATTTGCTTACTAGGCAGGAAAGGTAAGTAATAAACATATGCATTTTTCGCTTTTCTTTTTGACTGTACAGCCATGAGTTATGTGAAGAGAAAACAGTTGACCTTTGAAGCACAGAATTAAAATATTCGGTATTGTTGTGAATTGTGATTACGTAACGCTATATAATAACAGTCAAAGTACCGTAAGCTTGTAAAAGCTAGAAAGCTAGTCATTCACATACAAACCAACTATGCGTGCTTAATGAAGCCCGGTAGCTTAAAGGCCACATATACACGATAGCCGGCATTACCCAATGGGTAGGACTATCCCATATCACTTAGGGGGTCCTTTCACGTCCCCACGGACCAAACTTTCCTTTGTACGCCACACGAGGACTAATGTTGCAATATTTATTGCGCCCCAGCTACATTGGGGTAATTAAGGCCACCGCAAAATTTTCAATAAGGACTTTCCCCTCTGATAGCAATAGCTTGGATCGTAACATTTTTGGGTTATCGGTATTACGAAGCGGAGCCCATCCAGCATTCGAATTTTCCTTATATTCCGGATGGATATCTGATTTTTCTCGATGGAATTTGAAGGTACAAAATGAAGTATCGAGACACCAATTCCCTACCACACGTTACATTACAACACGGGTCCAAGTAGTACTCACAAGTATTGGGCTTTCATATCAGTGGACTACATAGAAAATATAAAAAGACCGTGTCATGGGTATCTCTCCTCCTCGAGATTTGGAACATATGCAGTTAGAAACGAAGCGAACTGTAAGGTGCTTAAAAAAGAATTGACCATACATGAGCATCATAAATAGGTAGCCAATCTACGTGTAGGAGCACTTTAATTCGTAATCCTAGCAATGTAATTATGTTTATTAAAAGTTCCTTACTATTTTGATGATTTATTGAGATACAACAAAGTATCGCAAATAATTTATTACTGCATATTGTTATTCAACATTTTAATGACTCGAATTTTTTCACAGTCATTGTTTGAGAACATCTCTCTGCTCTTTTATTAAGTTTAGTCGTATTAATCGACTAAAGATTTTACAATTTTCCTTTGCCTGTAGTAACTAAAGCATACAAACCTCTGCCGGGAAATCTAACACTTTCCTCATTTGCATACATTATTTATAAGTACAAGCGTTTACTGTCTGCGCTCGACACAAGAACTATTAAATAGTTATCCGATTGCTTATATAGTACGAACAAAGCAATACAACATACTATGAAGTAATCATAACACATAAGGACTAATTGGCTAATTGTAATTGCAAGTAAATAAATAATTACATACAAATACATTAAATACTTCATAGATAAGGTATCCAAAATTCGTTAGACATTTTCTCAATTGTTTTTATTTTATTCTTATTTTAGTTTTTTGTTTTTTTTTTTCGGTAACTTTTCTCATTTTTGCGATTTTTTAGTCGTTTTATTAAATGTAGTTTTTTTTTAGTTCTTTTCACAATATACACGTAATTGTGCTCAGCTGCTGTAATGTGATTATTACAGCGAGAAATTTTGCACATGAATTTTACAATGAAAATGGAAGTTTTTACAAAACATAAAAACGAATTACATTAAAGTTAGAAAAGGGAAGCAAAAATATAAAATGTTTTTAAAATACAAAACTCTTTTTGTTTTTAGTTAAATTTTTAGTATCATAGGAACTAAGCACAACTGAAAGATGCCACAATATAATAACCGTAGTAGATTAGAAATGTAATACCACTGTGCACCAGCAAAGCATTCCCAAAATATTAAATTTAAAATATGAAAAAGTTTGAAAACGTAATTTGAGCTTCACACAGGATGAAAAAGTTCAATGAAAAAAATAAAAAATTATCTTGGATATCTACTGTATGTTTATATATATGTATAATAAATGCTTATACATTACGTAACAGTGATACGTTTGAAGAATACCTGACAAAATTAATACACAATTCATTCAGCCATGTGTAGCGAAGTTTTTATTTTTATTTTATATTTCATTATTGTGCGAATATACTTGTAAGCCTGATATGCGAAATTTGATCGAAATTGTTCTAAAGTTTTTACTGCCTAAGGAATTCGAACAAACCGCAGAAAGACAAGGAGATATTCTCATAATTAGATCAAATTTTTACAATGAAAGAAAAATGCTTTTGAAATCTTTCATTTCATTTGTTATATCCTATAGTATTTATTTACGGGGCAAGTTAAACTTGTTTGGATGTATATTATGTATCATATGCGTAGAGACTAACGTTAGATGACTCGCCGATCGATTTTGGGTAGATTTAAATCTATCTATCCATTTCTGTATTCAACCTGTAAGTCACAAATTTTGATAGCTCGTGTTTTAACTCGGATAGGTACCATGTGGATTGAATAGGATCCATATATAACGCCTTGCTTTTGAAAACTTATTATATGAAAGAAATTTGTAATATTTAAAATTTATCGGCAAAAACCATTGAATATTAGTATCTCGCCATACTAAATTAAGATGAAAAATTGGGATTGGATAGACTAATTTTTTTAAATCCCTTCCACATAACCGTTTCAACGAAAAATAAATTTTTATATGATATATTTTTCGCCAGATCTCATACAAGATATCTCATAAAAAGTATGTCTTTGCAAAGTACAATTTCTGCTATTTTATCACGAAAATAAATAAAGAATTGTACTCAAGTAGATTAATCTACCCTTCCTCTTCTTGATAATAAATAGATTCTTGTAGTTTTTGATATAATATAACAGAGTTGCCCTTAACATACTATTTATTGTGTATGAGAGCACTGTACTGGCCTAATAGGAAGTTTATTGTAAAGTTATTAATTTTTAATTGTTTGTTTTTTCCTTCAAGAAAAGAAACGTAAAACTAGAAAATCAATTCTAGAGTTCTAATCATTAACACTTACGGTAGCGACTATACACAAATGCAATCTCATTTTCTGCTTTATTCACCTCACTACCCACAGCTGCCACAAGAAAATTAGACATCACCAAATTCTAGTCCAAACTTAGAGTCATAAGTTTGAAAAGAATATATCGCCACAACTCATTTCCATCTCCACGAATTGCCTACTAAAAATTCTATTACTCCTTTACTCGGCTTACTAATGAATAAAATCCAAATTGGCACGGACCTCCTTACGTATGAATTATAGAATTTACGCAGACAGACGGACGGACTGACATGCTTAAATTGATGTTAAATCTGCTGCTGATCGAAAGTATATATGTACTTTATAACTTCTTTCTTCTTTCTGAAAGCAAAGCGAAAATACACTCCATGAATAAACACTCTCCCCCATTTTCAGTGGCGGATATAAAATATCGAGTATGCTTTTGGGAATAAAGTGAGATGATACTTGTTTTACATAACAAATTAAATTTTTATAAGATTTGGTGTATTTATTATAACTAATTGTAATCTTTACTTTACTTGTACGATTATAAGTGAACACTTGATCAGATTTAATTTATTGGTGAACACAATCCAATGAAAGCGATAAAAATAAATTTGGGGAATACATTAAGGTCGTAATCATAACCGGTGGCAATCAGAGAGACAAAACGAAAGAAAAACGGACAGACAGACAAACAAACAGTTTAAATTTATTTTGCAATATGATGCTTATCTAGAATATGTTTACTTCGGAAATAATCGAATTTATATTTTTATTTATTGCAAACATTTCGTATTTCTAATATGCCCCCTCTCTTGCCTTGTTATAAAAAGTGTCAATTTTTTACGCGTTAACCTTTTTTTGTGATAATCTTTTAGAAGCTTTGTGCTTATGCAATTGATTTTAAATTTGTTACGTTTTTCCGTCGGCATTTTTAATGCTTAACTTCACTACAAGCTAAAAATCCTCCAGCGTAAAATTAATTTACAGCATATTAAAGTGTTCGATTTTTTTTTTGAATAGTAATTATGGTCGCACAAAGTTTTGTTAAACTTAAAGGTCTGTCAGTTTTAATTAAACTTTTTATTTCAAATTTATGCTGTTATCTTTTTTAACCAGCGTTTAATACATTTTAACTTAGTATGCATTGAATAAATAAAAAAAAATTAAAGGGCTAGAGAGAGATAAATATCAAGTTTAATTACAAATATATTCTATTATTGAGAATTGTGCAAAACAGCTAAATTTGCAATTTAATCTCGCGATATGACTCCAATTAGTTATCGTATTAAAAATTACCTGTTTGTGTCGTTAGTGAAAACAAATTTCAAGCTTTAACAAATTATGCATTTGCTATTTCAATTAATGCAAAACAAGACATATGAATACCATTAAATATATCATGTACGTATATGGATATTAACGTAAATCCATACATGTACGGAAAGATAATATTGTTATGCGTTCATGTCATAAATACATTTAAGCAGATTTAATATTTGAATCGCAACTACACTAATGATGGTGGTTGTTATGTTTATGACATATTGACAGACGCCGCCGCCACTTTTACGCGCCTATTGTTTGTTATTTAATTTGTTAACTCTCAATTTAATTTGTGAAAGTTTATATGTTTCTGACATTGAGTCTGAATTTTTGTCTACCTCTCTTAGCATTATTCGCAAATGAGATTTCGTAAATAAACGTTCAACTAGTATTTACGACAAAAATTATTTCACCATAGAGATGGTTGGTTACTTTTATTTAAGTTGTTAAGCTTTTACGGTAGAACCAATTCTGAATTACGTTTATGACGTTGCGGATGTTGTTTCGTTTTCTTCTACTGTTCCATTGTAGCTTTCATTGTTGCTTTAATGTAATTAGTGTTAATTTAATTAGTTCGGTAACAGTCAGTCGCAATATGTAATATTCATTGCCATAGCGTTTTTAGTAAAAAAATGATTGCATATTTACAAGCAATTATATAAACGCGCTGTAAAGTATAGTTTTAGGTGAAATGAAAACTTAATTTCATTGCATAATTTATAGCAGATTTTAATTATTTTTAGTATATTAAACTATTGTGGAGGAAAAGATTGATTATTGATTATGTTCCCTATATGCTTAAATTTAAAAATTGATATTAATATACACTATCGTTATGAGCTTAATATGAACTGCCCAGAAACAATTTAAATTCACTCTAGTTGACTGCTATCAATGATTATGTTTTAACTTTGAATTAATTTGTCGTCTGTTTTCACAGCGATTCATGGCAAGATAATAATGGTTTATAAATTTATATATCGTATCCATTTTAGAAACCATAGGAATTTAGAGAGGCTTACTCTCAGCGTTTTACTGGGAATTCTAAGTTTAGTGAGTTGCAAAATTGTCCCTATTCCTTCTTTGCACGAAAACGCAATTCTCGTACAAACTTACAAAGAATTTATTAAAAAAAAAAAATAGTAATTTTAAGAATTATTTTTTGGTCAGTAATGGCAACTATTGTGTTTACTATAGACTAAGCAATGGCGATTATGTTGTTAAAATGGATCTAAATTCTTATTTTGATTTGTGTCGCTGCAAGATCTAATAACACTAGTTTTATCATCACTTATAATACAAATTTTCTATTATACGATCAGCCAGAAATGTTAATAAAACTTAAACATAGTTGCTCGTATATTATATATATATATATATATATATATATATATACATTGTACATCTGAAAACGTTTTTACTTCATATCAGTTAGCGGACATGAAATCTGAGCTGATTTTTTGCCAAGACTACTTATAAGATTTTGTATATCTTTGTCCGTCTATATGTTTGCATGTTTGCCCAATTTATACAGATATTTGCAACTTGAAATCCTAAAACGAACATGATTCGGTTTTAATAGTTAAATAAATCTCCTATAGTTGAATAAATCTCCTAAAAATGTTTAGCGCTTAAGAAGATTTCAGTAAAGGAAATCAAAATTTGCGAAATATATGCCTCAAATTTGCTATAAATATTTAACCAGAGTCATTCATAACTATGCTACTATAAATAGTATGAATCAGATGCTCTTTTCGCTAAAACACTTTCTTACTTTCTCTATGTCTCTTATTTCGAACTAAAGCTGTTAAGATTCGACCAAGTATTTAAATATCACATTGAATTAAGTTTCCATGGGGAGACCTTGTCGAAGTATAGCTTATGTGTTCTCATATTTCATGGCCATACAATTCACAAACAATATTACAAATTATATTCATTCTATCTTCTTAAAATTTTATTTCATATTTAATAAAAAAAAAAAAAAAAAAAAAAAAAATATTCTCTAGTCTATATGCAATAATTGAAAATTTCTATTTGCCATCAATTCAATCTATATTTTCACTATGACAGCATTTGCACTGTATGATTGCGGCGGTATTAGAAAGGCGCGATAGGAGCCAGCCAATCACATAATATTATTTTCACTTTTTGCCCAAAGGGAGCGAATTCAATGAACGGATATATGACATTGAAGATAAACAAATTTGAATGAAAGGAAAAATCAATTCACATCCATTTATGTTTTGTGTCAATATTTCACAGAAACATTTGTCATAAGAAAAAAAATATTTTGATAATAAAGCAAGGAAGTTATAAAAAATTCAAATAAAACCGAATATGATTAAAGACAGTGGAAGAGTTTAATTCACGCTTAAAGCTTAGTACTTTTACTAGTTATTACGATTATCATGTAAAAATCAAAAACCTTTGATTATTTATTTGGTGGTCCTCTTATCAGAGATCATACGAAGTATTTATAGTGAATCGATTTAAACTTCTATCCGACGATTTTTACAAATTTTCTAAAGTCCGTATCCGTATTAAATTTCTGGGTGTTCTGAACGTATTACATAAAATAATAGATGCAGCAACAACGTAAATTAGCTGTGAAGTGAATCGGTTTTATCAACGCTCAGAGAGAAATATGCTTATTCAGAAAGTAAGTAAGTATAAGTACGTAAGATGAAGTTCGGATATGTGCGGCAAAGTTTTCTGGTCCTTCTGGAAAGGTCTCATCCATTCCAAAACGGTTTCTAAACCAGTAACGTATATCTTTGAACCAAGATACCAGGGTGTAATGGGTCAGATTTTTATTAGATTTTTGGTAAACGTGAGAACTCAATTGACAAAAGACATAATTAGACTAAAGTATGGCTAGATAGGCAGGGATTTTTAAAACGGTGAACAATATATCTACAACTTATCATAAGATCTTCGTATATTTCAGCCAAGATGATTGAAAACATATATTATTTATCTTTATCATTTCCTTAGTTAAATTTTGAAAAAAAAATTTCTATAGAACATCTAATAGAATCTTGAGCTTAGTCCGGGTTCTACATACGTACGCCCTCGTCATAGAGCAAATTATTTTATGTCGTAGATTTCGTACGAAGTTAAGTCCTTAATCCTGCTGAGAATAATATAATAAAAGTTTTCCACAAAAAACCTTCCACCTTAAATTCTACATACGGCTTCCGCGACCTTCAGTTTAATATACAAAAAAAAAAGAACAAAATTTCTTTTTAGCTGTGAAACAAAATAAAAGTCGACTTCATATGTAATTTTTGGCAGTAATCACTAACATCATTGCAGCATATCAGCATAACAATTTCAAAAAAAACACAAAAAATCATATTTGGCTCGGATGGTGTTTGTGCAAGGAAAAGCTAAAAATATCTCTCCTACAAAACAAAAAAACACCAAAAAATAGAAAATATTCCGACACTGCGAACATTTTAAGGCCATTAATTTTATGTAATTGCTCTTCCTCGCTTACTGAAAAATTATTTGAAATTCAAGCATTATTTCCTTTTGTTCAAATTTCTGTCTGACTAATTGCTTCATCGTAAAGCATACTCTCGACTATTAAATATAGGTTGAGACATTTGTTATTTTACTCAAATATGTGTTTAATGTTTGTTACTAATAATTTATATTATTTACACTGTAAAATAAACATCTATTTATCACCAGAAGCGAACGGTGTTTACAGATTTAATTGTAAATGTGTTTGCAACACTCAGAAATTTACATTTACAAATACGCAGGTTGAAAGATCGATTTAATCTTTCATCCTGGCAAATGTTTTGCAAAACTTAAGCGATGATTTATTGAAGTCTTCATTATCCTCCGGCGAGAAAAATGTGAAATTTTAACCGATTAAAATCATTCCCAGTTAACAAAAAAAAAAAAAAAAACAACAAAATAAGCCTTTAAAGTTATTTTCTTTATTGCTTTCATATTCAAATCGTGAATTAATTTTTTTTAAATTTTATTAATTAATTATTCTCCTATTTTCGTAATAACAAACAACATCTCAAGCTGCGTGCTTTCATTTTAAAATTTAATTAATTATATCACTAAATTATTTTCATTTTCATGCTAAAAGATTTAAAATTTTGTATTTGTTTTACATTTAACTTTCACCAAAATATGTAAAACCCTTTTAAAATCTTCTTTTATAAGAAACTACATGCAAATGAACTATTTATTTATCTCTTCTGCTTCTTTGCAGAAATAAGGCAAAAGTTAAAGATAAATTTTTCTTCATTTATAATTCATACAAACCACTCATACAGAAGCAGATATGGATGGAGTGGTTAAGTTCAGGTTAAGAAACCTTAAGATGTAAATAAGAAATGTAAAAAGAAAAGTATGCGAATAAATTTCCTAAGATTGTAGATTAAGAAACAGTAAAAAAAATGAAAAAAAAGAGATGAGATTAAATAAGAAAAAATAAAAAAAGAGTAAAGATACTCTCTCCCGCAATATGAATACATGAATAAAAAACCATACAAAAGTCATCTTAAAAAAAGAAAAAAGAAAAAAAGGAAAAGAAAAAAGGAAAATGATTAAAAAATGAATGGTGAGATTAATGTACGTGTGTGTATATGGCGTTGACATCGTTTAGTTTAAAATGAGTACAAAATTTGGTGTTGTTTGCTGGGTATTTTATAAACATAAAAGCATCAACCCTTTCATGAGAATATTTATACAAGTGTGCGGATATTTGCATAAAATGAAAAGCAAGAGGATGGGTCTGTTTTGCTCTTGCTTTTGTTGTGTTCTGCCTTTCCTGTAAGTACTGGTTCTTTTTTCTTTTTTCTTTTTTTTTTTGCTTACTTCGTAAAGTAAGCTTTTAGGGTTTCTACTCTTTTCTCAAAAGTATTGCATACTTTTAGGTGCGTTTTGTTGATATTATTCACTTTCCTGTGATTTTATTTTCATATCCTCCTACCAAGTTTGGAGAATAAAGTAATTTTGTGCTTACTTTAGTAACGATTCAAGAAAAATGAAAAATACTTTTTGAAGGTTTAAAACATATACGAGTACATTTATGGATATTATTGTTGTTGTATAGATTTATTGCAAAAATTCTAAGTTGTTTAAAATTTGTTTGTCTACGTCTTGATCGGTTTTGTGACTTTAATTGATTTTTGTAGTTTAAGTCGATATATATATATATGAAAATTAGATGAGTAAATAACAGATAGAGTAAACTCTTTTTTTTATTTCTATTACATAAGAGAGCCAAGAGGGCCATTACAACTTTTTCTTTATATCTTCCAGATAATATTAGATATATTAGAGCAAGATTTTCGTATAAAAATTTTTAAGAATTCATTAGCTTTTCACTTATGTACTGATATAACTAATCAAAAACCTTATGACTTTCTGTGCCTATAATATATGTGCAGACGGGTGTTCAAGGTACGTATACAACTTTATTGTTTATTGTGTTTATTTTTTGTAACCATTTGCACATATTTTCCAGGCATATTATTTCCGCTTAAGGGTCGTCATTGTACACAAGCATGTTGAAATAATTTATGTAGATGCATGGAAGTACGCGTGCATGACTGAATGACAGTGTGTTCGTTTGTTCGAATAAAGTATATATGTATAAAAACACAAATTTAAACAGTTTTTATGTTAAATTTTTTTTTTTTTTTTTTTTTTTATAAAAACGAAAGAACATTTCAGTGTGCGATTGAAATCTTGGGAATTGTTTAATGAAAAGGGGAAATAATTAAAAAAGATAATAATACGTAAAAGTGGACTTCAACAACAATACGCGACTTTCAATAGTATTTGCCACAGTTGCGTTTACTACAGTTGCTTGACAGTTTTTTAATTGATGTAGATTTAAAAATCATTTGTTATGGTTTTCTGGCAGTTTTTATGACAGTTTTTATTTCAAGTTTACCTTTGTACTCATCATTACACAATGACACAGATGAACTTCATAATATCACAAAACAAAGCGTATCATATTTTGATCGAGATGAACTTTCAGCCATTATTGGAGTTCTTAACGTGGCAGGAGCTCAAGTAAAAAGGGAAGATAAAATGTTTTTATTTTCGATTGAATTCCATAAAACAGTATCAAAATGCCTTTAGATATCTGGTTTTATGCAACTTCAATGACAAGTATAAGTGCAATAGGAAAAATTTGAATCGAGCTGAAATGGAGGTTTTACCGAATATCTGGGTTGATATTAACTGTATTTCTGCTCGGGAGTTTAGAAGTAAACGCTTATATCGATCTGAAAAGTGACAAATTGATTGATGAGCAAAAAAAGCAAAGGGAGAGAAGCTTTCGTCTGGTTCGAGCGTATCAAAATAACATTAAAGAAAGTCATGCTCGGGACTAAAGATACGGTCGTGCATACTGACTTGTCAAAGTAAGATGAGCTATTATTAAACTTTTTGCTAAGTTCAACTCTTTAATTTATTTAATGTTTTAAGTAGATTTTAAGTAGTTTCTAAATAAATACAAACAAGTCAAAACATTATAGTCGGATAAAGCCGACTACTTTGCTTAATACAATTCTTTATTTACTTTTCTTTCTTCATCTATATAAAGACATGCTTTTCAGGAAAGGGAGCCTAAAGCGTGAACGAAAATACAGTTTTTCTTTCAAAGATCTTTTTATTTTTCTACTATTTCTGCCACTGGCTTCGGTTGCATGATAAATAATTAATAATTAAACCCCTCTATCATATGAAGGGTTATTTTTCATGGTAACAATTATATGGGAGATGGTTCAAAACATGATCCCATCCGATCTAAATTTTCCATATTATTTTATATATTGTTACGAAAAGCCCAATTTGGCACCTTTGCAGCTGTCAGTGAAAGAAGCACAATCTGGCACCTTTGTAGCTGTCAATGAAAGAAGCATAATCTGGCATCTTTGCAGCTGGCACTTACGAAAATCATAGAGTTTGTAAATATTATTTCATAAATAAAGTGATTGTAAATAAACTTTGTCTAAAGTAAAATTACATAAAGGTAGAAGTCGTAACAATATTGTAGTACCATTCTCTTTCGATTTTTGTCGAAAAATATTCGTATTTGCCTTTTTTGGCATAAAAATCTTTTTTCAAATAGGGCCTTAGATGGGGAGTGGTCGTGTCAAAAAGATTTTCAATAACGTTCGTGGCTGGATAAAAAAATGTCTTTACAACAAATTTCGTTAAAATATCTCAAAACTGATGATCTACGGCTTTAAAATCCATGGACAGACATTACACAGACAGACGGGCAGAGAGATAGACGAGCTTAAATCGATTCGGAGCATTATCCTGATTGATCGGTATAATAAAAGCTGGATCTCCGCCACTCATTGTTCGAACATTTCTTTTGGTCGGCGATCAAGTTTGGGAAGGTGTATAATCTAGTTGTCACGGTTTTACGGCCAGCTGATACGCATGCGAATTGCAATATAATCGCGCATTATTTTATATCGATTTGAAGTGATAAATTTTAAAAATCCTCCGTAATGCAAATATATTCCCGTAATATTAGCTTTATTTCATTCATCACTTTCTTTGTCTATCACCTATTGTTTGCGCATTTCTTTGGCATCTACATTGTGCTATTATTTTATATCAGTTTCAAGTGATAAATATAAATATGCCGCCCTATTGCTAATATAACTTTGTGGCGTATAACGAATAATAAGGATAAGAGACACAACGAATATTTTCCCGCTCAGTGATATATGAGAACTTATTTTATTAAATCATTTATTGCATTTTTCTCCGATTTCCTCCGATTGCAATTCTTAAAATGATTTTACGGTAAATAGCTGGCACTTTGTAAATATATTTTTGATTTATATTCAAAGATTAAGCTTAGGAATAGGTAAGTCACCACAACTATAAGCAAGCAAGTCTGAACGAGATTAAAACTCTCACTCACGCAATCGTTGTAAGATAAATATTGAAGTTCAGTATTTTCAAAGTCGCCTAAAAGTGCCAATTAAAAATGGCTAAGATTGTCTCATTCCAAAGACGTTACAGTGTTAAAAATTGCTTTTGTCAATGAGTCACGCAATTGAAGTCATTGGGAATTAAATGTTTATTGCTTACAATTAAAGAAGAAATATAAATTTATAATAAAAATTAAGAAATTAATAAAATCCATTTAATATAGAGAACTAAGCTTCTTAAACCAGAACTTAAATTGTTTCCGCAAACATAAGTATTTTATACAAAAATATTTTTATGGTAAAACTGGCGTCTATAAGTTTTATTAACACTTCTGCGAGGAAAATAAACGAGTTATGAAAAAAAGAAAAAGAATATAAATGTAATAAGAAAGCGAAAGCAGATAGAAGATTCCACATATAACAGTTAAGACATGAAGTGCTTCAGCAAAGGTAAAAAAAAAAAGAAAAAAAAAATGTTAACTTAAAATAAAACTGGAAATGAAAAACCTCCGTTTTGTTTACGTATTTATATGTCAAGAAAAACTAAAAAGTTAATAAAAAGGCAGAAAAGCTTTCGCTAAAAAAAAAATAATTTAAAAAATTTAAAACAGAAATAGGTAGTTTTACCACATCGTTACAAATTACATAATATTATAAGGATTGAAATTTTCAATTTAATGAAAAGATGTGTAATCATATTCACTGCACTAATAGCGTTGGTTTAATCGGTTAATTAATTATTATTCAGTTAATATTAATTGATTTCCGAAACCTGTAGCTTTTATGTCTTATCTATAATAATTTATGTGTTAATCTATAATTATTTCCTTTTATACTCGGTTCTTTTTTTTTTTGTTTTTTTTTTTTTAAATAAAATTTCTACTGTCTCACTGAAGTGTACGGTTCAATCAGAATGTAACAATAATTCTTAAAGTGCTCGTTGTATCTGGTATGACTGCTGTTTACAAAATGTAGTGAAATTCAATTTTTTCAAACACACACACACACTATGATATCGATGTATATATTTTTTTGATAGTTATTGTGAACAATCTCATTACTTTTTGTCCATATTTTGATGTTATTTTTAAAAGGTATTTACGAACTTGGGAGCAAACCTTACCGAATATGTCAGAATATGCGATTTCAAGACACCTTTTGATGATTAGCGCAAATGCTGACAGGAGTAGCAAAAATATATTGAAAACATAGTAACTTTCAATATTCTAACACGTCCACTGCTAACGAAAGAATTGAAACACTGAAAGAACTTGTGTTTCAGAATAGAAGAAATAACTTTGAAGAAACAACTGAACCATTGGAACTTGCACACGGACATTCGAAACGATTGTTGCTTAATAGTTTGGTTATAAAATTAATAGTAACTTAGAAACTTAATTTGTTTCAATTGTTAAGTCTTACTTTATCTCTTCTGACCTGCATCTCTGTAACACTTTCCAATTTTTCATATCGGGATAAAGCTTTTACAGCGTAGTTATGATTTATCTAATGGCACTTTTATTCTATATTTGACAATTTTAATATAAAATAAGACTAAACTCCTTGATCTTCTGTGCACATTTTCCTAATCGGAAAAAGTCGTTACTTTAAATGAGAACTACATCAATACTAAGCACAATATTCTCACTAATTTTTGATCAAATCCAGTAAGTAAATGAATTAAGTGTGGGAATGGATATGAGTCTGCGGAGTTAGTGTTAAGTACGATTACTCATTTAAATAGCGTTTAGATATTATCTTATATATCGTATATATCGTATAAGTAACTGACATATATTAGCTTCCGATAGAACAAATCGGCGAATTGAACCAAAGAGGAATAACAGGAACACCTTGTAAGAAATACTGCGGATATTTCATAATATTTACGGTGATCGTATACATTTTCAATGCTTTTCATTACATGTTTTAAGCCTTCTTTTAATTCCTTTTGTTTTGAAAAACCATATCTAAGTGTCACAGCTAATTATTATTATTATTATTAATCAATCATTCAGGTGTAAAATGCTAGAAAGCATTCAATTTAATTACATATATATCCCTACTTATATTTCTTGTATTGACCTTACAAATCAATTCAATTACTGTCCTTGTTCTTTTGTTCAAATTTGTCATTTTGTTCAAGTTTGCCATAAATAATTAAAAGTATAGAAAGTTAAGTTTTAATTAAAAGGAGAAAACAAAAAGATGAAGAAATACAACAAATCAAGTTGAATTGTCTTCTATTCTATTCTATTCCATGAATTTAAAATAACTAATAAAGAATTTCGATTATATTTTTTTCTCTTCAAATAAATTCGCAAAAAGAATCACGTGATTGCTTTAAAAATATTCTTAAAACATTTATAATTTCTTTCCTTTATAGTTTCTTTTTGTTAAATGTTTTCTAACATCAAAACTGAAGGGTAAAATCTCTATTGTTTGAAAGACAGACATATATTGATAGTTAGCCATATATATTGATACTATATATTATATTAACTCATGCTGTTATTTGCTTTCTACAGTCGCCCACTTGCCTGCCCTAGTGACTTCATATTAAAAACTTCCATTTGGGCCTATGTCGGAAAATTTTTTGTAGCTCCGTTTTATGTTTCAAAATTATTTCAGATGGTGAAGACTGCAAAAACAAAACCAACCTTAATACGCCATACCCGCATAGCTTCCTCAGATGGGGGCTTCATGGATGTTCAACTTTGTCATCCATGTTCGTCCAGGTTCGCCTAGTCTACAAGCGCTTTGGATTTCCTATTCACTGTTCATCGAATTTTCTACAAATGATGTTCATTCGACATAAAACTTGACATCTTGACCAAGTTACCAGTACTTCAAGATTATTTTCTTACCAGATGACCAAGCCTACGATATTACGTTTTACATATAACAATTTCAACAAAACCTCCTGGGGCCATCTATTGTCAAACGGCGGCAATTTATATGTAATCCTCATATCTTTACAAAATTAACCGTTTGGCAACTATTTAGTTCACTCTGGCAACATTATTGTCTCGTACAATTTCTGCTATGTCTAGGTAAACTATTATTTATTAATTATATGGAGAGAAATTGATGGCTCCGGAATATGTTTTCTAAAAAATCTATCGCTCAGAGAAATCAGGATATTCTACACAACAAGTTGGAAATTTTAGAAATCAGTTAATATAAGTAAGTGAAAATTTCATAGCAGTGCTAGTGCAAGTAGTAAGTTTGACACATGATATCAGCAAGTAATAATAAATAGTTGGTCCCATTACCGAAAAAAAAAATTCGGTAAAAACCGTTTTTAATTAAAAACCTTATACTTTTATGAATAGTTGCACTTTTAGAAATATATCCGACAACTACAGAAAATAAACGCCGTTAACCAAATTAAGACTTAAGCTCGTTTAATTAATATTTACAAAAAAAAATTTATTAATTTTTTTTTTCGAAACAAAACCATTTCCGCCACCATTTTTCTCGGTTTTGGGTTTTTAATTTAATTCTTTTAACGTTATACAGAATACTTCACTTCAGTTACAATTAAAAAAAAAAAAAAATAAAAACTCGTTAAAGTCCACAAACTCATTCATGCATTTTTCATCAAATGAATAGCGAACTTGAAAATTTGCATGAGAAGCAAAAAAATTGTTGATTTTCGCAATAGGCGGTGGCTAGTCAGCCAAAAAAAAAGCAAAATTCCGAGAAACAATTAAACAGAAAAAATTGTGCATAAAGCCATACTGTTTTCAATGCGAGAAACAATGGTCCGGAACAGCATTCACTAGCTAAAGGGATTTAAATAAACAAACAATTATTATGCGAAACAATTGTTATTTATGTTTCTTTTAAAATTAAAAAAAAAAATAAATTTAAAAAAAAGAATCTTTTTTTTTTTGTTATAAAAATTAATCTAAAGGAAATATAATCTCGTGTACGTGATCACACACGTAGTATATGTACGCGTACGTAAATGCAAAAATTCAAGTTAAATTTAGTGCACTTATATCTTTAACGCTCTATTTATCAGTTTGATTGCATATTTATGGGCTGATAAAATCAAGAATAAGAGCGACTTATTTAGGTTAAGAGCATATGTTTCGTTACCATTAATCTATCATGTAAACATTTGTTATCATTAAGTATTGATAAATAACTGTTGAAAAGAGTAATTTTTTTTTCCTCAAACTATACAATGTAGCTATTGAAAGACAATAAACGAGTAACTAACATTTTGTGTAAATTTTCTTAAAATATCCTTCAAACTTTTGTACTAGTTTTCTACATGATTTATTTATAAATGAATGTCTCTATGTTGTTGTTGTTTGCCGTACCACAGAGATGCCTTAGTATTGTAAATATTTACCCAAAAACTTATAGAGTTAATATAGCATTATTTTCTGTACCGCATATATTGCAAATGGAAAGCAATTATAAATGTAATTCGCACACATATACATCTAGATATATATGTGTGTGTGTGCATTCACGCGTTAAGTCATTTATATCAATATTATTAGCCTACTAATAATGCGTATTATATTCAACATTGGCTTTTCTGGTTTTCATGTAAAAATAAAACCGCAAGAAATTCTAATGTTAAACCCGAACTAATGATTAATGGTTTGCAGGCAATAAAGGGCAATTTGTAAAAAAAATATTAATATTTTCCATGATATTTTGAATAATTATTTTAATTTTCTGCAATTTTTCTTTTTGTTGCTTTTTGAAAAATTTTCTCTTTTTCTATAACAAATTCGCGGCCAAGTTTTTAAAAAAAAAATTCGCTTTGTTTTTAAAAATGTAAATATGAAAAGCAAAATTTCATAGTATGCTTTGAGGCGCTACCTTTTTTTATTATTGCCAGCATATCCCCCGGGGTATGTACGCTTTAATGTGTTTTTCTTAAAAAGTATTAGATGGAAAAATTAATGTTAAAAACTTAACCAGCATATCTTTAAGAACTTCAAAATCTCTAAATCAGAAATGAAAATATATACATGCAATCTATGTTTGCATGTATGTGAAACGTAGAAAAATTTTTATTTAATCATACAGCGGAAATTAATGCTACGTTCGTTTGCTATGTAATTTCATGGTACAAAGAACTGAAACATATAGCATTCTTTATGCCTTTCTACTTACGTGTCAACAGTATAAAATTCTACCATAAAATCCCTCGCTAACACGGCTAAGAAACAATTGGCTCGGGGTTTCGACAACACTCTAATCATAACATGAGCCATGAAAATGTTTTTCCAAAACGACAAAAAGAAAGAAAAAAGAAAGTCTTTAGGAACGCTTTAATATTTATTTCTATATATATGTATGTATATATATACATACATACATATATACATATATTCATAAAAATATGACTGTTGTTCCTTTATATGTGCGTGTTTCAAAAATTTTCCACTTGATGGTCATAAACTGCCAGGTTCAACCCTTTTTATATGTGTTTGGCTGGCGTAGTTGACATAGTTGTTGTTGTTGTTTAGTACATTTTAGTTTTCATCCATGTTTCCTTCTACTGCATATAATGTTTTCATGTTCACATTTTTAGTTTAAACTACTCATCATAGTTTAAAAGCTTAAAAGAATTTTGGTATTAAATGTAATGAAATTGTTGCTGATAAGTTTATTTCATACGTAATTTGGCAATTTTTCAATTAATTTTTATTTGTTCCCCAGTTGACAGTTACTTAAGATAAGCTATAGATTTTTTTTCTTGGTGGTTGTTTAAAAACAAACACATGAAACATATAAGAAGAAAGTAGCAATATCGTCTTGGAGTAAATCTAGGACAGAAAAACACCGTGTGTGTGGTGAATTACCCAATTGGGAATATTCTTAAATGTATTCTTAAGATGATTCTACGAAATATTTATAGTTAACTTAAGAGATCTATATCTATCATTCAGTGGTCAGTTGTATTTTGTACCATGACCACTGTATTTTGTACTTTGACCTCTGTTTCGACAACAGATGGGCAGAAAAGTAGCCTGACATGTGGAAGCACAGATGGACGGTTGTATGGATAGATAAAGGGACAGCTGTATACGATCGTATCTTAAGGTGTTCGCCTTATAAACTACAAACGAAATGAAAAATCTTTTATTCGCCTCTTTAGTAGGAATCTGTCGCGATATAACGTAAAAATGATGTTGCAGTCTTTTGGCGGTTTAGGCACAGATATCTGAAATTGCTTAGCATAACACATTCTTTATACTGCGTAAGTAAGAAAGTTGTAGAAAACTTTTTCATCTTCTTTTAACAGTTTATATACAAATTTAGGAACATTCTTGAAAAACTCCGCCTTGTTCTTGAATCATAATTTTTTACTAAAATTTTAACTAATCAAAAACTAATTGACAAATTCTATCAATATAAAAAATATGGACTTGACTGAATTCCAAACTGATCCGTCATAAAACATGTCCTTCGACATATACTATTTAAGTTATTAATGTTTAAAAAGATCCGTTTTATAGAAAAAGCCAGATGCAATGATAAACAGGTGAACGTACTTTAGGACAGTTATCTGATAATTCCATGCCATAGTTACAAAAACACGTAACAAATTTCAGTAGGTGGTAAACACGTAAACAACACAATATTCACATATAACCAGACTCGGATACCTATCATATGAGATAATGTCATGCATATATTTTTCTTGTATATGTTTGGTTTACAAACTCTCTAATAAAGATAATAAGCAAATGCTATAGCACCATATAATAAATAACAGAGGTTATCGTCCTCCAATGGGAGCGGTATGAAAACAAATATACGATAAATAAATGGATATTTTACAAACTGGAAAGATTCATTGAATTAACATAAGTTCTTGTTAATTATGTCAATGGGATTACATTCACTGGAAGAAAAAGTTTATTATTCATTCAACCTTTCAATCGATTCGTAAAGTTATTAAGCAGAATTTAATAACATTTTCAGTTTTTCATTTGTTTCTTTCACTTGTATATGCAAAATTCTCAACTTTAAAGTTAGATAAATTTAATTAATTATATATCTTTTCGCTAAATAGAATAGAGCACTTTTTTAATTATAAGGTGAAAAAGAGATCCATTTGTGACCAAAAGAAAACATTAAAATGTGATCGGATGGGTACTTTCGAACAAAACCAGAAGTTTGTCATTCCCGACATAAAGTGAAGAAAGAGAAGAAGTTTGTCATTGCTGGTGTGAAATGAAAAGATAGAAGAAGTTTAGATGAAGTGCGTCCAGAAATGAACGTTAAGGAAATTTGGTACGAAATAGTTGAAATTTTTCAAAAAGTCTTGTTGAAGCACCTTTTACTACCGAAAAGAATACTACCAACTTCTGCTCCACCTACATGACTCTCAGTAATTTTTACCTAAATTGTTTGAAACTGTTAAAGGTACTTAAACTATAATATTTTCCCTGCACATTTTCGTTACATAAGATAACGATAAAACTACAGATTGATCACGAGGGATATATGGATATGATATATGGATATCATAACGCCTTTTGCTTAGCGCTAGCAAGTATGGAAATAAAAGGAAAATGTCATGACATCAAAAAGATACTTCTTTGAGAGATAGGAAATACGAATAAAAAGTTGAATAAACACCTTTTAAAAAAATGAAAAATTCTCTTTAATGTTTCTTAACATTCCCTCTAGGAGAGGGCAGTCGGATCTAATTATTTTTTTTGCACAATGCTCTCATTTTACTGGAGCATACATCAATGCTATTTTTTACATCAATTTGATTGAGTTAATATTATGGTGGAAAATGAGAATCTACTGTTAACTTTAAAATTTGTGATAGGAAAGCGATCAGGAATGAATTGCAAATCGAGCTCAAGAGCAGAATTGAATATGGAAGAGCAAAAGCGGATGATACCAAAAGGAGACTACTTTAAAAGGTATGAAGTACAGATGGAAAACACATTAAAATTATCCTTCTTTTTTTCTTCTCATTTTATCTATGAAACCAGATCTGTTTGCTTTCAGTCAAAAATATATAAGCGCTGTTTTTTCTATTAATTTTTCTAAACTGATTTCAAGCTTAAGAATCGCATGACGACTTAAAATATATAATTATATAATTTATATATATAAATAACAGGCATATAAGTAAGCTTGCACCGTTAGCCTATCAGAAGGTTTTGTTGAAATTGCCAGATGTGAAATTTAATATCGTAAGTTTGGTCATCTGGGGACATTATAAACACGAAGTGTTCGTGAATTCGTATCAGCATCACAAAACTTTTGATCCAAATAAGCGCCATTTGCAGGAAAATTTTAGTTTTTCTGCTTCTAATTCCTAACGTGCGTTGAGCAGTTGAAGGACAAATCATCATGATTCAGACTAGGCGGAACTGAATGGCGATCTCTCATTTGGATAGGGTGTATTATGATTTGTTCCATCCAAATGAAATCATCACAAAGGAACGTTGAAGACAATTGCTCATGAATTTGGGAGGAAAAACCGGTGCAATATATCAAACGTCATGATATTGTGAGTTTTTAACGTAACGAAATTCGAACCTTTATAAGAAAACACGCCCAGGAAACTTTAGTGGCACTAAGCTGGAATGTGTTATCCTTCTCGTTGTTATAAGTGGTCATTATTCCTGATTAAATCTGCTTACAATCAATCACCTATTATACGGTCGAATGGGGCTTTCATGTTTACAACTATAGCAAACAAGTGATTTTTTTCCACAGCCTCAAAAAACCAGTTGCCTTTCTCTTACGGCAATCACCTTTTGTTTAAAAGATGACAGAAGCTAGTGAAGAAAGGAGACTTATTTCTACTCTTGATAATAATTAACAACCGAGACAGTCTATCAGCATCAAAAAAGCATATTCGTAAAATTTATAGCGCATAAAAATATCTAAAGGGGAGATATATATTTTTATTCCTCTTAAATAATGGTTTATCGACATCTGTCTGTCTGTATGATTTCGATTGGAGGAAGAAATTCTAATTCAAGCCATTTCCACATTTCGCCAGCAAATACTATATTAGATACTAAAAATAGTCAGTGACTTTCTGTCCAAAAACATAAATCAATTATTTGGTATTTCTAACTAATTTTCTATTTACTCGATCAAGTTAGTTAGTATTTGAAGCATCCATTGATTCTTTTGTGTGTTAGTTATTTTATTATGAATAATAAAATTTAATAAAAATAATTGTATAATAAAAATAATTCGATTATTCGAGCTGCAATCTTTCTTAACTTCTGACTTAGCAAAACATTAATCATCTTTGGTGCAATTGGGGTTTTTTTTTCTAGAATTATATATAGGATTTATAAATTCTTCCCTAACAATGAAAATGAACTAAATAGTCGGGAGTGTTTCTTTATATAATCACAGAAACATTCAAAATTTATCCAAAAGGTACAAAAGGTACAAAATTTGTGTATATAAATTTGAACAATTATTATTATATATATTATTATTAATGAAAAGGACAAAGGACATGTGATTACTTTTAATTTTTCCGTTAAAAATATGATTTCAAACATTACTTATTACAAACATTTTGGTCCAATTAAACATCTCTCTGTTATAGAAATATCCACGTTATTTACCTATCCATGATAAAATGAAAAATTTTATGTAATGATTGCAATTTATTGAATTTAATTTTTTCATTTCAACACCAATTTATGGTGGAAAATAAATAGATTCAATACAGAATGTGTCTCGTTTCGTTTTTGCAAAAACATTCAATCTATTTCCCCTATTAAAAATCGCATTCACGATATTTTAATAAATTCATTATGCGTCACTCAAAACGCATAAATATTTTCTAGACTAGCTGAGGCAATTAAATTGAGGCAGCATTTTTTTTTTTGGTTTATTTTCACTAGCAGAGACTGTGTAATTTGAATTCAGTGGTGTTGCTAGCAACACATAAGTTATTCACTATTTAAATACGGTCGTAACAATACCAGTGGATATAAATTTTGTTTGGGTTTCATACGCAACACTATTTGTAAATGATTGAGTTTTTTTTCTCACATATATGTCAAGCGTAAAGCGCTAATATATAATTGATGGTATCATACAATCTGGTTGATGTGGCTTTTACAGCAAATTGATCCCTGCAGAGCTTAGGTTTACCCATGCACATGCATACACAATACAATTTGCTCATAACTCATTTCTTGCGACCAGCTAAAGGATATCAAGTAAGATGAATAAGAACATTATTATGTCCTTGAAGTGAATTTTGATTACGCACCATTTCAAGTGATTTTTTATTAATTGCGGTCGTGTCGTTTGGAACCATTTTTATTGTGTAGATTTTGAAGATTTTTGGTATATATTCGAGTAGAATTTATAGTCGGAATAAAAAAAGTTTTGTGAACAAAAACTTGCTTCACTAATACCAAGCAATAAGAAGCAATTTTGGAGTAATTTTAATCAGTCAACTATGCTAGACGAGTTTGTGACCAAATTGCAACCACTTTTTTTTTCATTTAACCAACTACTCAAGGGATATGCTTTATTAGATGCAGGCTTTGTAGCGGTAAGGAAAGATTATATAGGGTGTTTCAAAATTTAAGCAAGATTTAAATTTGTCGCCATTTGTGTGGGAAAGTATTGCTAACTGAAAAAAATAAATAGTTTGACAGCTGACAATTTTGGGTTAGTAAAAATGGAATATTACATGGGAAAGCAATACGTTTTTATTGCTGAACAATATTTCAAAAATAATGAAAGTTTAGCGGCCATAATTCACAATTTTCGTACAAAATATGGCGGGAATATTGATATAACTTCGTCAACTGTGTATTGTACAAATTGCCGCATTTGGGGTCGAGAGAAACCACACGTGATTGTCGAAAAACATATGCATCCGAAACTTTGTCTTTGTTTGATGCGGATTTTGGGTTGAAGGCATCATTTTTGCATACTTCTTCGAAAATGAGGCTGGCCAATCAAAATGATCGGGGAAAATTACGACGAAAGAGTCTATAAACGTCATAAGAGCTCTAGAGGCCATTTGCCTGATGTGTTATTCCACACTATCCTATATATATTATATATAATGACATCACAAAAAAGTAGAATTAAAAAATTTCTAGTATTTTTAAGTGGAGGAAAATGAAGGTGCATTTACGGTTTCAGACTTGATAAGTTAAAATATTTCAAAAATGTAATTGTTACAGTTACTATCGTAAATTTGTGCGTCTTGAGAACTTCACTAATTAAGATCGAAGTAGGCTAAGAATAAATATTTATAAAACTCCTATTTGCATTTTCCTAACTGTTGTGAAGGATATAACCACATTAGTATGCGTACATTCTTTTTATGGTCGCTATAATAATAGATTTATGGTAAAACAGCTATAAATTATATCAACTGTAAACATTACACTGATTAAGCAAAGAATGTTTTTCTGAAAAGCAAAGCAAAACAAAAAGAGTACTTTCAAAGAGCATATGATCTGAAAATATTATATAATTTAACAAAGCTTATGGATTTTCATTGAAATGAAAAAAAAAAGAATAACTTTAATTAAAGTTAAAACATTCCTTTTCTTATTTTCATTAAACTATATCATCTTCCCATAGCCAATTATCTCACATCGAAGACTAGCTCACTTTAAGTCCAAATTTATTTCCATATGTAAATAATGTAAATATATTTGTGATTTCTTTCTTAATAAATATTATACGTCATAAATGTCTTGAATAAAATATTGGCTTAAAATTCAAATAATTTTTTTCTAGAATGGGGAGGATATAAACTTAATAACAAAACGTGTATGTTTTCAGGGTTGAAAACAAAAAAAAAAAAAAAAAGAAAAAGAAATGTATTCTAAATTTATCTTGAAGGAAAATAATAATAATTCTATCACTATTATTAAGCATAACATATGAAAGCTTTGTTTTTGCCAACTTACAAGGACATGTTATTAAAGTTTGATCGCTTAAGTTTCCATGTGGATTAGGAAAAAACAATTCTCTTCTGCCTTGGCAAAGAAGTACGTAATTTTGTTAAGTTTAATATTTCGCCTTAGTTTCGCTCAGATATTTGCTTTCTGAGTAATTGAAGTTTACAATATTAAAATTTCATTGCTTAAGCTTATTAGCAAAATTTACAACATATATAAGCGAACATCAAAACAAGTAATATTTGTCAGAGAAGCAATTTTTAGCTCTACGTTCAGAAAAAATTATCGTAATTTTTTTTCAAGAGGCAACAACTCCTTGTGTGTACTAAAGAGAGGATATTTTTTTTAATTTATGTAAAACATTATCATTAAGAATATTTATTAATATACGATTTTCTTTTTCTTTTGAAAGTTCTAGTCTGGAAGGACATAATTTAGAGAAAATAAAAAATATTTTTCTAAAGTTTTTTAAGAATAAATGGAAGTGTAACAGTTTTCGCAAACGAGTTCTTCTTTTTGCTTTAAATTTTTTTTTTCTTACCGCGAAGTATTCACAGTTTTTCGGCTAAAAAAACAAATCAAAAATATAGCAAGAAATCTAATAAGGGTTGGGGCATTTTTTTGAAAAATTGATTTGAAAAATTTTCTATTTTTTTATTATTTAGAAAAAATCGCTCGAAATTCTACCATGCATTACATTTACATTTCAATTTATCGAAAAAAATCGTTTAATGCTCCCTAGAGAAATACATTTTGAAGTTTCATTTAAAACTCCTAAGCAAGCGAAAGATAACTGAAAAAGCTGCCGATACGGCAAAATTTAAGTTTTTTCAAAAATTTACTACAAGAACTGATTCAAGTGAATGAGCCTCCAAGATGTTGTAACCTAACGTCAACGGGTAATTTCTTTATTGCTTTCTTGAAAATACACAATATGAAGAATGTCTAATTCAACATCAGTTAGAAACTAGAAGGCTACTCTTGCTGTTAAAGAGCTTTCAATCACTTGAAGGAGAATTTAAATATCTGGTTCAAGGAGGTCTATTCGCGATCAAGATGTGCTGCAAATAATTTTCAAAAATGAAATATTGGCAAACTTTCTTTCGAACAAAAAAATTAGTTTCGAACATAACTTCAGTAAACATTACACCAATTCACTCTAATAGGATACCATATATGAAACCCCACTTTTAGTGAAATATAACAACCTTTTTATTACATACTTTTAGTTGTTTAATTTTAAATATTTCTTTGTGTACTTTTCGATAGAAAAAAGATTTTAAATTTTATTTCGAAAACTTTAATTTTTTTTCAGAATTTTAGACAATTTAATACATTTTTTCAAAAATGTCATGTGTTCTGGAAAATTTCAAAAAAAAAGTGCTTAAGCTTCACTTCCATTTTCTTTATATTGACTAAAAGTTTAAGAGCAACAAAGTAATTATTCACAAAAAGAAGCGAAAAGGATGGTTAATTATAGAATTAGAAATTTATTTTTTATTTTTTCTATTAATGGAAAGATATCCATTAATATTTTCATTCTTTCACAATAATCTAGTATAGGAATACAATATGAATATTAGGAATCTTATTACGTATTTTCTTCAATATAAAATTTGAAGCAATTGCATTTGTCGAATGTTAACCACAAAAAGGTTCCCGTTTTTTATTTTACGGATACTTCAACACTTGTATCAAGCAAGTATCTGATATTTGAACAATATGTTTTTGTTATTAATTTTTTGCTAAAATTATCGGAAACTATATCTGAAGAAGTTGACTTCTAGGCGATTTCTGAAGCGAAATAAAATTTTGTAATTCAGACTTTAAAACACAGACTATAGATATTCTTAAGTAATATCGAATTCAACGATGATTTAATTGTATTCGTTTTCACACATTTACACGTTTTCCTATCTTCCGTCGCTTAACGTTTAACCACCAATATTGAGATAAACAGCCACAATTGATACAATTTGTTTTTCAATAAAATCCATCAAGTTCAAAAAGGGGAATGCTCCGTTTCACAAGTAATTTAGAAAAAATTTTAAAGTGAAGCAGTCATTAACGAAAATACAACTTAGAACTTGACTATAAGAATTTTACAACAAGACTTCAGAGGTTAATCTGACATACAGACACGATAAATTAGAATAACTTCAAAAAATTCTAAACAATTCACTTACAGACTATTTATCATAAATAATTTGGTAGACATGAATATATGAGGCAATCTTTTGTATTAGAAAAAGGCTCGTTTAAAATATTTTAAAATTTATTTAAAAGAAATTTGATTTTTTGTTTTCAATTTCTAGACAACGTATTTTTTAATTTTATATACAAATTTGTCTCGCCATTCAAGCATAAGTAAGCAGTAATTTATATATTTTTCGACTTAAAAATATACTCTCAAAAAAGTGTATAAAGTGACGCCTAAAGGCAGACAACTAAAAGTGTTTTTCTTTATTTTAAAACCCAACAACGCATAAAGAAAACCATAAAGTAAAGTGTGTTTGCCATTAAAAAAAAAAAAAAGTAAGATTCTATTCCATACAACAAGTCGCACACACACACACACAGCTAAAACTAAACGGTAAAACACATATTTCGCACTCTTAAAGTCATATTTATGCAGATACTTAAGCACATGTTTACAGCTCTATTTAAGACATGTACACATAAAATTTTTCAGACGTGAAACTTGAATATAACAGCAATAGGCATAGTATTGTGCATTTATATCAGATTTTTAGAAAAAAAAAATTAGGCCACTGTACACATATTATGTTTCCTCTTTTGGCAAAATTCTTGTTTTTAACACTTTTTTAAAAATTATTATTTATGATAAATTTTATATTTTTCTAAAAAATTATTAATTTTTTTATTATTTTTGTTTTTTGTTTTTTTTTTCTTGAAATTCCTTTGTGTGTCTTTATGAACTACTCACTCTGCAATGCTTTTAGATAGGGGCCATCTTTCCATGGATGCTTGATATTTCATATTTTCGATTTGTTTCTTTAATGCGTCCCGATCCATGTTTTGTAAAGCACTGGGATCCATGGCGGCTAAAATTTATCAACATACCACTCCTGCAAGCAAACAAATACATACAAATATATATATGAGAATATTAAAATACGAGAAAAAGCTTTTATTTTACGCTCTCCTTCTAGTTTATCCTTTCAAATATTTTCTCTCCCTTTCTAGCTAATAACTTTTTTGCTGTTTAGACTTTTGACTGAAGATTTGTGTTTTCTTTTTATTTTCGCAAATTTAAACATGTTGTTCATATTCTTTCATAATATGTGTTTGACCGGAAAACAAGTTTAGCGGGAGAGAAATATGAATACGCACACATATATACATATATATGTATATATATTACATTTATATAGAGAAAAGATGTAGAAAAAGAGAGCAAGCATTAGTTAAGCCTTTAAAATAGAGAGTTTTATTCAAACTTTTAATTTTCCCGGTTATTTTTGCTATAATATTGAAAATAAGAACATTTACTTACACTAAACTATATCTGAAATTGATCTAAATTAAGGTGACAATGAATACACTTCCAAAATAATAAATAAAAATGAACATAAACATATGAACATAAACGCAACAAATACAATACAACAACTAAACGATAGTGTATAAAACACAATATAAGATGCAATGGAAATGACAAAAACCACACACACAATTATTATAATTCTTCTCCTTTTGATAATACGTTTTTGATAATACGTTTCACTTGAGTATCAAATTGAGGTTAAGTTCTTTTAAATTCTTGCCTAGAGGGAGGTACCAAAAAATCGAATAAGTATTTTAAAACGTATTATACAAATTCTCAAGATCGTAAAAATGTGTATGGAATATCGGAACTTTATCCGTGAATTCCAGATATCATTCCTACAACTTAATTTTGAAAATTAACGTAATCCACACGCTTACGAAAAATAAAGAATATAAAGAGGCCCACAAAAGAATTGAAATTTCAATACACTTTTATTGATGTTTTTTTTTTTGGAATTGAAGTGAAGGTGTTTTAGTTTTGTAAGACCTACATGTTCAATATTTGTATTGACCAAAATTTTTTATTTGTCTTTTAATAAGAATAAAAATTATTGAGTCTTTACTATTAAAACTTTTTGACGTGAGAGATCACAAAAGTTTTTTACCAGCCAAAAGTACTTCCTTTACTTAGCAGGATTTACTTTATGCCAAAAACAAAGGATAAAGTCTGAGGTGGATTCCAAAAATTGCGTAAGTCAATTCAGGTGCCACTATGTGTGCAAACGTCGCAACTCAGTTTTTTTTTATGATTATATTAAGTTTACAACTTCTTTTTAAAGAAATTTGTTTGTACAAAAAAACAAAAAAAAAAAGAAGAAAATCCGGCCTCAATAAGTCACGTTACATGTCCTCATTTTATGATGCTATAATTTTCTGTTTTGTAGCTTTTCTAATTCTCTTCTAACTCATTCAGTGTATTCGTACTCTCCTGCGCAATGACAAAAATATTTGTAAATGAAGTCCAGGACTGAAAGCTTTTCATTTCAACCTATTAAAGCTTAACGGTATTAAAGCTTAATGGCGGTCTTGTTTTTACATAAAAATAAAGAACAATAATATTCTGTTATAATGACTGTAAACAGTACTTGGCAATTAGAGTTTGCGCATTGTAAGTTGATAAATTTAAGCGGGAGAGAATAATAATGATTTTACCAACAAAAAGGAAGTTAGAAACCCTTCCGCTTGGCTCTGATACTTTAAAATTACTTAACACAACTACAGCAACTGAACTGAATTGTAACAGCCAACATCTAAATAACTAAATACTTTTGGTTTAATTTAATTTTTTTTTCTACTACAGCAATATGTAGCAACTTATAGCTTTTTCTTTTAGTAATAATCAAGTTTTAAGAATTTCACTCTTTAGTAATTTCAGAGCATAAAACAACAAGAAACAGCAATAATAAAACGATTTTTTGAACGGATAGCTGTAATTGACTTTTTTCCTTTCTTTAGTCTAAATCAAGTATAATAGTAACAATAATAATAACAAGAAGCAAAAGAAGAAACATACATTACTCACAAAACTGTACTTCTCTGCTTTTTGTATAGAAAAAAAATAGCTTTCTTTTCCTTTTAAACTCTGTCTTTATTATAATAATCTCATACACCACGAAAAATCTTCCACTCGCCTTATTTCCTATGTAAGTAAGCGTAGCCTACGAAAACTTCGATTGTCTTAATTATCATTTATTTTACTTTACTTTAATAGTATATTTTAAACATTTTCCTAATTTCTAAAAACCATCGAAAAGCTTTTTTATTGAATCTATCTAGCAAAGCTTTACACCATCTTATTGCAATAAAATATATCTCGGTTAGGTCTTTGAATTATTTTCTAGCATGAAATAATCCTTTAGTAGCGTGAGATAAATTATATTTCTTAGTGATATGATGACATTAACATATAAAACGAATTTTTAAAATATAAAATGATAATATATTAAAAAAAGTGTTGTATAATATTGTAGTTCTAATTGCAAATAATCCCTTAAAAGCAAGAAAAATATTCTGTTTTTGTCTTTGAAAGTTAAGCTAACAAAAAGTTTTGAAATTAAATAAATTTACATTAATTTCGAACAAATTTTACTACAGAAGGAAAAAAGAAAGAAAATCTTGCAAAGTAATTTCCTAACAACTCAATCAAAGGTAAAAAAGTGTCAAGGGTTTTCTGTTCATAGGTGTCTCAAATGGTTAATGAGAGCACGGATTTTTGCAACGATCTTTTACACGAATTTAAATGTCAAATACCTTTGACCTTTACGTACAATCCTATTTTCATTCTATAACACACGCAACATCCATAATCTATTGGAATTTCAATTTGTTTGACTGGCTGACTGAGAAGTTGCCATTCGCAAGCTGAATTTTTGGTCAGTGGTTCGACGTATAACCGAGAAAATCTATTAAGTTTCATCAACCATTCGAAGCAATCGTAGCGATCGTAAAGATTGAAAGAACAAAGTGACTATATTATAATCAACGTGGTGCTGGAAGTATGTTATGTTCGAATTTCCCAAAACATTTTTGGTTGATAAAATAAATTATACCATTTTTGTAATACATCAGTTCATTTCATGCAATTTTTCACCTACGATCGCCACGAAATAACAAATTTCATAACTTGTTCGATTATAACTTCTCTCCAAAGACATTATAGGGTCGGTAAAATAAGCCTACGCGTTCCAAACTTAATGAAAGAAATGTATATGCAGAATTAGTGATTTGTGCCAATTCGCATTATAAACATGCTCAAAAATTAGACCATATTGTCAAGTAAATCCTTGAATTTTGTAAGAAATCTGCGAAGATATTCGAAATTTGTCTTCTTCCATTCAAATTTTTCACATCAATTTAATGAGTCAAAATACTAATTTTCATCAATTTTTGTAGACAAAGAGCAAAAGTGGAAAATGTTTGTTCATGCAACGACTTTTTGCAAGGAGGGATTCTGAAAAGTATTTGCTCCAATTTATCCTCAAAAGCTTTCGCGCTTGAAACAAAATATGGCAGCGTACCAGATTTCATAAAAATATTTCGAAAATAACGTCTGGTAAGATGGACACGAAAATATATAGGTCGAAATCAAACAGACAGACGGGCGAACATGGTTAAATCGATTCAGAAAATAATTCTGAATCAGAAAATCATTCTGAGTCAGTAAATAATTCCAAATCGATAAGTATAATACAAGGTAGATCTATTTTAAATTCTTCTAACTATTAAATGTATTCGTTCTACAGATCGCATAAATGGCATAAATTTAACTTTTAAGTCATGCATACACATGTAAACTTTAAGCAGCCATACATTATTCAATTTTAAAATGTCCCTAAACCAATTTAATGCGTTCTTTAGAGACTGACTACGTACGAACTATTTTGCTTTCTTCACTTCATCACTAATAAAATAAATTATTTATCTAATTTGTCCCACAGCACGCACACGCATGAACATGAATTTACAATGAAAAAAAAAGAGTCCACAGAATATAAAGTGAATACATTTATCATGACCGGACCAGTGTACTAAATTTTAACAAAAAATTTATGTGCATATATGATTGAATTATAAAGGTTTCTATTAAAAATCTGTCAAGTGTATGAACACATTCATGAGTACATATTCAACAACAGATTGTGGATTTTTGGTTTTACTCTCGATACCTGTCATTGTTGTTGTTCTTCGATTTAACTAAATATAATTTTACTATACATTTATGTATTCATATGAGAATCAATGGATTATAGGTGCAAGCTTTTTTTTTTTATTTCTTTTTTGTTGTATTTCGGATGTCCGTTTATTGAGATTTGTTGTTAAATTTACAAATGATTGCCTTTAAAAACCGCGCCATCCGCACAGTTATATTCTAGGAATGCTGTGTGTTTTGTGTACATAACTATGAGTATTTGTTGCACTAATATATGCGCATTTAAGTGGTTTAGCTATTGTGACTGTCAGTCGTACTTGCATATATTGCATACGTATGGTAATAAAAACATTTAATAAACGTATATTTGCATGTTATTTTATATATACGAGTGTACCGCGATGTGTAAATTTACTTTATAAAACCCTTTTTAAATTAAATGAAAAAACACAGAAAAAAAAAGAAAAAACTGTTATTAACATGATAACAAGTATTAAATCAAATTATCATTATATTGTGATATATTTTTAGCCGTAATATATTAAAATACAACACAATAAGTGGAAACTGAAGTGGAGGATGATTTATATGAAATGCTCGAACACACAACAAACTTTTCGCTGTACATATCGAAACATATATATATATATATATATACTTGCATGTGAATGATTATTTATTATTATCAATCGGTCTAAGCTGTCAATTAACTGCGAGTCAATTTCATTTACCATGTTTCGTGTAGAGGTGAACAGACATAAAATGTAATTATGTAATCCAAATGTAATTTAAATTTATAAAATTAATTAAATTTTTTATTCAATTAGGACAAGACAACAAAATAATGTTTGTATTGCAAAAGTTTTTACAAACTGAATGACATGAAAAATAGTGACCTTTTCCTATAATTGCAATGAATTTAAAGAGATGCAGGTAGACAGAGACTGGCTTATGATTATTTAAAGAACTGTCCCAGATACGTTGACATCCTTTCGAAAAATTTAATCAATAAACGAAAGTCGAAAAAGTTACATTTTACAAGGTAATGTTTACTATAATATCTTGCTTGGGCGTAATTTAATAACCGTGAATTTTGACATTCCTTACCGGCGCTATATGTTTTATCTCTAAAACTACTTTAACTAAATCAGTTATAAATTATTATCTTTTAAACACACCACCTGTATCTTAAAGAAAGGGGGAAAAACTAGATTTTAAACAACCAGAGCAAAATAGACAGAAGACAGACGTACTTTCAGCTGATATTGTAGGCCCTTGATTAATTTGGCCCATTTTCAATAGCAACGTATATGAAAGAGCTTCGAATGTTTCTGTCAAACTTGAAAACGATATTAAGAGAATATTTACCATAAACGGACAGACGGACGGACGGACAGACGGACGGACGGACGGCCAGACGAGCGGACGGGCAGACGAACGGACGGGCAGACGAACGGACGGACAGACAGACGGACGGACGGACAGGCAAACATGCTTAAATCGATTCTAAATTTGATGTTGACCAAGAATATATTTTCCTTGCGAGGTCTCTGAAGTTTCCTTTTGGGAGTTTGAAATATAATGACAAAATGCAATCACCGAAAGTGAGGGGTATAAAAAAGGGGCTATGTACTATATAACTGAAAAATTGATTAAAGTGATGAATAATGTGCAGTATTTTTTGACGAAAGTAAATAAAGAATTATATATTAGACAAAGGGGTGTAGCGTATACGATCATTAGTTTCGTTTGGCTATGCTGCTTTAACTTCTTTTGTGCGCGTCTTAGTTTATTCATTTCTAAGTAAACCCTTTCACCCCGTCAGTAAATAGAAATATAATTAGAGAGATAAAGTTGTTAAATTGAATGAATTTTTTTATAATTTTTGTTTTTCTTTTTTTTTTGCTTTTATTCTAGCGATTTTATTGAATGGAAAAGTTTCGGTTAAAATTTTAATTAAATGTTTGATTAAAACTCAACAAAAGTGTTACATTCATTGTCAAATGTCATAAAGAAAGTATTTGATTAATTGGTTATGTAAAACATTTTAGTAAAGGTTTACATCACTTTGGAAGAATTGGTTTACATTGATTTTCCATACACTACCGTTTTACCATAAATTTTACAAAACAAAATATAAATATTAAATTTTTAGATTCTTTATCAACATAGCTTGCTACACGCGGTATGCCTATCATGTATGTTACTGAAATTTTCTAAATTGCCAAAAATTTAATATAAACTTTGGTACATAGTTTCTGATTTATTCTATCAAGTAAGTTTACTGCAGCCAAAAAAACCGCAAATGCAAACGAAAGTTGATTCTTGTGGTTTGCATAAAAATTTTTCTAAACAAATAAATATTCTTTCCAAATACCTTTCTGCAGTGAGAAATAACAGAAATTTTTTTTTAAGCATCTTCCCTTCTTGTTTATAATACATATTGTAAAAAGGATTTTCATTGACTATTGTGAGAAATTAGATATTATATATATATATATATAAGACATTATTGACACCTCTCGAGGAAGAAAGAAAAATCCCATATGCGAGAAAAAGAAATTTGTCTGAGACTATGCAATGGCAAAGTTTTATGAATAAGATAAGAGTTTCGCCAACAGCGGACAAGTCAAGACATCACAGTTAGGCAAAGCCGTTCGATAAATACTCTAACACACTTTGCCTAATACAATTCTTTCTTTATTCTTCATTTTTTCTTCGTTTATATTCGTGAAAAAATACGATACATTATATCTTGATTCCAGGTAAAGACAAGCTTTTTGTGAAAGACCTCCTAGTGAAGGGAGCCTAAAGCTGAAATGGTCCAAATTTAGAAAATTTAAGTTTTCTGCCAGAGGTCTTATTCTACTGCCATTTCTACCATGAAGTACTGAAAATTAGAGTTGTTTTTCCTAGGAAACCTTGTACGTGGTGTGGTCCAAAAAAAGTAGGTCAATGTGGTGCAAATTTGATGAAGTTAATTTTTATGTCAAATTACCATTACGGACCAATTTTCACCAGACAATATTTAATAAAGACCTTTTTGGTGCATACAGGCTTACTTTTCATGATAATCTTCATACGGGATGGGATTAAAAAATAGACCTGCATGATCCAAATCTACTGTACTTTTGTTAGTTTTGTAATTTTTATGTCAAATTACTATTTGGGACTCACTTGGATCACAAAATATTAAAAACTAGACCTTTTCATAATATAGAGGTTTAATTTTCATAAGAATGGTTATATGAAATGTGGTTCAAGAAATGGTCCCAAATTTTCCATTTTCATTTCCATTTTATATATGAAAATACCAGTTTCTATCGATTTTCATTAACAAATACTATTATATTAAAGATTCTTTTGAAATCAGGCGTTACATGGGGATTCAGAAAATGATTCTGAGTTGATCGGTGTAATAAAAAGTGGGTTTATCTTAAGTCTTTCCGTGTGTTAAATACATCCATTTGCACCTTGTGATGTAGGATGTAAAAATGAGTCCGTTTATCATACATTGCACTACTTGTAACGCTAAGAATAAATGTTTAAGTGGATGCCTATTCGATATACCTGGAATCACTTGAAAATTGTTTATGAATAAAAGGGTACCTTTTTCTTGGACGAAAATGGAGTGTTTTTCATTCACATACTTGCTAGTCATATATAAAATAATATTACGAAAAAATCAATCCAAAGATATAAGCATGTAGATTAAAAAATTATGCTTTCTTTTTAATCAAATTTATTCCAGTTCGACTGTGGGCCACAAAGGTCTTTGCGATGAAAAGTGCTTCATGAAAATTGCTGCAGTATCGCCATTTTTTAATATTTTCTTAAAATAATTTTGTTTCTAATGCCTGAAGGTATACTTAATAACCTCCTCAAATCTTATTGCTCTATCAGGTTTCCTTCTATTTCAAAAAAATTTTAATTTATTTTCAATCTTTTACAGTGGCCTTTTCCCTTAAAATGCAAGAGAAATTTGCCACCAACCATATATGTATATGTATATATATATTTATATATATATATTAATATGATTACTACGCAATATGGGACCGGGACATAAAACTTCGATATATTTACATAATTCTTTTTTGAATACCTGGTTGAAAGTTGAAATATAAATTGAGCCTCATACACGTTATATGTGGTCACTTGCATTTACAACTGTGGTAACGTTTTTATGCAAATAAATATATATGCGAAATATAGTTGAATTTGTGTATTGAACACACAAGAAGTTTTTAATTCAGATAAGTGCTTTTACAATGGAGACTTTATGAATACCCTGCATAAGCCATATGGTATTTCTCGAACTATAAACGAAAACTGAAAGTTGTTCCGTTTAAGGATTTATTTTTTTAATAATTTTCGCAATTTTTCTTGAAGATTTTCGCTAAATATGGTCTTAAATTATTTAAAATGAGCCCATAATAATTTTGTTTTGCTCCTTGTAAAATTGTAACATATATTGTTGGTCAACTATCTCTATATTACTCGAATTTTCTTTTCCATTCTTTAGACCATTTATGTGCCAAACGGTTATTGGCACATTTATAGTAATAACAAGTAAGAAAATTATTTTTTGTTGTGAGCGAATTTTTTTATACCAATCACTTATATCTTCAAAAAAAAAAAAACTGAATTACGCAAATATTTTTATTTTGTACATTCACCAATTTGGCCCATTTTCAGTATCAGTAGCAAACCGTGTGCAACAACTTCCAATTTGTTTGCTAAATTTGAAGACTCATCTCATTTCGATTCTGCGACCAGGAGAAGTGACTAGACTAGAGAGTAGCAGACAGACATGTGCACAGACGGATACGCTCAACAATAGATATACTTGCTCCGATCTCTCTCTGCGATCTTCGCCATCCATCACGATATGTATAGGATGGATGGCGGAAAGAGATGGACTGTTTATGATTTTCAAAACGATGATAAGCAGAGGATTTTGCTTAATAGAAGTCCGTTGTAGATTGAGGTGACAATCAACGAGCATTCAAGAAAAAAGATCCTTTGAATAATTGTAAATCAAAAATCTGCATTATTCACAATCTGTCAATTCAGTGATACGAACTTTATCTGATGAAAAATACTAAAAAAAAAAAAGCATTGCGTAACAATAGGCTGTTTTAAACTTAATAATATTATTTTTACATTTATTTATGCATTTTATTTTTTGTTGTTAATTTTTCACATTTCTTTTACAATATTTCGCTTTTATACTTTAATTATATTTCATGAAATGTTATCCTTCAACAATAAAATGTAAATAAGAAAGATAATCTTTTTCAAGTTCTAAGATTGCAGAAAGACCTCAAAATTTTCATATATATTAAGAAATATAAATAAAATGTTACATTATGTGTGTCACATAATAATATCTCCGACAAAATTGTTACAACATAGTCTGCTTAGCATCTATCCCAATAAAATGTTTGGTTTTGCTTAACTTATCTCTTAAGTTTCCATACTTATGCACTACCGGCAAGAAATAGTTTTTTTTTAATATTTTTTTTGTTATATTTTGTTTGTTTCCTGTCAACGTAGGATGTTGGATGGGCAGAGGCAAGTAAACTTTAGTCATTACACACAAATATTTTTCTTTATATACTTAACTGCTGAAGAAACACTCACAATTCAAGCTCAGATATATACATCTATATATATATAGATATATATATAAACCAATAGTTACATATAATAACATATCAATATAAAAATATGAGAAATACTTTTCATGGAGGATATCAATGCATTGCAAAATAAAATAAAAATAGCAAATAAGCATCAAATTCAATTTAAAATCAATTTGTTTAAAACTTGAAGGTAAAATAAAAATACAATTTTTAAAAATCTAATAATTTTTAAAAAAATTTTTTTTTTTTTTTTGCTTCAATATAAAGTTTTATAAGTTAAAGTAGAGATAGAGGTAATCAAAGTTCATATGCAATCATTTTAAATGATATTATTATCATTTTGCAAGAAATAATACTCAATTCACTTAAGCATCTTTAACATTTTTTTATAATTTTATTGCTCTTAGACTGGTTAGCTGAATTATTGATCACTTTATGTTATACGTTATGATCGTGAATCTAGAGGATTATTCCCAACTCAGGACCACCAATTCACGCGAAGCAAACGTTTTAAATAATTTTGGTTTGGGCAACAATTTACTTTTAATGTGGTCCTAGTAAGTTTGTTTTAAAACCTCTCTTTGAAACTTCAAGGTAATGGTGTTAAATTTTTCAATTTTGAAATTGGAGAAATCTTGGTTTTACTTCTAACCTGTGATGCCTACCCTACATATGATTGATTTAACTGACCGAATTACAGTTACAACTTTGTTCATCTCAGATTGATGTTTATATTTACCAAGTTATCCAGTCTACTTACAATACCTGTATCCAGTCCACTTACAATACCTGTAATATGGCTCCATTGCTGTGTTCGTAAGTATTCACATCCCTTTTTTTGTTATTAATATTTCCAAATTTAATTAATATATTATTCAACCAGCACTTGGTATTCTCGCAGCAGAGAAAGCCATTTTTATTGATATAACACTTCTCTGTCTCTCATTTCCTTTTTTCTTTTTTGAAATGGTCCTATTTAATTAACATAACGAGATTTTTTCACTTATAATTCAACTTTTTATCAATATCAGTCGGTTGTTTTTTTTTCATTTACAATTACAAAGAAAAACACAAAAAATGGTTTCCAATATTATGAAATGTATGCAATACAATGGTTGATAATTATTACGTAAGAGAAGACATTTAATGGAACACAATGATTTAATATTCAATATCGATTTGAAGCATTTGCATAATAAACTTCTTATAATTAAAGATTTAATGATAGCTCTTATAAAGTATATCGCCCGACTGATAAAAGCTAATAATTGACTGATGCAGAGTTTGCCAAAGTTCATAGAAAGGTTGTGTAACCTTTATAGAAACATTTATTGTTAGTTTGCTTTTCGCAATTCTGATGATTAACATCCTGTTACGATATTGCTTTACACAACTTACGTACTTTACTTTACTTAATACTTTACTAAAACAAAGGAAATGATTGCAATCGATAACAATTATATAAGAAATGTACGACCATTTATAGTAGATATTAACCAATACATGTGCTGTGGCATTTCGAAATTTACTCGATATTCTGACTTTGAATTTATGCTGTTTATAATTCATTGGCAATAGAGTTAACTTTGGAAATCTCTATTTATTTAATTATTGGATTTTTGAATAAATTCTAATTGAGTTTTCAAGACAGATAAGCAATATTATAGGATGCTGGATAAAATTGTGTTTTTTTTTATATTATTTCTATTATTATTATAATTTATTTAAACCAATGGAATAAATCCGTGGACCAAACCAAAAAAATGTAGAATTAGCACTAGCAACTATCGGCCGAGCTATCGGCTCTTTCCTATATGAAAGCATTATCTTTATCCAAAATTATTTCTTTCTACTTTGAGCAGGTTGAGCTCTTTGCTTACAGGCCCTACACCAGTTTTGGTACGGGGTATATTAAGTTTGTACGGATATAAGTAACACTCGGAAGGACTTACGATAGACCCATCTTTTATTAGACCGATCGATTCAGATTCAATTTCTAAAATAATTTCAGTTAGTTTGCCTGTCTGTTCCTCACTACGTCTATGTGCCTTATGGCCACGGATTCGTGTGTTCAATCCATAGATCGCAATTTTAACGAATTTTGGTGTACTGACATTGTTTAGTTCAAGCACGACCTTTGGTCAAAATGCATTCGGTCGGACTCATCATTTGAAAAAGAGTCTTTATATGACAAGAATTGAGATTTCTAATCCTTTTTCGACAAAAAACGGCAGAAACTACTATTTTGAAAATTTAGATCGAATGGGACTATTTTTTGAATTACCTCCCATATAACGATTCCTATGAAAAGTTAGCCTTAATATGGTAAAAACCTGTAATCCCTAATATTTTATAAAGCAAATGTATTCCTAAGTGTGATTAGAAATAAAACCACATACGTCTATTGGACCACATATGTGTATTGTTTGGAACCCGCCTCATTTAACGTTCTAATAATTCATAATAGTTGATTTGAGATAAAAATTAACTACACCAAAGTTGGACCAAGAACATCTATTTTTTGGATCCCACCACTTACTTACGGGAGTACCTATAAAAGTAACTTCATTCATTATGAAAGATGTTGATGAAAGAAGCAGTAGAATAATAAGAAGACTTTTGGCATAAAAATTAAATTTGCTTAACTCCATGTTTTAGTTCCGTTCTCTGTAAAGGTTCCCATAAAAAGAATACCTTTACGTGTGTATTCTTTTTTTTACGAAGTTAAACAAAGAATTGTAGTTAAGCAAAGGGGGATTAGGCATTTAATGCTTTGCTTTGCCCGACTGTACTGATTCATATCAATTCTCAAACGTGATCATAGTTATAAACTAGTAATATATATGTGCGTTCGGTTTTAAGGTTTCTTTTTTAATTTTCATAAAAGTTTCAGTAATAAACGGAAAACGGAACAAGCAATGCAAAAAGAGACTGACATAACTATAATAAATCAACTTCTTACCTAACATTAATTAAAAATATGAGCACTTTACGGGAATCCCCGAGACGTTAGAGTGTTTCGTAAGGATTGAAAAATCTTGTTATTCTCTCCTTCGATTGTTGCTAGCATGGGAATCATATGAATAAATGTAAAATTAAAAAACAGTAATCTTGTGATTAAAATTAATTTTTTTTTTCAATTTGAAGGTGAAATAAAAATAAGGTTTTTAAAAATTCAATAATTTTTAAAGAATTTTTGTAGCATCAATATGAAGTTATACGAGTTAAGGTAGATAAACGTAATAAAAATGAAAAAATAGTAATCTTGTAATTACTTTTGCTTGTGAAATATAAACCAAAGTTAAAGTATATTTTGAACATTCTTTACGTGTGAAACCGCAGTAATTTTTATTCTCATTTAAGCGATTAATTTAAGGTGTAAAATAAGAGAAATACATAAATCAAAAGAATCCTTAGGTTTTCTTCTTTTGTGAATTAAAGAATTATGAAGTTTAAAATTCCATGAATAATACAAGAGATTGCACGTGATCATGGTCTGTGTTTCCTTTTATGCGAATTCAAATTATGTGTGTGTGTGTGTGTAATCCTTTGAAATAATTACAAGTCAGTGGGAAATTAAAGGTTTCTTTAGCTGTAGTTGTAGCTCTCTGCTTATTTTTATGAAAATCCACCTAGAATAATGAAACTTGGCAACAGATATTTTTGGAACAATTTTCTAAAACAAATTTAAAAAATATCCATCAATCCATTAAATAAAGGTCAGGAAACAAAAACGAACGTAAAAAAAACAAACGCTGTCTTTTACACATCAATCTGAAATTTGACAAAAAAATATGTTACCTGTAAACTTATGAGTAAAGTGGTCCTAAATCGTTTTAAGGTACTGCTAGTAGTGCAAGTAAATTTATTTTTCTATTTGTTTTTTTTTTTTTATTATTATTCTCTGCTTTACTGGTTTCGTTTCAAAACATTTTTGTTTTTCTCATAAATGCACCGTAGATACCGAACAAAACTTTGATTGGTTTTCGTGCTTTTTGTTTTAACTCTCTCGCTAGCTGCTAACAAACGGCCCTATTAATAAATCATTGAACTATAAAATTGTCGGTATAGTTATTTTTGGTTTTTTCTTTGTCATCGTTTTGCATCCTTTATAAAATTGAATGAGAGACTGTAACGAGCTTTGATCATTCTACGTAAATAATGTGAACGTAAGATTCTAGAACCCATTGAAAAATTGAAGAAAAAATTTTAATTTTACAAAATAATGTTGAAAATTAAAGAGAAAGAAAAGCAAAAAAAAAAAAAGATGCTAAAGTAGCTAGAAGTGTAAAAAAAAAAACTTTTTTAATTAAAGTTTTTTCCGCAACTTTTAAAACTCACATAACAAATCGAAAAATTAAATTCTACGCAATTCTCATTCTGTTTTATAAACATTTTCTTAAGTTTTATTGGATTTTCGTTAATTTCAAGTTAAGTACGTACAGTTGCTGTCTTAATTAAGATCGTACGGATTCTTTATTGTAGACTAAACTAGACTATCACTCATAGCATTTCTCTCACTAGAGAAATGCTGGTTTGTCTTAGGAATTTCCTTTTTAGTAAAATTGATTGATGGTGTTATCAATACGCAAAGCTTGTTTAAAGAAATCGATATTAATGTCGTAGTTTGCCCCTTAAGAAGATATCAGTTAATAAAACTAAGCCAATAAAAACCTATTTATAAGTTATTTAATTCACTTAAGAGAATTTTTAGTAAAAATTTAAATAATCTAGACAAGCAAATCCCTATTTCTGAGTCAATTCAAATCATAAAATCAACTTTGGTCAATGCTCGTTCATTATCAATATCGTATACAAAACAAAATACTTAATAAAAATCAGGTTATGATTCAGCTCAATCATTTAACGTAGTATCAGATTAAACTAAGAACCGAGCTAAGCTTATACTGAGGCATTAAGAATTAAGTACTATATAATCCCTATTCCATTTCTACTATAAAACTGCTATGTCTCTAGATATAATTTAATCACCTTAGTTTACTCGTTATATACGAGCTTAAGAGATAGTGCCATTAGTTATAAAATCTAATTCAACAGTAACTTTTGTAGTTGAATTGGAAATGAATAAAGAAAGAAACAAACAAAACTAATTGGTGATTTTGTCCTCTGCCACTGAAAATCAAGCGAATTAAAGAGTATTTTTTTAAAGCACAATTGAAATTTTTCCACTAAAATTTCACGTAAAAAAAAAAACAAGCTAGAACGTTAGCTTGAATGCCCTTCAATGCAAAAAGGTTTTTTTTTTTGTCATTAACTGTACCTAAATGACTAGGACAGAGGTCTTCTTTACATAGCATAAAAATGCTACGGAAAGAGGTTAACAATAAATGCACTAAGTCCTAAGCTGTTAAAAAAAAATATGTGTGTTTTATTGTAGCATTAATTTACAATCTACGAAAAAGGTAATAAGTAAATGTTATAATCTGTGTGGTGAGGAAAGCAATAGAGGTTATTGTCCCGCAATCACACAGTAATAAAAAAAGAGGGATATGATGTATAAAAAACATGAAATAAAAATTTGCATTAAATAATTTAAGCAACAAATAAATAAATATAAACAAAAAATAAACAAATAAATGGAAGATCAAATGTACTACTGTGGACAAAAAGTAATGAGACTGTTTTTTTTTTTTTCTAAAATATTCTACTTATTATATTGATGTGTATTTTTTTGTAAGATAACTTGGTATGACTGTTGTGAGCAACTGACATAAATATCGAGATACATGTCCTGTGGGGTTAGTAATAGCAGCCCTTTTTTTTGTTTAAACAATCTTGTTATCAGCGGTTTTTAGAATACAAAAATTTGTTGATTACCATCAAATTTTGCAAAAAAAAAAAAAGAAAAAATTTCTCATTACTTTTTGCCAGGAAAATAGAACTCTTATATAGTCTACGTGTGGCGCAGTTAAAATATTTTTAGTAATTGGAAAATCTACAGGGAGAACTGTATAGATTATTCAACTTAAAATACTTCCTTATGGCATTTCAACTTCAATTTTGTATATATATTGGGCTTTTTATTTTCAATTTCAAGATAGAAATATTTATTTTCTAAATAGGATTTAAGCAGCGAACGCATCGGAATTTGAAAAATGGACTTTTTTTACTTTTCAAACCTATTGTACCAGATGTTATCGAAGGAATACTACTATCCACCCTACCGTCACGTTAATCCTATCTTGTTGCTCTACTATATCTAACCACAATCGAGAACATCAAGATAAAAACATTTCGCCTTGGACATATTCTTGCAACACATCAATGGATCCTTAAGAAATCTAGGCTACCAATTTGTAATTGTGGGCGCAATCTTACTATTAAATATATGCTCTGTGAATACCAAAAGTTTTTCGGAGCTCGGAAACTCGTGTTCGGAGCATCTAATCCTATGGACATCTTGAAAATACCTGGCGAACGTAATATCGTTCAAATTTTTAATTTTACTAAAATGACTACATTAACCATCTCTGGTCCATCTTTTTTAAGAAATTGGAACCGATAGTCTTGGCTGCTAGTGTTCATCATTCTTTTTTAGTTTAAGAATATATTTTTTTGATCTAAATAAGTAATAATAATAAAAAGGAGATGAAGAAATGAAGAGCAAAATTTGCAGTTTTGTGCATTTCATTCCTGAATCAGTTTTTTTGATTTTTTAATGATTTCAATATTTTACCTGAAAAGGCTTCTTGCATTTCTTCAAACTAATCTATAAATCTAAACGAATTGCTGACGTTTAATTTTTTTTTTTTAATTTCATCTTTTCATCTTAAATAATTTTAAGCCAAGAACTGATGAGAAAGTAAACATTACGAAATCGACCTGTCATCTTGCAATGCTTAGTAAGAATACAAATATTCTGTGGAGTTCATAAAATGTGTTTCAATAAACGGACTAACAATATTTGAAAAAATTGTTGTGGTCTGCGGTAAGTATTCGAATGTATGCATGTCTTTAGTTTGGTTTGTGGTCTCTTTAATTAAATATTCTCAAAAATGAATTTGAAATAAATGTTTTTTGTATAAATATCCATTCATTACATAAAGAAAGCTTAGGAGAAATTTGTTTTTTAAATATTTAAGTAAACAAAAATCAAATATTATATAATAAAGAAATTGTTGGGTGTTTTATGTTAATATTTAAATAAAATTTTATTTCTTTGTATTTACATTAATTTGAAAGAAGAAAACCAGTGTTTTCAATTCAACTACGTTTTATATGCTATGTAGGGCATTTACAATCCATTAAAAGTTTTTCATTATCTTCTTACGTCTAACAAATGAATGGTTGGAAACCAACACGTTTCAACTACAAATTGTTGGTCGTGGATAAAAATCATAGCAAAACAGAAAACAATAAAACGGTTCGATTTTTTTCTTCTAATCTAGTTTTTTTTTTGTTTACTCACCAAACTCACAAAGAATGCTAACGTCAATGCCAACACCAGCAGCAGTATTAAGTAGAGCTAAGCGACACTAGTAAGACTTCGTTTACAATTTTTCTTTCTTTTTTTTTTTTGCTTTTTTTTTTGTTTTGTGTTCTAGGTTTTTAAGAATATTTCTGCGAAGCCAATTAACAAAGGTAAGCATTTGTTCAAAGTGATATGTAAGGAAGAACGTAAAAACAAACCAATGAAATGCAGAAAATAATACCAAACGAACCTAATAAATACAAGAAAGAGGAAGCAATTTTATGAAAGACCTTACAAGTATTTATTAAAAACATATTTTAATTAAAACACTTCTGGTTTTTAAATCGAACATATTGAATTATTGACTAGAAGGTAGAAGGTGGCAAAACCATTTGTATTGAGATTCGTAAAATTTCGTGACACTACTACTAATTGTATATTTAGGATGTGAATTATGTCTGCTTCTAAACTTAATCTAGAAAATTAATTCAATAATAGATGCATCAGACTCCAACTTTCTACATTAAATTCTTAAAAGTTTAGCCCTTACGATCTAAATTTTTCTTATCAATTTAATATATTGGAATACTATTACTCAGTTATTCTTGACGAGGGATTTTGAAAATTTCTTTTCATGTAATGACTTTTTCAAAATGAAAGCATTATATATACAGTGATCCTAAAAACCGTGCGGTTAAAAATTGCAATCTCGGTTTTGAACACAAATAATGTCGACAGTCGTTAAACAGACGGGCAGTTGAATAAACAGATAAACGAACAGACAGAGAGACGAACAACCGGATAGACGAACAGACAGACAGACGAACAGACAGACAGACGAACAGACTGAGAAACGAACAGAAGGAGGGATGGACGGACAAGGAGGCGAACAAGCGGACGGACGAATAGCAAGTAAGGCGAACAGACAGACAGAGGAACAGACAGAGAAATGAACAGAAAGACAGACGAACATACAGGGAGACGAACAAGCGGACAGACGAACAGGTAGACAGACCAACAGGCAGATATACGAACAGACAGAAAGAAAAACAGACGGAGAGATAAACGGACAGAGAGACGAATAGACAGACAGACGAATAGACTGAGAAACGAACAAAAGGAGAGACGAACGGACAAGGAGGCGAACAAGCGGACGGACGAATAGAAAGTAAGGCGAACAGACAGACAGAGGAACAGACAGAGAGACGAACAGGCAGACATACGAGCAGGCAGACAGACGAATAGACGGACAGAGAGATGAACAGACAGAGAGATGGACAGGTAGTCAGGTGAACAGCCAAACAGGCGGACGGAGAGACAGATGAACAGCCAAACAGATGAACACTCAGACAGATGAACAGCCAGACAGATGAACAGCCAAACAGATGAACATCCAGACAGATTAACAACCAGACACATGGACAGATTAAGAAAATGATTCCGCATCGATCAGCATAACGAAAGATGCGCCTATCTTAAGATTTTCTAAGTCTTGAAAAACCCCCGTAAAAATTTATTACAGCACGTATAGAAACTCGTCTCAAGTTCAATAATTTTGTTTTGCGATGAATATTATAATAAACTATTTTCTCCTTTACTTAATTGAATTTCATACATGTCTCTAGTGATTACGGTCTGCTTATGAAAAAAAGAATATTTCAAAGTAAATTCAATTACAACTTTTTCGTTTGAATCAATTTGCTTGTAACGACTGCATTGACATAATTTTACTCTCTAGACGAAAATAAGTACGACTATTATGTATTTTAATTATAAATTAATCATCTGAGATTTAAGTGTTTATATGTGTTGTCTTTTAGTATATAACACAGACTCGACATGTGCATAATTGCATCAGTGTAATACAGTTATTCTCGTCTATCATCAATCAGTTGCTTGTAATGATACTTGATAAGCAACATCGTCAATATCTCGTTTTCTCATCAACCGCACACTTAAAAGCTTTGCTCTAATAATATTATTATTATTATATACTTATCCGAGTCAATAAGTGGGCATACATAAGCCAAAATATAAACAATTAAGAATGCGTGTAGGAGTGGGAAACTAAACCAGTTTCCATGTATTAGTTTAAACTCTTAGCTCTCGCTCTTCTTGCTTTTTGCTCTATATGAGGAATAATTATAATTTTTTCCATGAAAAAATATTAGATAAATGAAAATTAGCTTAGCATATTTTTAGGAGGCAGTAAAATTTATAACAACCCAGAGGTAAAGGAGTCAAAATTTATATATTATGATTTAGTTCAACGATACGAGATGAAAATCATTTTTTTTTGTTCCTCTTCAAGCGTTCTATAGTATACTACAGTGCAAAATTTTTGCATCATAGAATGAATTTATTTTATAATTAACATTATTAAATAAATTTTTAATAAGTTAAATTTTTTTTTATTATACATTATTATAATAATTGTATATAAACCTTAAACAAACCTTAAGCTGTTTTTCGTTAAAGCGATAAAACTTTCTCGGAGAATAAGTCTCACTTCTCTTGCTTGGTTTGCTGATAGTTTTATTCCGTCATATGAAGTCCGCAAACACTGGTTTTGATTTAATTTATAAATTTAATTAATGGAAAATAATCGAAGTAATGAATTCAATAAACTTGATTACAAAATTAAGTAATTAATTAATTCATTTAAAAGCAATTTATTCGAAAAATGTGAGAACTTCTTTATATGAAACATACAAAAGTATATTTCTTATAAAATTGCAACATATCGAAATATGGAATTTTTTACATAAAGAGATTTTTTTTTTTTTGAAAATGTACCTAATCAAATGATTTATCCCGGCCCGATCAGGCCTGTCTTCAGTTGAGGGCAGCGAAATTTAGACAAAACCTCGGTACATGGAAAAATTTGAGATTTTTTCATAATTTATTGAATAATTTGACGAATCTTATCTCATTCAATTATAGCAATTGGGACGAACGGCGAGTGTTACCCAGCATCCAGTGGTAGTAGTATTGGCCATAATTTTTTCCAAAAGGAACAGTTAAGATTTAGCGACAGATAATAAGTTCATTGATAATATCAATAATTTTTAATTGATTTTAATGTTTTAAGTATTTACAAAAGAGATGGTTTCAAAACTTCAAAGAGCTCCTAAAAAAACCTATATATATATATATATATATATTCTCTATCAGTATCAAATTCGGGATTTGTCTAAACATGTTCATCCGCCAATTTTCAATAATTTCACTCGGAAAATTTGTTAAATCACTTGATGGATTTAGTGCAGTTATTAAAATCCGTTAAATAAGGGGCGTAAAATTAAAATGTCAAATGTAAAACTTTGAAGCGCTAAATATTAAATTTGCTCAGAAACAATTTCCATTCTTTACAGAAACAAATCACATCACGGATATATAAAAAATGTTTAACATTATCAAATTCTTATTTCAATAATTAATTTGTTAAAATTGATAGACCGAGCAATCACGTAAATGCCTTGACAATGTCTCTTCCAATTAGATAAGAAGTTTGAACAGATTAGTGTAGACAAAACGCGTAATGATAGTGTATTTTTTTTTGAATACGAGAGCTATGATATCGATGTCGATGTATGATCCCAGTATATTGGTTTATTAGCAGCGATATTGAAAAGTTCAGTCTTAGTGGTTTACTAGATCTACAATAAACTCTGTTATTTTCCTCACGTTGCCAGATTCATAATGTTTTCGGATAAATTGTAAATAAAATACGGAATTAAAAGCGAAAAAAAAACTAAACAAAAATTTAAATCTTGAAATAGAAAAATTTGTTGCCTACATTTAGTAGCGAATATTAATATTTCAACTACAGCTGCATTGACTGCTTCACCCCGTAACTACTAAATATAAATTTGTTACCTGTATTATGTAATATAAATTTAAAGTGTACTTTAACTTCAGCCAAGTAGAAAATAATTTATTACAATTTTTTATTTTTTTTCATTTTAAATTGAAAAAGTACTTTTTCTTATTGTTTTGCAGGGAAAATATTTTCATAAATCATAAAAGAAAAAAATGCTTAATTCAAACTAAAGTATAAATATGTACTTAACGTTTAAATTCTGTTTAGCAGTGACGTTGTTAAAAGGAACCTTTACAAAAATCTAAAATTAACCTCTCTCTCTCTCTTTCTTTCTCTCTCTCTCTCTTTCTCTCTAAACTAGTATTTACACAAAAAGTCACTGACTTGGTCAAATTTTACTAAAAAATCTTACACAAGAAAGATATAAAAAATAAAACAACTTTTTACTGCATTCACAGTGTATTATAAAAAAAAATACAAAATAAAAAAAGATAATATAAAAAAATATGAAAAAAAAAGTTAAAAATAATGTTTAAAAAAAAAAAAATAGAGAAAGAAGACAGGAAAAAGGAAGAACAAATTTATATAATAAACATAAAAGATTGCTGGCAAAGAGCGAAATTTAAGGCGGAATAGATACATAGAATGACTAATAATATTGACAAGTTAACAAGTCACGAATGTGCAACAAAATATGATGAAAGAAAGGAATTCGAAATCCACCTTTATATAGATAATTGAGGTACATACAAATGAAACATTTTAAAAAATCTTCTTTCTACAGTTACAATTTAGGCGAACTTATTAGAACTTATGCTACGAAATGTGAATTGAACCAGAAAAAAAAGTTACTCTTTAATAAGTTTTTGAAGTGATGTAAAGAAATATAAGAACTTTAAGGCAAACACACCAACAATACATAGAAAATATCTTTCGTATCTTTTAATATTATAAAGCATTTACAAATTGTTATTATATCCATCATCGGAAGTTAGGAGAAATTCAATTTTAACATCCCGCTTTTAATGCACGGAAACTTGCTTTAAAGTTGAGTAGTACAAGAATTCAGATCAGTTTAGTTTTGTATGTCTTTCGTTACAGATTTGAAAAGCTAAATAATTATTATTATAATTCAACTTTCTCTCAGCTCTTCGTCCTTTTGTATGATGCAAAAATTTGGTAAAAAAAAATTTTATTCTATTTTCATTTAGTTCGTTATCTACTACGTAAAGCCTGATAAAAGCCTATAACAAGGCGTACACATTAAATAGAATCAAATATAAGAATCTCAAATATATTGAAACTAATGATCGAAAAAACATAAGACGACAGAGACATGCAAGGCCATGCACAACTTTACCTCTTACGATCCAAATTGAAGAATTTAATAAAAATTTTAAGTTTTATAAAATCTAATGAAAATTAAAAATTTATAAATCTTTTTAAAAGTAAAGCCGAATGGTGAATTTTTTCTGTTTTCAGTTAGTCTCTTTCGGTTTTTTTTGCGATCATTTATTTACGTTATAAAATTCACTTTTCATGAAAACTTTTACATGGCAGTAGATCCAAAAAAATTAACTTTAATTTTCAAACTAAATTTAAAAGGCAAATTGTAAAATACTAAAAATGGTTTCGTTTCTATATAATGAGTTATTTTTGTAAGACATTTAGATGTGGGCGAGTATTAGAAAAATCTCTCATCTCATGCAAACTTTCTGCATTCGTTTAGATTGACAGGACTTACTACTACTTTAAACGATTTTTATCGAGAAGTATAAATGAAATTAATGAATTATAATTAAAATTAAATATTAAAGATAATTAATAATTTAAGAAAAAATTGAATATGCATCAACATTAATAGACGGACAAACACTCTTAAAACGAATCAAACATGATTTTGATTGGTTTGAAAAAAACTTTTTTTCTACGTTGCATAAAGTCACAAAAACTTTATTTACGCATTTACCATAACTGGTGTATGGTATAAAGCACCTTAACCCGATATGTCAGGAATGTTTTTAAAAGTTCGTAACAGTCATGTAAATATTGCAAAGTTGATCTTAATTGACTTTACAACACGCCTACAGTAAAGAAACTTTTACTTTTTTCATTAACTGTAGCAAGAGTTTAAATTTCAATCCAAGTTGTGTGTTTTTCTTTTTTTTTTCAATAAATAAAATGCATCAGTCACGTTATATACAAGAGTTTTTTTAACGAAATATCGTCCTTTAAAAACTACTCTCCTTATATATTTCCTTTACTTTTTACTTTACCTTACTTAAACGCCTGTTAAGTACTTTCAGTTTTTTGCAATTATTACCTTTTGGTTTGTTGGGCATTCGACAAAATTAGAGAATCACTTTAGAAATAAACGCAAAAGTTTAAAGGAAGTTTTTAGAAAACTGATTTTACCTTTTTATGCATATTACTTGCACGTTAGTAAGATTACGAAAGATTTAAATTTAAAACAAATTAAATTACATCAAACAAGAAAAAAAAAATACAAAACTTATGTTAGTTTATTATTTAAGAATTTTATTGATTTAAAAAAAAAAATAAAAATATATGTTGTACTGATTTAAAAAATAAAAACGAAAATGTTTGTTGTACTGATTTTAAAAAAAATAAAAAAATATGTTGTACTGATTTAAAAAAAAACGAAAATGTTTGTTGTACTGATTTAAAAAAAACAAATATGTTCCTGTACTGATTTAAAACAAAATTGTTTGCTGTAAATTGCAAAAATGTTTGCCGCTTGTAACGGAAAGTGTTTTATTATTTTATTATATTATCTGCCCTTTTTCCAGAAATAGAAAAAAGAAAAGAAAATTTTAAATTATATTTACAAAAAAATCCAATTATCATTGGTGACCGCATAACGAAATAAATATAAAAAAATCATTTTATTCATTACTTAAAAAACTAATACTGAATTTTAAAACAGTAAAAAAAGGAGAAAAATTGTTTTCATATCTGAGTTCATATCTGAGTTCATACCGATCGTTTTAACATCGATTATATTCTACTCCTTATTACAATTTATGAATTAAATAACAGAATTAAAAATAATATATTTACAAGGATAGTAATTTTCTGTATAACCTGAAGCATCTGATTTCGTAAGTATAACATAATATAAGAAATGCAACATAACATTTACAACCAGCTTTCATTATATGACATACAACGATGCTAAGATAATAGAACGATTTTTTAGTAACTTTTAGGGGAGCTAGAATTCGATTTCAAACTTTTACTAACTGGTGACCATCTGTCAGATGAGTAATTGATTGTCGTGATAAGGATAAATATTATATTTTTATTGAAACGAATCTTTCACTTAACAAACGCAGATAGAAGGCTCTGGTATATATTTCCCCTAAATTTTAGAATGCTTTTCTCTCAACCTCGTTACATATCACTGCATATTAAAATGATATCAAAATCTTGATTTTATTGGTCTTTTAACAAAAGTTGAGAGTGTTTGCCGTAATCTTAAGTCTATTTTATAACGTGATTTTTTGTTGAGAATACAGTTTTAAATCTTAACTTTTCCCAAATTGAGACCCACTATCACGAGCAAGGAAAGAACTTGGTTTAATGTTTTACGCTAATCACGAATATGTTCATGTCATGTGTTTTTTGTTGTAAATGAATGATTATATTAACTATATAGGACTATGGAGCGAGCAAATTTGACTCATTGAAAATTTGTTTACTTGACTTTGTGCTAAGTATACTAGAAACATTTGCAGAAAATATATTTCAAAAACAGAGTTTTCGTTTAAAAAAAATATTATCAACGGATTTTTTTTTATAATAAATCTTTCATTTAAATTGATTTAGAAACATCTGGTTGTTCATCTTCCTCTTTGAGAAAAAACTTCAACTCCCTTATGTGAGTCAAATTGATTCACTTCAATAAAAAAAGAGATATATAATCAAAATCCGTAGTTCTAAGATGAAGACAGAATTGTGGTTCTATGACTTATAAAAAACGTCAAAGCATTTTCTTTGAACTGGGCTAAACCAGTTCAGAAGCTTAGAAACACATTTTTGAATTCCCACATAACTATTCACTGAAGAAATATAGAGTCTGAGTTATAGAAGAAAATATTTATTTATTTAGATATGTAGACTAAGGATACGTAATGAAACAATGATTAGAGCAAAATAAATTAGAATTGTTGAACAGACAGAGAAAGAAAGAGAGAGAGAGAGAGAGAGAGAGAGAGAGCGAGAGAGAGAGAGAAAGAAAGCGACTAGACAGCTTTCATCAAACATTTTAAAAGCATATAATAAATAGTTCAACGCTCTACAAACATTTGTTGAACTTAATACACATTTAGAGATGAGTGCAAGTAAGTTATCAACGGAATTTCTATAGTTAATAATTTCTCTTGAGATTTTTATGGCTATTTTCAAAAAAAAAAAAAAGAAAAAAGTTCTATGTGTGTGCATTTTTAGTGCATAGTTTTGGGTGTAAGCGCTTCCGTATGTTGTCGTTTATTCTTGTTAAACGTACACTTTCGCATATATAGAACAACGGAAACCGGAAGTCTCATTGTATTCATGCTCTTGTATGAATTGCTTACTAGGCACCAGGATTGTTATTTCACGGTGTACACATACGGGTAAGCGGTTATAAATGACGGAAACGTTATAAGGCTGATATTTGAGTGCTCTACATAGTGTAGTAAAATAGTAGCAATATATATATATATATGTATGCAGCTATATAGTAAATAATATATACCTATACACATACATACAGTAAATAATATATAACTGTAATATATATGTATATATATAATATATATATATATAATATATATATACATATATATATATATATTTACATATACATGTTTACGTATAAATGTATATATATATATATATATATATATATATATATACATACATATACTTGTAAATCAGAATTGTACATAATAAAACAAATAGCGTATAAATAGAACGATAATTAAATAGATAAACAAATACGTGTATAATAAAATAAAACAATCAAAAATAAAATGGTAATCAAATGACGAAATGAAATGGCTATGAAAAAAATAAAAAATAAAAATCTTTTCAAATTTGCTTGTTTTGCTTCAAGTCAATGACCCGGCAATAAAAACACAAAATCCTTACACTCGATAAAATCGTTAAACAGATATTAAGAATTAATTTTGATTTCAACTCAATGTTCACTTACCCCACCAACAAGTATATAAAAATTGCTTTTCGGCTTGCTATTCAAATGCCAAAAACGAGAAAGAGGCGCCAAATCCAAATAATCAACTGAGCAAACAATAAGTTTTAATATAAAAACAAATTTTTCTTTCGTTTCTATTTTTTTTTTTTTTTTTAAATAAATAAAACCTCAACACATCAAAAACTTAACACTTAAATAGAAATAAATTTTTTGTTGTTTTTAATTTAAAAAAAAAAATATTATTTATTAAATATTATAAATGATTTTTTTTTTTTTTATTAAAAAAAGTTCTTTTTTTTTAAATATATTTTTAATTAAAATCACACGCAAAAAAATGATGATAAATTGTAGCGAGCTGAAATCGCAAACGCACACGTAACGCACCTGCTGCACACTGAAATGACTAACGACCGTGCAGCAAAGCACACACAATGTTGGCAATTAAGTGCAACCAAATGAATACAATAAAATGTAAACGAATGGCCAACGAACGAATGAATCAACGAAGGAACGAAACCATCGCTATCATGTATTACTTTGCACTGTCTAATCAACTGCTTGTATTTCTTTTAACACACTGTTGCTGTTGCTGTTGCTGTTGCTGGTGGCACAACACTAATACTCTGTCATTTGGCTCACTGGCTGAATGATGGCAACACAACAATGGTTCTTGTATGCTTTTTATTTTGTATACTTTAGGTTAATATTTTTGTCGTTATTACACTCAAACCCATATGCATATGCAAATAGAGACAAAGGTAACAGCGGAACACTATGGAATAGAAAATGAATTTAATTCTTTAGCAGAGAGATTAAATGAGAGAGTAAAAATGTGTACATTCTGTTATAACGAAACAATTTTAAAGAATTTAACAGAATTTTCTGAAATGTTACGGAAATGAATCGTCTCTAAAGTATACCTTTAGGAGCATTCTGTGTTTTTTTCGTGTTTTTTTTTTATTTACACACACATGAATGTCAACAATTTAAGATCTTTCAGAGTGAATGTTAAAATTTTCTTTCAGCATAAAAAAAGAACACATACAAGAACATCATTATTGTAAACATTTGCAGTATAGATTATTAATACAACTTAACGTGTAATGTATATGTGGGCGTGAATCTGTGTCTTTTTATTGCTGCATTATAATTTCTCTATCGCTGGTAGTTGTATAAAAGTTGTGGATGTTTGCTGCCTGGCACCTGTGTTTTCTTTCTTGAATTTTATTTTTGCAGTCGTTTAATGTTTTCTTTATGTTTGTTGTCAGCTGTTGTAGTTTATGTATCTTTCAGTGAATATTTATTATCTTTTTTCACCAGTTACATACTTTTTTCAGTTTTACATTCTCGCTTAGCTAGACTTTAAATACGGCAGTTTAAATTTGTTCTTTATTTGAAACATCACCGCATCTCCAATGTAATGAAGAGTCTCATACATAATTTAACTAAGGATAAGCACGTAAAAATGTTTATGTACATGTATACATTTTTTATGAACAATATGAAGTGTGATAATAAAGTAACTTGAAAACTTTTCAGTAATTTTCCCTTTTCTTTAAAAAGAAAAAAAATGTTTATTTGAAATCTAAAATTTTTATTTACTTCTAAATATTATGCAAGAGGTTTTATATGATAAAAATTAAAATTTAAGATATAATCGACTTAATGCTGATGATCCAAAAAGACGTACAGGTACGCTTCCCACTTCCAGAAAAATTGTAAGAATTTCAGTCAATTTATTTGGACCAAAAAAATATTTACATTTTTTTTGGTTTTTATATTCAACTACCATTTAGTGGCAAATGTCCTCCTGTTTGTAAGTCCTCTGAAGTCAATCAACTAAATTATCATTATACTTTTGTAATGTTTTAAAGAAAATGAGTCTGGGTATAGAAGTGAAGTCATTTTAAGTTCTGCTCACTTAAAGGATAAATTCAAACAAACCAGCAGCATGAGTAGTTAGTTTGTCAAAATCAGATTCAATTGAAAGAGAAACATCATTTATTATTGTTGCAATTATTTTGCGTTGTTTATTGAAAGTTTATTAAAAGTTTTGTGTAAAAAAGTACCTTACAAACTACAAAAAGTTAATGCATGCATGCCTTAGTTGAATCCAACTCTGAAGGGTTGACTGCTTCTTGATATTAAAATGAAATGCATTGCACCAATATACGAGTAAACCCACTATAAAAACCACGGCTTACGTATGGGCTCATAGATCCGTTGAGTAGTCCGAGCAGTACGTCTGTAATTTTGACAAGAAAAAGGAATGAAACGTGGAGACTTTATTTAAAGTTCCAACATCTTAACGTAGTTACGTATAAACTGTATACGATATATAGATATCTATCAATGAGTGAAAGCGCTCGGCATTCTATTTTTGCAGGATAAACGCATTTTTAATGAAAACGAATAATTTTATGAAAGTAAATATTTTTTTATGCTCGTTGTTTTTTCAAAAAATTAAGTTCTCCAAATTAGTGAATTCTAGTGCCTAGTGAAAGTGTAATGCAGAAATCTATTCTATATTTGCTTTTCAAACAGTTGTTTACAAACATACAAATGCTTTCTTTCTTTCGAAAATATTTTAATATATATTTTTCAAATTAATTTATCTAATTAATTAATTTCATACCATATTTAACTTTTGTTTAGGTTTTTTTCTTTCGCAATTCAACCTTTGTATTCAAAAAAAGCTTAGTTTTTCAATCGACTCTGTCTGTTTCTTTATCATTCTATGAATAAGAAAGAGTTTAACATGAAAGCATTTAAAAATTATTACAATGCATTTTAGATCTCATTAAGCTGTTACTCAACGCAGCACGTCACATAACAGCTCCCATATTTTATTGAAAATGCCCGAATACATGCATATATGAATACGTGCATACATACACACACATACCTGTATATATATATATATATATATATATATATATATAAAATTAAATGGTTGGTACGAGAGTAGTTTCGCTTTTTTATACATAAAATAAACTTTATTGAATTCTATGTATTTTAATATTTTTTTTATTTTCGAATAGGTGTATTATTCTCTGAGCTTCCCAAGAAACTTCGCTTTTTAACTGAAAAACAATGAATTGAAGGGGATTTCTGCTCAGTAACGACAGCTACAAATTTAGCAATTAGTAGTAATTAGGTCATTATAGCACATGCCTAGGGATTTCGATAGCACTTCCAAGACAAGGTTCAACGAATTTTCCTGAGTTGTGAAAATATTCAATTCATTTTGATACAAAAGAATTGCTTTCTAAGAAAGTATATTGTGAAAGATAAGCTACCAATAGATTTGGTCACATAATCCGTATATTAATTAGCATCCACCACCTACATCAAAAGAAAAGCTGTAGCAAGCTTTACTCAATACTAATTCGAATATATACACTTATATATAGTATATATATATGGAGTTTCAGAATTAGATGGAGAAAGAGAAAGAACACGAGAAAGAGAGAGAAAGAAACGGAGAGAGATAGAGATAGAAAGAAGGTGAGATGTACAGAGGCAGGCAGAGTGAGAGAGAGAAAGTGGGAGAGTGAGAGAGAGAGTGGTAGAGTGAGAGAGAGGGAGAGTGAGAAAGAGAGCGAGAGTGAGAGTGAGAGTGAGAGTGAGAGTGAGAGTGAGAGTGAGAATGAGAGTGAGAATGAGAGTGAGAGTGAGAGTGGGAGTGGGAGTGAGAGTGAAAGGGAGAGATAGAGAGAGATAGACAAAAAAAGAGATTTAAGTGTTCGAATGTCCCTAGAGATTAATGCGAATGCATGCATTCGAAATCTTTAGTTCCACGATGACGTCTTAGACATGAGCTAAACATGAAGCGCCAAGCAGCGCTCCCAAGATATTATCACCGCATTCCTTAGATAGGCCCACAGCTCATACTCTACCAAAACGTTCTCGTGATTATAGATACGGCTGTTTAAAATGAGGCCTATCTAACATCTCAATCTGTAACACCCTCACGATTTTGGGATAACCACAATCCCAAATCATACAGAAGGCCATTCGCAGCTAACAGGATAGACAAAAATTTCTCCGAACCTCTGCCACACTTGACACCTTGCAATGATCTTCTAAAACCGTAAGTTTTCGATTTTCCAGGCAATCCTTGATCGCAAGCCGTTATCTAAAGTTTCAGTGCATGAAATCTCAATAGGTTACCAATCATTAAGAACATAGTTTGTAATTTTCCATACCCGATATTCGCTTGAAGCGTGGACTACTGCTACTGTGGACAAAATGTAGTGAGAGGATATTTTTTTAAATACTCGCGCTGTCTATGATATCAACTCGTATAAGGTTTTGATAAGTTAGTAAGACTGTTGTGAACAACTAAATTTCGAGACACGTGCCCTCTTGGATTATTAATAGCAAGTTTTATTTTTGTTTAAACAAGTTTGTTGTTTGTTTTTGTTATCAGATCATAAGCCTAAATTCAGCTAAGATTCCTCATGGAATGAATGAACAGCAAAGACATTATGGTATCAGTCACCGCTGCAGGAAGTAGCATAAACATTGACATTTATTGACTGACGCAAGTTAATAAGTCCCAAGAATACTGCTTACTACAGCATCTATAAGTTAGACGTAAGTGTAAATGGGAGCACAATATTGGAAATATAAACAAGATGTTATACGATTTAACTTTTCGAATAATAATTAGTTTAAAATGAATTCCAATTGCTTACCTGGAAAAGATGAAGTCCAAATGAAGTCAATTTATTTTAATTTATGCGAAATCTCAATATATCTAAATACTAGTCTTTCTTATAAGTAAAAAACATATCAAAAACGATTTTCAATTAACAATTGTTATGTATTTAATCCTTACCTGGAAGCTGTATAACGATCTTCTTGATTTATGGCTTTAATTGAATTACAAAATTTTAAAGAAAAATTTTTCTAACTCTCCTGTAAATCATGATCTTTATTACGCAATCAGAACAATAAACTTTATCATGCATTTTTTCTCTACACAAATCCAAAATTTTTTTAAAGAGAAAAAGACCATTTTGCTCTTCGTATTGAAATTAAAATTAAATTGACAAGCAAATTTCCGTACAGTCTCTTTGTAATCTGAACGGGGTTAATATCGAATATTCAAAGAAGAAAATTGCAATTTTTCGAAACAAAAACAATGTTTTATATGAAAGGATAGCTTTCTAGCCAAGCCAATAGTAAGCAGTTATGTGTTCAAATCAAAAAGTTTGAAGTGCTAAGGTAGGCAGTCAGTCAGTCAGTCAGTCAGTCAGTCATCAAATGTAAAAATGGCATCTAAAAACATCGTATACATGTCGCATTTTCACATTTAAATACACACATTTGTGTATACACACTTTACCGCTCTCCCCTATCTTACTATATATATATATATATATATATATCTTTCCATTTGTATGACATTTATTCAAACATGCATACCCTGCGGCAATGCTTTTTGCTTTAGCTAAAGTGTGTTTGCTCATTGATAATGAATGTTCCTGTAAGAATGCCATGATTGGTGTGATGTGTTGAAAATGATGATGTTCGTCTACGAAATTGACACTATAAGATTTTCAACATATGCCGTACACCGAATAAACACACAAACACACACACACACACGCACACATTTCAAACAAATAGGCATTTGTACGCAGACACGTAAATTCATTCAACATCAATAACTGTGTACGGGAACAAATGTAATTGTCTTTCATGAAAAGTGTGTAAAGCCCAAAGGAGGCATGGTAGAGGAAAACATTTGTATGGTCTATGTGGAAGGCATTTATTACGCTTGAAATTAAGTTGAATGTGAATCCACGTACAGACACCTATACTTACTTACTGGGAAGCAATAAACAAAAGCAAATTACATTTAAATTTAGTGCACAAAAAGTTATAAAATTCTTACTTTCTTCACTACAACTACTACACTGTGCATGCGTATGAGTATCTCGTTGCTTGTTTATTTCTCCTTTATGCATGTGATGGCTCTTTGTTTACTTGTTATACTCTGACTGAATCTATAGAATAACAAACAATCCGTCGGCCTTTGAACCAGGGAGGTAGATAAAGAACGAGGGAGAGAGAGAGAGAGAGAGAGCGAGAGAGGAAGAGAGAGAGAAATTTTAATAATGTTTTACGGCACCAAATACAACAATATATACGTCAAAGCCCCTAGAACATCAACCAAAATATACTTTGTGGTTTTTATAGACTTGCTGGTCTTCGCATCACTAGCTCAGTTGTGTGTTACTCGACCATAGATAACATTTTGCATTTTTAATTATTGCAACGATTGTAACAAAAAGCTGTCATTAATTGACTTTAACGACATTTCGACCAGAAATTTAATGCTTAATAAAAACCGTAAAAAGTATTTTATTTTTTATTTTTCAAAATTTTTAAGTTTTCTTCTTCTATCTTTCATTATTACACACAAACGCCACAAATATGTGCTCTTTGTAAAAATAAAAAATAAATAAAACTAATTAACCGATCAGTATCATGGCCAGAATTTGTATGGCTAATGCTCTCTAAGCACTAAAGTTACAATTTTAAAAAGTAATTTCATGGAATTTCTTAATAATAATAAAAAAATTTAGTCAAAATTAATATTTTTAATCAAAAAAAAAAAAAAAAGAAAAGACAAATGACAGAGGGATTAAATAAATATATTTCCATGAAATTTATATAAGTATATAGCACTATATGCGCTATCGTTGCATTTGATGAATGATTTTACGTATAATGGTTGACCTAAGAAGTAACACAGCAACCGTGAATGAGAATGAGAACGTTTTAGAATTACTTCAATCTAGGCTGCTTGTAGCAAATTTTATATCGTATATTTACACTACAAACCAAATATTTAATATAATTGCAGATCAATAATTCTTGGGAAAAATCCTCTTCTGTGGACTTTTTGTTTGGCTTTTACCTTTTTCCGACATTTTAGAAAGTAGCTGAGAGAAAAGACAGCTACATATACCCCGTGTTGTTAGCGCGCGTTGTTACCCTCTTCAAGTTTATTATCACTATGCGTGAATATAAAAATAATCCAAAACATGAATTAGCGTTATTATGACAAGGAAATGAAAGGCGGACTATTTGATACGTCATCTAATTGTCTTTACAACCTTACGTTTCCATCCCAAAAAAATTAAAGCAATTATAGTGGGTTTAATCCCTTAGATTGAATTTTAATTGTTTTTTTAAATTATTTACACCCACCACCGAAGTTGAAGGAAAAAAGGAAACGGAAACTTTCGAAGACCCCACAAAGTATATTTATTATTGATCAGCGTTAAAATTAGAATCGATTTAAACATGTTCGTCTGTCCGTCTGTCCGACTGTATAAGATCTGTGGTAAACATTCTCCTGGCCGCAAAAATGAAGATATCAACTTCAAATTTGGCAGAAACATTGGAAGTTCTTTCATTGCCACGCCCACCTATGACAATTTAGTTTTTCAACTTTTTTTAGAATAATTTGGGACTATAAAAGATTCGGCACAGCCGAATACAACTTTCTTTCTTGTTTTTATTTGATTTGTTTTTATTTGAAAAGTAACTTTCGCAATTTCATAAAAATGATTTCATCATTCTACGATCATTTGCCCATCGCTCTTTCACAATTGTAATGACAAAATAAAATATTATCAGAACGAGCGAAAAAAAAAATAGATTTCCTTTAAGAAAATTTCCTCGCTTTAAAGAAACATTCTCTGTGTAGGTAATTTACTAATATTTTTTATTTTCTTACTTTTCGTAATTAGTATTCGTGTCAATACAGTAAAAAGTATTAGACAAAAATGAGTGAATGAAAAAAGTGAATGACAAGATGAAGAAATAAAGCGAAAGTAATGAAGGAATTGTTAGGCTTTTGATAGCATACATGTTATAAACGTAGATTACCACCTTGTTCGTCAGCAATTAGAAGAGACAGAAAAAACACTTTTCATGGCATCAAATTATTATTGAACTTTTTTACGCGAGCGCTTATTAAATTTTAAAACTAAATAAGAACTGGGTCAACACTTGAACAGAAGACATGACAACAGCCCGTTTGTTGGACAACATGTCAATGGAGATTCAACGAGAAATGGGTCACCTTCTACTTCTCTTTTTGTCTTTTTCGGTTTTTCGCTTTTTCGCTTTTTCCTTATTTTTTTTTTTATGTACATAACAGTCTGGATAGTAACAAAATTAATATATTTTTGTATTCTTCAACTTATATGCGATTATTTTATTTGTGCTTTTGTTTTCATTTTGTGTTTTTTTATCTAACTGATGGCAGACATTGGCTTTCTGTATTAAATCAAAACACCACCCTCTCCCCCTTGTAACTAAGAAAGTTGTAGTTATTATCTCTTTTTTACAGTGAAAATTTATTCATTTGTCAACCTTTTGTCCCTTCTCCGTCCGAATTTACTCAATCACAAGAAATTATATGAAAAAGTGAAATTTGAGTTACAATTGTGTTTAATGAAAAACTTGCGAAAATCTCGAAATATTTTGTGCTGCCAGTAGCTAAACAGCGGGACGGACTGACAGTAAAAAGAGTCTAAACAATTTTCATGTAATTTTTACGCCCGTTAAGTATTAAAGAGGAGATAATAGTCTAAGTTTCGCATTTAGGAGGAATACTTGTGTTAAACAAACTTGTTGTGAATTAAAAGTTCTTCTCGATTTACTTTTTGAAACATACGTCAGCATAATACAAAAATGAAATGATTTTCAAATTTGCTTAAGAATTTCAATCCTAAATTGTTTTCTCTACAGTTTTCTATAGAAAATGTTCAATTTGTTTATTTTATATATATAATTTTTAAAGCTTACAAAAAATGTCATTAAAAATATTTTCTTATATAAAATTGACTTTTACTCTATAAACTAACTCTATTAAAATGTCCATTATTTTCCAAAAATTCAACCAAGTGTATCTTTGTACACACATGCTTCCATTCTTCTCATAGATGCGCACGTATATATTTCATAAAGAATTTTTCCGTCTGGTTTGATGTGGTATTCTTTATGTATATAAACGCTTTTGTACAATTTTATCGGTATGCAACACGTTGATGTTTGTTTATAAATATATAACTAATACTTGCATACAAACTAAGCCAAATGTCTACATATATAATATGATTCATTCAATATTAAAACAGTACTTAGTATTTCGGACTACTGATAAGCTTGATGAAACGAGAAAAGCATAGAATATAAAACAGCAATAGAGAAGAAGCAAGTACCCATCCGTTCACAGTTGATTCCATATCAGCACAGTACGATACGCAATATGCATAAGCAAAGTGTAAAACTAGTGTAAAAGGCACTTAGGAATAGTATAGTAAGACTTAGAGAAACGGGTAGTCATGGAAAAATAAATATTAAAGAGAAAATGAGTCTTAAGAATTTTAATAAATTATTACAATTATTGTATTGACAATAGAAACAAGGGCTAGAGCGGCTTTTTCGATTCTCGAGACTATTTTGCAAAAATAAGATTTAATTTTTGGTAGCAAAACCACTTGCACGTAAAACAAAAAAGGTATGCTAGGTTTTCTTGAAACGAGTGAATTCAAAAAAGAACAAAACAGTTTTTGTAAGTAGGACCTTCTCTATGACAGCACAAAATAGTAATTTTTCGACTGCAGGGAATTTTGATTCTAACAAAAATGAAAAAGTTAAATGTCTTACAAGGAATACTAAAAGCTTTTGCGGCCCAACTCTAACTTGCAAAACATATAGAAATATCATGAAAATATGTGTAAAAAGGTAATGTTTTTCCCTACCAAGTGAACAGAGGTTTGGAGCAAATATCTTTTCATACCAACCACTGAAAATGAAGGGTATATTTCATTTTGATATATGATTTGAAACTACCAAACTTCTGAGACCCCACAAAGTATATATATTTTTGGCCAGCATCAAATTTATAGTCGATTTAAGTATGTCCGTCTATCCATCTGTCCGTCTGCCCGTCTGTTGGTTTGTCCGTGTGTCCGTCTGTCCGTCTGCTTTTGTCTGTGGTAAACATTCTCCTGGCCTCAAAAATGAAGATATCGGCATCAATTTTGGCAGAAATATAGGAAGTTCTTTCACATATATTGCTATAGAAAATGGGCCAAATCGATCACAGGCCACGTCTACAATGGACCTGGAACCTGGAAGTACGTCTGTTTTCTAACTGTTTTCCATGTTATTCCATGGTTGGGTGTTTTTTTTTAAATAAAGGTGATGAGTATAAAAGATTCGGTACAACCAAATATAATTTTGTTTTACTTGTTTATTTTCCAAATATTTGTATGTATTACATACATACTCGACGCTACTTTCCTTACCACTATTCAAAGTAAATAAATTTAATAAAAATTATTTCATATAATAATTATCTTAGTCGTATACTAATGACTTTTTGAAGAAAGTCTTATAAAGCGGGTACAAAGCAATGAGTTGGCTTGGCTTGTATATACTTAATTTTTTTCTTAAGTACCTTCTTGTGTTTTGTGCATTTGTGCATAAAATACTAAAATATTAAATCTTATTGTCTTATAGAAGTTAAGTTTTCAGAAGTATGTTTATTCTGGAGGAGGTACAAAAAGTAAACCAGCACGCGATGTATTTATATATATTTATATATTAAAATAAAAAAATATTATGTATAAAAATTTTTATGTAAAAAAAATTAGTTATATTCATATATGAAATATTAAAAATTAAATCTTTTTACCAAAGAAACAATCATAGAGAGAGAGAGAGAGAGAACGGAATTCAAACACCTAGATTTCTCTGGTCAAAAATATTATTTACCGAATTTGGTCGAGAAATATTGCAAATCGGTTTTTACAAAATAGATGTTTTTATCGGGAATAGCGTAATCCAATCTGTTTTCAAATAATACGGCATTGAACCAAAACGTGCGAGAATGCTAAGGTTTATTAAAATATTTTAAAAATCTCAACTTTTCATTGCAAAAATGCATGGACAGACAACAGACATGTAAACGAAAACATGGGCAGGCAAGTTTAAATCGATTCAGAATAATTTAGACAAGATGATTAACAATCCGAAAATCCGAAGGAAGTTGGCTTCCGTGTGAACACAGAAAAACTAAAGCGAATAATTAAATCCTCGGGGATCAGGTGCCCAAATGAGAAAGCTCGTTATACTATGTTGGCAACATTAACAAACTTAGAGAATATCTTGTTATCTTATCTCTGGTGCGGAACTTCGAGAAGTATCGAAATCGTTCTTGAGAATTGAGCTCGATTTATGACCCTCTAAACACAGGGAAATTCTGGACTGGGATTATTCGAAAAACGGAAGGACGCAAAATATCTTTTACTGAAAATTGTCCTGTGCTTAAGTGCACCGTGGGGTTAAGGCAATTAGACGGGTATCCATGTTAAACCGATATTAGCAAATATTCTAGTTTGGGGTAAGCTTTGGCGTTCGCCATAAACACTGAAAAAAGAGCGCCTGCATAAAAGAACCGCTGCTGCGGAGTTACAGCTTAACCTCTTGCCTATCCATTTTTGACTTCTCTCTCTATATATATATATATATATATATATATATATATATATATATATATGTATATATGTATGTATATATGTATATATGCATATATGTATATATGTATATATATGTATATGTATATATATATATGTATATGTATCCTATTTATCCTTTTTTTGTATTCTTAATTATTTTGGTATTTTCTGTTGTCTTAATATAATTCCATTTTCAACTCACAAGGTATTTACGCAATACACATATGTCGAACACACGGTAGCACATATGGCTTTTTACTGCCACATTTACTTTCTAATTCGTTTCGGTATTTAAGGTAAATATGCGATATGTATGTAATGTGTGAATAGACTTATCTAAGGATTAACACTTCTAATTACGTTAAAAGATTTATTTATGGTAAACAAAACAATTGTAAAGACAATCATCCTGTTTGTATTTATAATAATCCTGCTCACACGTTCACAGTCCATTAATTTCTACTTCATAATATACATATATGAATCTATTCAAAATAGATTTACTCGCAAGGCTTATGATGAATAAATTCAATTTCAAACAATATATGGAAATATACTTAATTGAGTTTTCCAGTCGCCAAGCAAGATGATACGACATAAATTGAGATTCAAATATTTAATTCAATGGAAATTAAACGATTTTAACAAAGACTTAGAATGATGCTAAACATTTTGGTTATCGTAAAAAAAGTTAAACTGTCGATCGATGTCAGGTCATGATATAATATTAAGCTATTCCCAAGATCATGGAACATTACGATATATATGTTTACTATAACAAATCGTTAAAAACGACAATTCACATAATGCAAATCACAAATAATGCTATAACTTCTGACCATTAAAGTAGCAAGTGTAGGGAATCAAATTCGAAGTCCTTACAAGTAAAATGTTCTGCATCAGTCATCAGAAGTCTCGAACATATGTTCCCCATTTATAACTTGCATATCCTAATACCAAGGTAACCGGCGTAACATTTGAAATGTTCTTTTCATAGCGGTGGTATAAAAGTCTTGGCTTTCTAATCGTTCTTTACCAAAATATTTATATTAGGTGTGCAAATAAATTCTTTGCGTTTAATGATAAAGTTCAAATTATTTAAAATATACTTGTTGCGAAGCTTAATAAGTGAAATATTCATTTTTACTTTGCATGAGGTTTTTTTACTTATCGGGTAGCTTACGGAGCTTACAGTAGCTCGCTGTAGAAATTTGGTGGTTCCGAAGGAGAATACTCGTCGAGACATTTTCGCGCATCTTCAACTTTTGTAAACAGGAGATTTGCTAAATATGACCGCATCGTTCTGAACGAATGGTAATCAGAAGGGTTGAGAACTTGAGAATAATTTGCAATGCGGGAGATTTTCCCAGCTTAAATTGAAGATCATTTTTTTGATTGCTCTTGCTTTATGCCGATCAGCGTTGTCACGTAGTAAAATCACTTTTCGAGTTCCTTTGTTAGTTTTTTTTCTCTCAAGCTTGTTATGTAGTTTAACTATTTAGAATTGATGTCGTTCAGATGCTACAGTTCATATCGTAGTAGATGATTCTTTTCAGATTCCATGAAACACACAGTAGCGCCTTCTGGGCTTGAATATTTGCCTTTGCAAGAGATGTACATGGTTATGTGTCCTTTTCGTCGTTTAGGATTTTCGACACCTTTAAATACGTTTCTTTCGCTTTAAGATAGAAAAGCATGCAGTGCTTTAAATGCTACTAATTGATATCAATCTCTGTACACTCAACGACAGCTTGCAAGCAACTAAAACTTATATCGTATAAAGATCAATCTCTAAGCTCTAAAATGACGGTAAAAATGAATGCGTTCGATATGTTGTATAAAGCAACCAATTTCAACACACAACATTAATTTATTTGCATACCTATTATGTAGCTACTGTGGATTACCATATCATAACTCCCGTTAAAACTATTGCTGAGTTCGTAAACGAATAACGGTAGCATGTGACAGGCGTTGTTTGCTTTACAGATAACATGATGATTATGCATAATATCGCAGCTACTCATTGAATTGTGATTTATAAATAAACAAACTACCGAACATGGAATCGTAACTCACAACAGCAATTTGTTTGCTATGTTCTTGCTTACGTACAGCAGGCTACGTAAAAGGTGCACATTAAACTGTGTTTTGTAAACTTGCTAGACTCATAAGAGAAATGTGACGTACAATCAACCAACAGAACAGTATATTGGATCGTTAGAAATATATTACATAACTATCTGTTAAGTATGTTTGTGCATATTTTGTGTAAATAAATATCAAGACACACACCGAAAATTATATATATATATATATATAAGTAGATATATAAATGCGTAAGCAGTTCTCAGGTATTTATAAGAATACATATGAAAGTAAGTATTTTAAATGTGGCATACAAGTGATGACTAGGTATTGGGTCTTTCTCTATTATATATTCATATAAGAAATAATTATGAACTTCTCTTATCCTACGTTCGCTTAACTGTGGCAGTCTTTCGGTTCGTAAGACACTCTCTTACAGAGTCGAAATCAAATGACAGTGCATATGGCCGTTGACCTAATTTCGATTGTTGAGACTCGAATAGGTTAAAAAAAAAGGGAAAAGAGAAAGAATATATTTCGTACGCATATTTTTGTCAACATTTAAGAAGTGAACATGACCTTAATCCGCTTGCAATCACTTTTAAAATTATTAAAAAAGAAAAAAAAGGAATGTAAATGCGAATTTTATTTTGGATTACGCTAGATATCGTTTCGTTAGAAGCACTGGATGTTACATCCAGAAAAAGTTTCTGTAACAAAAAATTCTTTATATTTGCATGTTTACTGATAGAAGACATTTTTTCTTGCATCACTCGTTCGATATAAATTTTAAAATTAACATTTTTCTTAACCAAAAGTTATATTATCTACATTTTAGTTCTAAAAACTTAAAGAAGGATTCAGTAATTCATAGACAGAATTAACTGCTAATCGCGATATGTCCATACCAGAATATTTATGAAAGCGAAACTAATAGTGATAATAGTAAAAGCAGTAACAATAGTAGTAATAGCAACAATGGTTGTAGCATTAGGAATAGCTGTAGTAATAGCAATAGCAGTAGTAGCAATAGTAGTAGAGAGGTAGGAGTAGCAATAATATTAGTAGTAGCAATAGTAGTAGAAACAATAGCAGTAGCAGTAATATACTTCGCAGCATTTGCTTGAAAAATCTGCTATGGTCGAGAGCACTTAACTTACGTTTAAAGTTTGAGAACACTGTGTGAATATGCAAATATGGAAAAATGGATCGTTATGAATGAACTATGATGAAATATTTATAACAGAGTCCCAATGAAGGCGTACTAGCTGCCAGTACGAATAACGCAATAGTCGATAAAATCAGATGATCATGCAAGATGTAGTGACGAACATTTACAAAACAATGTTAAATAACTGTTGCCTGAAAATACTTTACCTAGTAGACTTGGTAAATCATTTTGAAAGAGCTGCAAATCGTAAAATTTGTGCATGAAAAACTGTGCAGAAAATGCATGTAGTAATTGTCCGCAAGGAAACGGAAACAGTCCTATGAGTATATTTGGCGATGTTTCACAGCAGCAGAAATTTTGTCCTCAACACATAATCCTATGGTCATTGCACTCGAAGCGACCGTAAATCTATGAACAGTAAAACTAATGGATTTAAATGAAACAATCCGCCACAGAAAAAGAAAGTTCCACCTTTAGAAGCATAATAATAGAAGAAGAATAATTTTCATTAATTAGTTTTAAAAAGAAAACATAATCAAAAGCAAGTACTATGCAAATCTATTACAGTGTTTGAGTCCATAAGCGGGGAAAACAGGAGAAACAAATGTCATATATTGTTAGCGGGCAAATCAGGAGATAAAACTACCGTATTTAATTGTTGATTTCTTAAGGCAATGCCTGAGTTCAAACAACCGTTACCGCAATAGTCAAAATCAAAAATCTAAAGGTCAAATTGGTGCCTCACATATCCGATTTCTCAGATTTGGTCTCCTCTGATTATTTTCCCTTCCCAAACCGGGGAAAATGGCTTAAGGGTAAATGATTCGCCAATAATGAGAGAATGGAGTCTAAGATTAATAACTGTTTTGAAAAGCTTATAAAGGTCCTCACTCTAAACAAGCTATCGAAATTATTCAATATGACCGGGAAAAGTGTACTGAGCTTGAAACGAAATACGGATATCGTTTCTTAAATTTCTTATATCAAACAATTCTACGACTGCTCTCGTATTTTGAGTATCATCATCCCCAAGATGATAGATATAAAATTGTTCTTTACTTTCTAAAAATGCATCAAGCAAAGCAGCTAAGCTTCTCAGAAAGAAACCCTAAAAATGCTTTATATTTTGACCCACAAAGAGGCAAGCAAATAACTACGAAGATTATGAGAAGCATTACACGATTACCTTTATTAAAACTACAGCCGGAAGACAGGCAAAGTTTATCACCGTTCGCACTATAAGACACCGAGATTTTCGATCCGCGTGAGATTTTGAATCGATTTAGCAAGATTTCCATTTCCAATTTTCAAATCTTGAAATTTGAGGCTCTTGATAATTAGGTGATTTGAAAATTTAATAAGTTGGAAATAGTCACGATCGGCGCATAAAATTACCTACGAAAATTAAAAACACGTACAACCAGGCATGGAAAACCACAGTTTTTAAAAATTTCATTAACGTAATTCGAATATGTATCCGCACAAACTTTAAATGGCCGAAATATTGGAAGTTTTATTGTTTTTCAATCATTCGTGAATTTGTGCAAATTAATCAAATCAAATTTTGCTTTGTAGTTCAACTATTAGGATCTAAACAGCGATATAATTATAATTTATTTTCTAACATATCCAAACAATTATTTTTCTAATAAAATCACATTCAACAATAATCTAAGCGATTATTATAAAGACTTTCTAACTGAAGTGTATCTAAGATTCGCCCTAAAATGAACTATTGTAGTTGTTTTCCTTGACGTATAAAAAACGAAATGTTCTCAAGTGTAAAGTACACATGTTTATTTTGTAATATTTAAATTGATTTTCTTCTTTTGCAAAAGCGTATCACCTTAGTTTTTGTGGTTTCTCTGCTTTACAAAAAGAAATTCTTTTCATTTCTTCTTTGCTTCTCTTGAAACTATTCCGCTTTAGAAATTCAATATTATAAGCAACACACACACACTCACGGTTACTCAGAAACCTTTAGTGCTATTGCTCCCCCGTACGTTTATCCGAATTTACTTAAACACGTGAGCATTTGTAAATGTACCTTTGTTCACCTTTCTATCTATAAAATTTATATTGTTATTGGAAAAATAATTTGTAAACAAAAGAAAAATTTTTTTTAAAATTAATTTCGATTTTAATGAATTAAAAATAAAAAAAAAAATTCTAGAAAACATTTTTTTTTTCTGACACGCGCTTGAAATTTTAATGCGTAAAAACCAACGTGTTTTCTAAACGCCTGTAACCTTTATATCACATTGATGCCACGTAGTCGAATGAATGTATAAGTCTTGCGAAAAATTGGGTTTCTCGAGCTTTTAGTTCCAAATAGAAATTTCCGATCTTTTCTATCGAAAAATAGAAATTTATTGTCAAAGAACGGTACATTACGATTTATCCAAAGTATTACTCTTCACTAACCGCTACTTGTTCTGTCTTTTAAATAAAATATAAATGAATGAATGAATTTAAATAAAATATGAAAATTAAGAATAAAACATGAATGTCGTAAGGAAAAGAAAACAGACTTTTGGAGTCTGCTCATAAAAAGAGTGACTTGTTTGGTAAGAGTAGATATCACCTAGCGCACAGAGTGTGGCTCGAATTGAGCACTCTACTATACTATACTTTCCCCGGTGATTTGATTTTTTTTTTTTTGATTACTGTAACTTCTAAATCTAACGTCCGCAGCTTCACCAATATGCCCGCTGCAAATGTAACCGAAACGTTACAAATATTATACAATATAGATAATATTGAATCATATCAAAAGTCTCCGCTGTTTTTTTTGACACTAGATGGCGTTGTCGCCTATATGTCTGGTAACAATCACTTGATTATGTCAAACGAACATGCGTTTAAAAAGTGACATTTCACGTTAAATGTTTGGTGAAGACAGTTTTCTAATTCTTTGCTCGTATAAAAATAGGTGAAATATCTGAAGAAACACGCTCTGATGCTTTTCTACTATAAAAAAAAAGGCAAAAACGCTGCAAAAACTTGGCAAACATTTTTAAAGTGCTCAGTGAGAATGCTGTGAGTGAACGAAATACTCGGGAATGATTTGCTCGATTCCGTTTCGTAAATTTTGATGTCAGAAATGCATCTCGCTTTAGTAGGAAAGGGTGGATGAAATTTTGCACCTGGTAGAGCAAGATTGGCACCCAAGCTGCCAGGAAACAGCGGAGGCTGTTCATTCAAATTCAAAAATGTACTTAAAAAAACGCGTAGAAATAACGTATCACTCAATATATTTGCACTTTCAGACTTGCCACTGTTGTTGTATCATATTTAGGGAAACGCTGGTCATCGATATGAAAAAAGCATTTATTACAAAAGAATTGTAAAATACATTTCACTGAAAATGTTGTCTACCGTCAGCTATAATCTTCTTGGTAGAATGAAAATTTCAAGTCAAAAGAATATATGATCCTTTGAGACTTTTTGCGAAAGAGTTCACTTTTTAATTATCTATCATCATAATAAAAGAAGCGCTGTTCAAACAGAATTTCAACTCATAATACACTGTTCGGTTACCTCTCCGCCATTCTCCCATCTTCTTGTACATAGCTTTTTACAATTCATATTCAATATTACGATCAATATTAATAGATCCTCTAGCCTGATTTTTTGGCCTACCAGTATTGTTTCGTTTCTAATTTTAACATTCATCATTTGTTTTGAGTTAAGCAGGGGAAATAACGATAACGATGGTAAAGTCGACTTATTCAAAGCATTCATAAATGATGTTATGTGGACTCAATTGCAAAAATCCACAATGAAGCTTACAGATCATATATTCAAATGAAGAATTCAAAGTTTGACAAGATCTCGCAAACAGAATAACTCAGACAAATCGATAAGCAATCATGTCTACAACTGATGTGCTCTTAGTCGATAGCAGCAAACAGAGAGTTCACAAATGATGCGATAAATTTTGAAAAGGATCCCAATAAAAAACCGCTTTTCTGTAGGTAAGAAATATTAATAAATATTAAACGGAATTTTTGGAGCGTTCTAATCATTCCATATAACACTAAGCGTAATTAGCTCACAACACCATTAGTTAGAAAAGAGAATTTTGATTGGTGTCTCATAAGGGATGCTAACCTAAAGTTTACTAAAAAAAAAAAAATTAATTTCAAAATAATAATGATTGCGGCAATAACATAAGAGATTACGACGGAAACCGATCGAGCTGACTGACTTATACTCACGACCGTAATCGTCACTTGTGATCATCCAAACGATTAAAACATATACATCTTCATTTTTTTTTTTTAAATTAATTTTTCTCATTTATTTTCAGTAATAATTTTTATTAGTCTTTTTTTTTATTTTTTCTTTTTGTGTATTTTTTTTATTTTATTTTATTTTTATTATTATTATTCCATACATTTTTTCGGATTTTTTTCTTTTTGTTTGTGTTGTTTGCGTTTTTCTTAATATATTAAGTATATATATATATGTAATAATGTGTCTGCGTGAGTGTTTGTATATGTAAATGTAAAATGTATTATTAAAGTTAAATTTGCTGATAATTTTATATTTATGTTGATTTCAAATTCTAAACAAATATGGAAATTAAAAAAAAGGAAAAAAAATTAGATATTTTAGAGTAGAATTCAATTATTTGTTGTTGTTCCAGTCAACATGTATATCATTGTTATTATTATTATTATTATTATTGTAGTAAGTACAATATTTAATTTAGGCATGCGTGGGGATTTTCATTTCATTTTTATGATTCTGTTCTTTTCTTGTTTTTTTTTACTAAAAATGTGTTTATTTCTGTTCCTTTTTAATTTAAATACAAAGAAGAAATTAATTCTCTTAAATATAGTATTTTATGTATTTTATTAATTTTCGTAGATAATTTGTATAAATTTTTGTGTGTTTTCGTTAATAATTATATATAATATATTTAAATAATTTCTTGTTATTTTTATTCAAATTTTAAATGTCTTTAATATAATAAAAAAATTCTGTTATTTATTTATTTATTTTTTTTTATTTTTTATGGGTTCATTTTCTGTTATGGTTTTTTAATTTTAATCATGTACTTTGGGTTGAGTTTTTATTTTTTTATTTATTTTTTATTTTTTTTTTTATTTTTTTTTTTTTGTTAATGATGCTCTCTTCATTTTTGTTGTCGTTATCATCTGTAATGCAAACGTGCATGTGTGTGTGTCTTGAACTATATTTAAATACATATAATACAGTATTACTTGGGTATGTATAATAGTGTTTGTACAGATTAAAATTTAATTTCAAGTTATTATTAAAAAAAAAAAAAAATTAAAAGCAAAATAAATATAAATGAGTACGAATTAAGGCGAATCTTAGATACCCACCATGTATCATATGAATACATAAAATTTTGTAGAGCAGTTGTTCATGATGACTCTATCAGCTGGATGATTGATATAAATTTTGAAGCTTAAGATAGTCCTGAAATAGGTTTTTTTTTAATCAAATTTTTAAATCCGTATACCTTATGATTTGTGAGCAGCAAAGTAAAGAATTTAACCTTTCCACGTCAATAGCTAATATAAAGGGACAGACGAACGTGGCCAAAAGTTGTACACTGTTTAAGGATATTATTTCCTATGCGTATTTCTAAGTATTACAAATCGAAAGTGAATACGCTCTTCTTCTGCCTTACAACTACAAACCTTTTATGGTCTAAAAAGTGAATCGTGAACATTTATAATCTCATGGAACGGTATAAATATTATATCGCTTTGTGTCACTCACTTAAGTATTAACAGATCAATTGAAGCTACTTTTTGCAATGACCTTTTTTTTGGGAATTTAGTAACACTTCAAAATGCATTAGCATCTACAAAGTTCCACACATCATTAGCATTATATTTTAAATATTTTCCTTTGTTTTGTTTTTTTTTTTCGTTTTCTATTATGATTGCAAGCATATGCATGTCACAAGCTGCGCAGCTATCGATCGAAATTTTTGCGAGAGCAAAATTTTTGCAAACAGATAACAGAGAAATTAAACGGCAAACGGACGTGCCTGCAGAAGGCTAAATTATTTCAATATCTTACGCTTTTGCTCTCTGCTCTTAGCATTTGAGAGAGATCTTTGATTCGTTTGTCTGACAACAACGGTTACGTGCCGCTTTCATCTTTAGATGATGAATATAAAAAGAAATCTTTCTATGTAATGTTTATTAATTTTTTTTTTTTTTAAATTAAATTTATTTATATTTAAAATTTATTAAAAAAGTAATTAGTTTTCATAAAAATATATTTGTTTGTGTAAGCGTGTTAAAGTTTGTGTAAATGTGCATGTGTGTGTGTGTGTGTTCTGAAAAATCTTAAATCTATATATAAACAACAGACAAATATTATATAAGAGCTTTCAAAACATTTAAACATAAAACTTTTTGCTTCCTTCGTATTTAATTTAACATAGAATTTACCGCTTAAACAAAACACATTCTTATACATAAACATTAAACATTAAATATATATTGCACTAAGAGAGCAGCAGCTGAAGAGCGATACAGAGTCACGAAAAGGGCGTCTTTTTCTTTTTTCTTCGTTTGTTTTTTCTTTTTTTGTTGTTTTTCTTCTTTTTATTTTTTTTGTATTTTAAGAGATTTTTCTATAGAGTAAACATATATTTAACATTTAAGACTTTACATATATTTCAATAAAAACATAATCAAACATAATTTTTCTTTATTATATATAAACAAAAACTTAAAAAATCAACTTAAGGTACTGTTCATGTTTCATGTTATGTTAGTTGTTGTTGTTCTTGTTGTTATGGTTGTTGTCTGTTATGCAAAATTATGTATGCGAACTTCTGCTTTCCTATGTGTTTCATGAGAGAGACAGAGAGAGAGAGAGAGAGAGAGAGAGAGAGAGACACAAGGGAAGAGAATTCTTAATGGTTGCTTTAACTATTTCTTTTTTTATCGGTTTATCTAACCTAACTACATTCTTATTTAATTTTCTTTTTCTTTTTATTTTTAGTATGTGTTTCTCAATCTAATCAGTGCACTTTTCACAAACCTCATTTCATCAATAATTCTAAATATTATGAAACATAAAAAAAAACAGAAGAAAAAACAAAAGCTCTTTAATTAGATGAAGAAAATCGGAAATTAGATGGAGAAATCGGAAATAATAATTTCAGTATATTTCTCGAATAAAGGTTCAAAAAAATCTATCTTTGATTTGTATATCTTTTGAAGAAGTTTCGCTACATTAGTACAAAACTAAAATATTAAGCTAAATGTAAAAATTATTATTAGATCCCAAAAATAAAGGGATTTCCCCCGCCAAGAAGATTCATACCCGGAGCATTAAACCGTATGGACACCTTCAGAGTACCTGTAGAATATTAAATAATTGTGGAACATAAATAATGACGGATTACCGCAAGCGACTTATCTCTAAAGTGCCTAATACCGGAATAAAATGGCGAAATATCATCGTTTGAAAAGGTATCTTCTTTCACCATAACAACGCCATGGATTACATAGCGCTCTAAAAATACAGTAAAAACTTGAAGATAGAAGATGAATAGAACGGCATTTCATGACTACTTTACTTTAGATTTTCATTATGTCGGTCTATGCAAAATAATTCGAATGCAAAAAACAAAATTGATTCTAACATTGAAGCGAAAAATTGCTTACAATTGTCCGACTAAGAAGAGAATTCCTTCTTTTTACCGTCAAGAAAAAATTCATCATAATCTTGTAAAACCTTAGAAGGTTAATTATTAGCGAATATTAGAATGATTCTCACTTAATCTTTTTTCAAGTCACATAGGAATAAAAAGCGTTTTGCCTCCTAAAAAAAAAAATTAGTTTACTAATGCTTAAGAAAGATAAAAGAAAAAGAAGACCATATTCATTCATCTTGGGACGATTCTTAAGCTACAAAATTAGCTTAGTGAGATTCTTTATTCGATTTCAATCAATATCCCGTTAAGAAAAACTTTTACATGACCTTAATGAAGACGTGTTCAAAATTCGCTATAATAAATCAAAAATTTTCTATTTAGAATTGAAATTTCTAAACGGTTCCGTTAAATATTTGCTCCAAAAGTTTAGATTAATACCTGCTATGTGAATCGTATATAACTAACATTTCTATTTACTAAGACCGCCATTCTGGATGATTCACTACAATTTTCTCATTTGAATCGAAAATTGTATATCTAAGACTATGCCAAGTTTTGATTTTCTATCTTTAGATTTGCAAACGTGAGCGTTTTAATAATAGAGAAGGCGTAGATAGATCGATAAAACAAAGAGAGAGAGAGAGAGAGAGAGAGAGGGGGGCATTTATAAGATCAATATTATATGAACTCAAAATCTTACTTTATGGAATGACTGGGTTTTCACAGAACATATTCGATTATATTCACATTCTTCAGTTCTACTAAACTAAATAAATATATCTAAATAAACGAAGAGTATAAATATTTGCGAACATAATCAAAAGTGGAGTTAATTTAATTATATTCGGCTTATAAATCCCATGCACTTGCAGCATTCACAACCGGTTACCGGTTGTATGGTCTAACAAAGCGACTAATAACGTTAATGCTTCGGAATAATATGATTTTGGGAGCTACGACAAAGGCTGCTAATGATGATAATAATAATAATAATGATTTCACTAAAAATTGTTTAAAAAGTCTTTTGCTTTTACATTTGCTTTGAATTTATCCATCTATTTAAAGAGCTTTTGCTAAAATGACGGTTAAACCGTTTAAATATTCTGACTTACATTACTTTTGCTTTTTTCCACGTATTCTTAATTATCTCCAATTTTTCTTTTGTTTTGTATTTTTCTTCTCATTTATTTATTTTTGTATTTTTTTTTTTTTTTGTCTTTTTATTTTATTCTTTTTTAGTCCACAGCCAATTCTTGTTTTTTATTTTTTATATTAAATATTACCTCTAATACTTAAACCATTTAAATTTACGTTCAATATGCCACGTGTTTCGCTTAACTTCAAACAAATGTACATTTTTCTTTCAACAATACATACACAAACATACTTAACATTTCATGCTAAAGCCATGGTTATGTATATTAATTAGTTTATTATGGGTCACAAAATTCGCATTTAATCAAAACCTTTTTTTTTTTTTTGTTTCTTTTATTTTATTTATTTATTTTACTTTTCCTGGTAACTATTGCATGTAATTGAAATATGGTTGGTTTGGTTTATGGGGTAATTTTTTGAGTTTAGTGTGCAGCAGATTTCTTTTTTAAATTTACTTTTAATGTTCTATTGTTTGAATTTATTGCTTTTAAGGATCTTGAGTTGAGGAGGATGTATAGAACTGCTTTATATGCTTTATGCTTTATATGTTATCTTATATTTCCGGCTGAATCTGGCTGTGTGTGTTTGCGTCTTTGTTTACATGTATGTGTGTGTGTGTGTGTGTGTGTGTGTGTGTGTGTGCATAAGTACTGTTTGCGGGGTTTGGTTAAACTGCTATTGTTTTATTATTATTTAGTGTTGCGATTAATTATATATTCTTGTTCTTCTTCTTGTTCTTGTTCGTATTTCTTGCTTTACTTATGTCTGGGAGGATGCGTGTAATTTTTCTGAAACATTTTTTTTTCTTTTCTCCCCACCTTTTTATTGCACTTCTTGGGTAAATAATTTATTATTTAATTGTTATTTCTTTTTATTTCCATTGTATATAATTTGTTCTTTTCATTATGATAATTATTAGCTAAATTCATTTTGCACTTGGTAATGTTTTGTTATTTCTAGAGCTGAAATTTTTTTTAAATATTTTTTTTTTCTCTTTTTTTTTTAATTGCAGGTTACATGGGCATTGAGTTTGTATATTTTAAGATGTTTCTCAAGTTCGGGTTTTGTTTTGTTTTTTGGATTTAGGCTTTGGGTCCGTATTACAAGATTGTTGTATATATAGCAAGTGTGTAATGCTTGCGTTGACAGGTTACGTTTTGATGCTAATTTACGGTTAAATGAATGTAAAAATTAATAAAGGAATGGAGAACAAAAAAAAAGGGAATTAATTTATAATTCAAATAGAAATATAATCTTAAAATATATAAAATTATTTAATCACATCATAAATACCTTGAAAAAAAAAGAAAAAAAAAGAGAAATCTTTAAGTAAAATTATCACCAGTTGAAGTTGTTGTATACGAGAGTCGTAAAGGTTTTTGCAAAATCTTCTGGTCTATCAAAGTATTAAACGGATGACGAATTTTTTTTTCAATTTCTCTCTCTTTTTACGACATATTGTTATGATTTAGATGACGACAAGAGAAAATTGTCTTAGAATCTAATGCGGGTTAGCAAATCTATATCCCTGATCTGATCTCATCTCTGATACATTTATCTATTAATTAAAAGATGAAATAAGAAAACTATTTTATGGTTAAAAGTTGAAATATCTTAAGAACTTAAGAAGTATTAGCAAATAAATTTACATTTTCTTTAGAGCACAGATCTCTAAGAGCCACCACATCAAACTTCAAACTAATCCACAAAAACTGTAACTTTGTTAGTTAAACAGATAAATTCATTGCATATAATTTTCTTAGAGTTTTTATCCCGAATAATTAATGGTTTGAGTGTAAGTATCGTATTAAAATCTCATTTAAATCCTAAATTTTTATGAGCTAAACCATCCGCACGTTATATTAAATTTGTTCAAATGTATTCAATACCATGCATATGAGATTTGAAATAGATTCAACTTTTATAAGATGAAACGAATCAAAAACATTTTCTGTCCGTCTGTCCATGCGTTCGTCTGTCTCTATGTTCTTGTATTTTGTTAACCTACAAATCGATGGAAATTGTTGCTGATGTCATTTACGCCAAGCAAGAATACTATTGAAAATGGATTCAATCGAAGATTTTCCCCCTCCGGAGACTTATTTTGACAAGCTTTTTATATGAAAAAACTACACCTTGTTTATGTTACATACACACGATTACATACGTTACAGACGTATTCTCAAGCAGGAAAAAAAAATCACTAATTTGGCGAATTAAATAAATGCGGAAAATTTACAATGGATGATATTTATTTTTTATCTTTCTTCCATGTAAAAGTTATTTTATAAGAAATAAGTTCTAATCTTGCAACAAGTTCCAATTTGTCGTATTGTATAATAAAATTTAAAATGAAATTCCATAAGCTTGGATTACGTCGATTTATTTTTCGAAACGGGCTTTTTATAAAGATTCTCATGAGAAGTAAGTCCTAATGAAGCAATAATATATAATTTTCGATATTTTATGACAAAGATAAATGAAAAATTTCATTAGGCGATTAAGGTGTTTGCTTATTAGTCCTCATTCGTTGCCTATAATATTTAAATTTGTTTTAATCGGTGGCGAGTCTGTAATTTAAAAAGTGCACTTTTAAATGGATGTTTACTTTAGATTAAAAATTAATATTAAAGTTCATAAAATTCCCCTATAATTTTAATCTCCTCAAGGTCTTAGTAGTTCCGATGCTCATAGAAATATCATTTTTAATTTTGACCTTTACACCCAAAAGATGTAGAGTCAAAATTTCAAGCCACATACGTACGTCCTGAAGTCCCGTAAAGACATATCTATTATACAGTCGTCATTGGCAAACAACTGTAAAGAGTAACAAATAAAAGGATTTTGTGTAGTCAAAATTTTAAGGTCAAAATGTGAAGGACTGAGACTATTATAATTATATATATATTTACATATATTTATATATTTATATAGGTTGAGTAAACATTCGAATAAATTGCAGGTCCGAAGGTGCCAAAAATAGCTACAGCCGACTTTCAAACAAATTTCGAATCTATAGTTGCTGTAAAGTTTAGATGAATTTCGGATAATTGGCTAATATAAAGTTTAATATATATTTGGGAAAATTTCGGAACCATGTCTGCTATAAGATGTGATGATACATTCACTTAGTTTTCGGAGCAATAGCTGTCATAGGTTTTATGGGCATTCCGAGAGGTTTTGGATGCCATCAAAATTAGTGCCTCTTCAGAGAAATTTCGGTCAAATGGCTGCGAATTTTCAAGCCAGTGGCTACTGTAAGATCTAGTAAATACCTAGTCAAGTTCGAATCAGTAGCTGCCATAAAGTTTAATATAATTAAATTGACCAATAATTCGCGAAACCAAGTAAGATATAGGCATTTTGTATTTGAAAATTTAATTTTATTATTAACATAATCTTCTTCAAATATTTATACAATCCCATCAAAATTTCCCATTGAAATTTCCAAACAAATAATACTCACTGGTTGAACAGATCTGAAGAAGACAATGATTAGGAGAGCAATTTGAACATGAATTGTAGGCGTTAACTTGTGCGATAAGGTTTCTCTTCCACCGTGATTAAACGCCATTTGGAAAACGGCTGCCCTATGCCTAAACTTTCATGCAAATTATTGAAAGCACTGTCTTTCGATGTCTTTAGGATGTCAACTATCGTTTTCATTTTCCCTTTTCAATTTAAATTTCAAAATAATTTTAAGAAATTTTTTAATGTTTGGTAATATAATCGTCTCTTTAAGTACCAAGTGTTTTCAGCATCATCGGATATAGACTAACGTCTAATTACTTAGCTATCCATTTCAAAAATGGGTACCCATGGTATCCATATCATCATATCGATTTCGAAAACAGATACTCGTACTCACCATTTCAAAAAGGGCTACTCATGCTACTCGTTTTAAAAACGGATACACTTGTTAGCCGTACTATGGATTTCGAAAACAGATACTCCTGCCATACTATGCATTTCAAAAACGGATACCCGCTCTATACATTTCAAAAACGGTTACTCTCGCTAGCCACTTCAAAAGCGAACAAACGGCCACTTGTTGTATTCGCAGAAGAAGAGTTGCCATAATGTTTTCAGCCTTGAGCAGTATTTTTCCCCATCAGAAAATAATGTGTAATCAACAGACGTAATTCGGATTTTTTGAAAATAATAAAAGTAGTGTCGGAGCTGTAACTCACAAACAAATGATAAAAATGAAGTGAGCTTTTCACAGTTGCTGCTCGAGAACCAGCACTTTATAAAAGTAATAGGAGTTTTTTGTTACAGATATATGGACTACAGGAATTATTGATAAAGATAAATTTCAATTCAATGGCTGCCGTAAAATTTAATATGCTTTTAGCAAAATTTCGGTTCAATAGCTGCTATAGGATTAAATATAAATGCAAAGAAATGTAAAATAAATAGTCGCTACATTGTGAGTACTAATGTGATGCAGATTTCGAATCAACGCCTGATATATAAGATTTTCTATACATCCAGATCAATGGCTACTGTAGGGATTAATTCGAACTTATAAAAATTTTATTGTTGAAAATATACCATAATGGACTTCCGGATGCGCATTATTAGTATAAAATAGTAAAACTTTAGCTAACAAAAGCTGATATTTTGTTGACTTTCGGCATAATCTGTTGTTAAAGTTCGCAAGAATCCATTCGCATCCAATAGTAAGTAACGTCACACTGTTTGGCCTACACTGGACAATAGTTAGAAGATTAAAGAAAGCATTTATGATAGCTTGACCAAAAAAATAAAATAGAAAAATAATGCTTTAATATTTTTTAAAATAATAGCTTTTCACTAAGTCTTAAATTTCGAAATATTTTTATATTCATTTTTACAATAATTTATATATAATTTTCGTATTAAATTTTTGTTTTTATTTATTTTTGTTAAATTTTTAGTGAAAAAATATTTTTTTTTGTTAATTTAATATATTTTGCGTGTTACGTATATATTTTTTTTTATTTATTTATTTTATTTGTTTATTTTTTTTTTTTTATATGTAAATGCATGTAATATTTTTGTTTTAACAATTTTTGCAAATATGGTTTTTCTTTTGTTTTCTATCTGAATTATCATTTGTTACTATTGTTGCAGTTGTTTTGTAAAAATGCTAAATTTTTCTTAATATTAATAATATTTTATGTTCGATTTTCCTCTTTTTCTTCTGTGTTGTTTTTCTTTCTTTTTTTTTTTTGTTTGACTAATTTGCCAATTTGTTGTTGTAGAAATATTTAACAATTGTTTTGTTTAAAAATTGTAATTTTGTCCTTCGAGTTTTGCTTAACTTTTTAATTAATTTCAAAGTCAGTGTTTCTTAATGCACTTAAAGATGTACTTTATGGGTTGTGTGATTTATTTATTCTTTTAATTTTTTGATTGATTGATTTATTTATTTATTTATATTATATTTCAAAATATATTTTCTAAGATCTTTAATACAAATTTATGCAGAGAAATTTTACTGGTTTTCGATTGTTGCGTAGCAAATGCCTATAGATGAAGAATGCATAAGTTTTATATGAAAATTTTATTCGATTTAGTATACATACGTGTAAATGAGGTTTTTTTTTTTTATTCAAATATTTCAATGTTGTTTATAAAAAAAAAAAAACACTATACTTTAATAAAATTTTTAGTGCGTCAATATTCAAGTTAATGATTACGAAAATTTTAATTATTGAATTTTTGATTTTTTTCTTTACAAAAGAGAAAACTGAATAGGAAAATATATTTTAATGTAAAAAATAATTTAAAGCAGCGGTTTCTGCATAATATTTTAATATATTTGGGAACCCCAGAAAAATTTCTTGCCATTTCCAGACTTGCTCTCTGTCGAAGAATGACTAGTTATGGAGTCTTTTTTAAAGGCCTTTTTAAGTATAATTTTTGCATTTAAAAAAATTAATATTGTTCTACAGTTTTACCTAAATGTCCACTTAGCCTGGCAAACCGAAAGTTAAGTTGTTTGTATTTGTTGTAAAAGCTCAAAAAAGATATCGAAATCTGTGAAACTATTGAATCTGAAAACTATACAAACGATTAAATAACAGAACTTACGATTTCATTGCCTATATATAAGCCAAGTATATGTGAGGAGTATAAAGATTTCGAATTTTGAGAAGCTAGAAAGTACATAGAATAATGAGAATCATATAATTTGAACAGACGTAGAGGTCAAGACATATTTCCTTAAAAGCTTAGCTTTCTATCAATGCGAACAGGCAAACATGAAACATATACTTAAACGTTACTAACTGACTGTCTTCAAAAGATCTTGCACCACAATAACTAAATTGTTTGAACACGTTTAAGAATGTTGAGCTTTTAACTCGAAAAGTTAGTTCCCAAAATATGTTTCAAAGCATCAAAAGTTCAATTTGCGTCAGAATTCTTCAGATTCATACAAAAAATTTACAATTTGATGTTAGTCTTAAATGTCAAGGTTTATGTAAGAGACACAGCAGACCAAAATTCGTTCGATAGCACCTAAAAGGAGAAGATATTTAAAGACTAAAAATAAATTATACCTAATAAAGTAGTATATTATGCCGTAGAAGACAGGGAACAAAAACATAAATTCTGACAAGACAATAAAGTAATTTTTATACGGGTTCACATCGGAAATTTAAGAATACATTGCATCGAGGACCGAAAGCGATCAATTATGGATTTCTTGTTTTTGCTTGGAAAGTGTACTAAGTGTACTTTAAAGTTCGTTTTACAAAAAATTGCGAGTTTTGCCGAAGCGAGACCGATAAAGTCATACACGAAATAAAACATGTCTTCTGGCAAATCCGTCTCAAAAATGACAAAAAATATCTTGGGCATTATTTTTTTTTTATTATTATTAATCATTATTAAATATTTACTCAATTGTTTATTTATAATTGATTACCTGTTATTATTATTATTATTATTTATATTATATATATTATTATTATCATTATTATATTTTCTTAAAATTTTTCCTTGACATGTTATTGGATTTTCAACAATTTTCTTCAATTTTAAACGCTAATGAGGGTGTGTCTTGCCTTAAACTTATAATAATTTCTTTTATAATTAAATCTTTTTATTTATTTATAATTTGAACTTAAAGAGAGGTATTTCTATTTTCTTAAGTATTAATATCAATTTTAACATTTTATTGGTTTTTCGTGAACTGGTATTTTTAACTAAAAATCCTTTAAATTCATAATAAGATTAAAAGCAAAAAAAAAAAAAAATTAATTATCGAATATTTTTTTTCTTTAGTAAAAAAAAATTTTCGCTTTAAAATGCAATTCGAGTAATTTCGTTTTACTGAACTGCAATTCTCGGAGAAAAAACAGTTTTTTTATACCTTTTTTTTAGCTAAATTGATGTGGCGATAAAATTATAGTTCCATGAAAGCATTCATGGTATTGGTAAATATCTTGCTACTCATCGCGGGTGATATATCCCTAAAAGTGTAATGTACGTAGCTGTGCTGAAGGCTTCATCCCAGGGAAGAAAATTTACATAAATATATCTTCTGGGTTAGCGTCCCCATATATAAACATTTATACATACATAAATAGCACGTAAAACTTTCTGAACGAAACTTCTCTATTTCCATTGAGAATTACGATAAAAAGGGAACAGAGAGTCATTATCGCTTTCTATATCCGAATGAAATTTTCAAAATCTTTCAAGAAACATTTAAAAGATAAAATTTAGAAGTCGATACTAAAAATTTGTTCCACGATTTGATATATAAATGTGCAAGAAAGCGGATTGTCAATAGAAAGTCTAACCACTTACATTGGATACCTTTATAGTTACTTTATATGTCACAATATAGACTTGAAACCTCAATATTTCTAATCTTGTGTTGAAACGTAAACAACATAACATTTTTTTGGAGCTTTCAATGTATAAAATAATGTGCCCAAGAATACCATTTGCACAAAGGATAATTGGTAGCAGTAAGTAATTGATTCCATTTAAAAAATGACCTCAATACGATGATAAGTTTATTTTCAGCATGACACCAATGAAGCACTCACTTCGAATACTTTATAATCAAGAAACATTATAACTTCTGACTAATACTTTCTCGCATCGACGGCGTAGTAACTGCATAATTAGTATCTCTCTACTTTTTTTTCTTTCAAAGCATGCGATGATTGCTATTGTGGCATACTTATGCTTGCAAAAGGATAGAAAAAGCATCGGCTTTGATTGATTGATTTGTAAATCCTTTTTTCGCAATTAAAATTAAACAAACATCTCCAACGTATCAAAATCTAAAAGTTATTTGGCCTTAGTGAACCCTTTTCTCTGCGCATTATTAATAAATGTTTGTTTTTTTTAATAAGATATCTAAACACGTACAGATTAACTAATAGATCTCCATAATTGAACTAAAGGTGAAAGAATCTTCCACCAAACAAAAATAATCAAGAATATAAATATTAACTTTATAAGTTCAAGATGTGAAATACGAACCAAATGAAAGGAAAAAATTGATCTCACATTCATGCGTTTCGTATAAAAATTAATAAAGAAATCATATTAGACTTGAGTCTCTTTGATATCCATTGATATTTTATGCTACACAAATATAGATGGTTTTGTGAAACTTTTGTACACCGTTTGAAATATTAATCTCTGTTATAGATTACAAATTATAATCTTAAATACAATTCTATGCCATATAGTGTTTTGTATGCAGTATTGGAATTTTTTGCTAAGAAGCTTTAAAAACTTTCTCGTAAATGTTTGCATTAATTGTTACATCAATGTTTGCTATATTGTAGTGTACTGTTTATCGGAAACGGGGAACAGTCATTTTCACAAATTTATACTAAACTCAAAAAATACATATTCTTTCTCTATCAAATTTTTTTTTGTAGTACAGAATAAACAACAAACTCTAATTTTACGGACGGTTAGAAGAACATAACGCGGATCAAGAATATGTTTGATTCATAGGATTTATGCCTGCTATAAGGCGAGAGAAAATGTGTTGATAAATAAAAAAGAAAGTTTCTCGAGACATTGTTTCACCTCCTTTCGGAAGACTGACCAATTTTGCAATAAAATTTAAAATCGCTTAGTAACAACCAAAGTTTCGATTTATTACCTGTCGCTCTAATGCAATTGTCACATTAGGCAATCATCTTTAGGTTTTAAGCTATAACTGAAATCATGAACGTTAGCAAAGAAGTTTAAAGAAAATAAAAATTTGTGAAACAAATTGAAAAAATTGTTGTTTTATTTTTATACCTAACCTTTTACATAATTTAGACATACAAATTATATCGTCGCCTTTATAAAGTTTATGTATGTAGTCTGTCCATCTAATGGTTTACATCTTACAAGCGAAAACTTGAAAAGGAAGGGAAAATTGAGTACATATTTATTCATTAACTTATTCCACAGGTTAACCGTCTAGTTCCAAAATGTGAAACTGATAATCTTAGCTGTTAGTGCTCATTCCACATTAGTCCACGAATTTTTGTCTTGGATTTCTTTATATTATATTAATAATAATAAAAATAACTTTAAAAATGATTGTTTCAGCTAAACATATAAGAGAATGTGTGACAGATATGAAAAAAATTTCGAATTTCATTATATTTTTATCAAGTCAAAAAGAATCTCTAATAAATACCAAAAAATGCGTAATTGTTTCAATAACCCACGATCTATAGGAGTTATCGAAAAAATTTGGAATTTTTATTATATATTCATGACTTATCTATGATCTTTAGGAGACATCTAAAAAGAAAAATGTCAGATCCAAAATGTATGTATTTTTCTAAAGAACGCAAGAAACATATAGCAAGTAACGAAAAGGTCTGGAAATATTATTCGCTTAAGAGATAATGATCAATGAAAGCTTTCGATGCATTTTTACAAATAAACTACGACCTATAATATATGCCCGATAATGTCTATTCAAACCTCTCAATAAATTTCGAACTGCAGCAGAGAAATTGTATGTAATCTAACAATTTTCGGTTCTTTTGAAACTAAAGAATTTATTTTTATGAATAATTATGAATAATAATAATTACGATTTCTTATTGATATAAAAAAATCCAACGATTTTATTATAATCTAACAATTTTTCTCGTTAACCTAAGAAGTCTATAACAGACTTCGATAGAAATTCGTCAATATTAATATATTTTCTCATTAAAGTTCTACTTGTAGTAGATGTTGGAAAAATTCAGAAATTTCGTTATATTTCTATTAATTTACCAAATTTTGTAACAAATACTGAAGAAACCCCAATACGAAAAACGTTTCGCCTTAAGATGAATTCAAGTTATTATCTACTATAAGCTATTAATTGAAGCGATTTTGGTCGAATTCAATTTCTTACCCGAAGAAAAATCAAATAAAAATATTTCTAAAAAAACCATTTGAAAGATGTACATTTGTTTTAATAAGAATTAGAATTTTTCAAACTTTATTAACAAATAAAAAAAATTAATATAAAATAAAAATTTTAAATTTCACTATAATTTAACAGAGTACAGTAATTACCATTAAAAAAAAACACCCAACTTAACATAAATAAAAAATATTTATACATATATATATATATGTATATATGTATATGTATATATATATATACATACATAAATATATATGTAAATATATATATATAAATATAAATATATATATAAATAAAAATATATATGTATAAATATGTATATAAATACATATATATATATACATATACATATACATATATATATTTAAATAAAACATTTTAGTATACACAGCTAACAGATTAACTAGATAATAGACAAAAGTATATATATTTAAAAAAGGAAAAAAAAGTAATGAAAAACATATAAGCTAAGCTTGATAGAAAAAAAAAACAAATAATCTTTCGTTTACAATAAGATTTTCTTTTAACATAACAACAATATTAGCAATTAGCCTAAAAAGTATTTCAAGAAAACAAGAACAGGAAAAGCAACTAAAAAATTTAACATTTTCTTTTAAAGCAAACATTTTTTAAGGGTTATTTTTTTCTTCTTTCTCTACTCATAATGCTTTTTCTTTTCTCTTTCGTTTTTCTTGGTTTGGTATACAGTAATTAACTATTAATAAATTTATTATATTGTTGTTAAATAATTAAGTGTTAATAACTTATAAATTAGGGAAATTGTTTTTTTTATTTATTTTCTTTACATATTTAAACCTGACATGTATGTGTTTTAAAAATTTACTTATAATGTTTTTTTTCTTTCATTTTAATCAGTATTTAACAATTTTCTTTTTGTTTTCTAAACATTAAATTTATAAAATAAAGCAAATGGAAAGAGAAAGGAAAGAAGAACAAATGAAAGTTATGAAAAGAGGTTAGATTTTGAAAAAAAAATCATATATATAATTACTTAAGCATTTCTCTTTTACATATATACATGTAAATATATAGATAAGTTTTAGCTATAAATAAATATAAAAAAAGTCCTTTTTTTCTTTTTAAAATCATTAATCATTACTATAGAAAATTAATTTACTTTAGATACTATATATATATTATTATATTTATATATATATACATATATATATGCACATATATACATATATATACATATATATACATATATATATGTATATATATACATATATATATGTATATATATACATGTGATATATATATATATATATACATGTGATATATATATATATATGTATATAAACACATAAAAACAAAATTTGTCAATTTTTTTACAAATTATTCAACTTAACTAGAAAATGTATTTTACTAATAAATTAATTAATTTTTATATATTTAAGAAATTTTAAATTACTCTTTGAATATTGACTCACTTTTTTCTGTACTTTTTTTCTTTATACTCCTTTTAGTGTTATTTTTATATGTGTATACAGGTGTATATCTTTTTCTTATAACTGTTTGCTCTGTTGATATATTTATACATTTTCAACTTTCAGCTTAAAGTTGATTTTAAAAATGCAATTTAAAATATTTTAAAACATTTTTCGTTACATTCTTCGTTTTAAATGAAATAAATGCTCATTGAAAGTGTATGTTTGTTTAGTATATAAGGTGTTTTGGGCAGCAAAAAACAAAATAAAAGGATATTTTAACTATTGCACCTTATTAAGGAAGAGGAATTTCAGTTTCATTTCAAGTTAAACTTAAAAAAAAACAATATTCCAGCTTCAAAAGAACTTCTTAGTCAAACACATTTGAGGTTAGAAGACTGTTGCCATTATTTATTATTCCATTCAGGGTCACCTAGAGTTATTGTTGCAAAAAAAATCTTCTGTGAAATAGACGAAAAAGCATTGTTTTCCATAAGTTAATAATTTTTCCATTTTTTTTTTTTTTTTGTGGTAATTTTCAACTTACGCGCGTCAAAATTAAATCCTAGCGTTGGGTCCGATTGAGTATTCAGCAAGGAATTGCCACCGCCGTTACTCGACCCGGCACTGCCTGCATTATTACCACCACCTACAGAATTAACTACACTGTTCGGGGTCTGAGATTGCGTTTGCTGTTGTTGAGACATGGCCATAGGATTTGTACTATTTGCACCAAGCATAGTTGGTCCCTGTGGAGTTTGTGGTCCAAGCGGACTTTGCGGTGTAGTTACACGCAAACCGCTTGTTATACCTGCTCCACCGCCCGGTATGCCCGTACTACCAGCATTCGCAGCCGCAGCAGCACGACCACTAACTACAGCCCGTAATTCTTGTTTGACAAAGTCTGAAGAGTTGGCAGGATTACCAGCTAAAAAATTAAAGATACAAAAATTTTTATTTATATTTTAAGTAAATTTTCTTAACTTTAAAAATTATTTGAATTGTTAGAAAGTTTTTTTTTATATATCAAGTTATTTACATTATGGTATAACACAGTAAGGGAGGAGACCAACACAACATTAACAGTAATATACTGACATTAAGTGGAACATGTTAGAACAACACATAAACAGAAAAGGTAGGATAATATCAGGATAAAATTATAAAAACATTTATATATATATATATTGATATTTATGTATATATGAAGGATAAAAGAAAACAATTATGCTTTAGTAGTTTGTACGAATTTTATCCCACGTATACCAGTTAATAAGGCTTTCAAAACTAAAAACAACAAGAAAGACATTATATTCGACTTAAGCCGAAGCTTTTCGTACCAAGTTTATATTGGTTCTAGTGTAAGAACATAGATATCGTGAATATCTGCAGTACATCGTATGTAATCCGCCAGTAGTTTTTTAATAATGAACTTTTGCTGCGATTTTGGAATTGATAGGAACATATTATAAAAAAAAAAAATTAAGTCCAAAATTTAAATCTGAACAACTTGGAGAAGAACAACTGGAACTTTGTAAACAAAATAGAAAGTTCATTCTATGATCACTCGAAGAAAGAGTAATTTAGACCCTCGCACATATGAAGAAAAATGCAGTAATAATTTTAGTTTTATAGACCCTATAGAGAGATCAAATCCTTAACATAAATATAAAAATTTGCTTACATTTTTAAAATAATTTTTTTTAAAAATAGAAAAAAACCGCTCTACCAGTACTTCTTAATTTTAAATAAGTAAATCAATGGTATTTTTTTTTTATCGTATTCCTTCGAACAGTTTATGTTTAAATCCACTAAAGGAGGCAAGTTGCAATTACGATTGCAAAGGTTTGTCTAGCGAGACAAATTTAGTTTTACAATTGTTCATATTTCGATCATCAGACTAATGAGAAAAATTAATCCTTACATTTTAGTTCGATGAAATTTGTGATTTAAGTTTAAAAATCAATTAAATCGGACTTAGACCTCAATCAAATAAAGTAAAGCATGAAATATTGATTTTTACTTTTTACTCTACAAAATGCAGCAAAATTCTTGATATTTATGCGATATACGATAAGAGATCAATGGAAGAGAAATCGACTGGATAGTACTCCGTTCAATTTTGCAAACAAATGTTGTACATAATCTACTTAAACAATCTATTTGTATTTTTTTTTTTTTGCTTCTCTTCAATTGTAAATTAAATTCTTATACGATCGAAAGTTCTTGCCGATTTTTAACAAATTTCATTTGCGATGGTGGAAAGTTTTTAAAAGGGATTGTTAGTCTATGCACTCTATTCTGCATTATTACTATACTGAATGGTAGATGTCCTTCGTGGCAGATAACTGCTTTCGTGGAATTGAACTTTTAGATCGCTTTAATAATTGAATTTCTAATCTGCAAACAAACGATGACGAATAAGTTCTTATGATCAAGTTGAGTCAGAATCGAATATTTAAGAAAAGAATATATGCTCTTTAGTATCTCTATAATAGATGTGCGTTATAAATGAAATGACAAAGCTAATAAGCCCGCTAGTAGACATAAAAATTTAATGTATATCAGAGAATATATAAGCATGTATATTATACAATTATTTAGCTCACATAAGTTTTCCTAAAAATTATGTAAATTTTATTACAGAGAAAATTTAGTTTTCTACACACGACACCTTTATTATGTATAATCATGAGCCTGTGTTATTTGATAGGATTTACGGAGAGAGGAGGATTTTATTCATTTTCTATCAAGCTACGGACATTTATATATACAAAAGGCATTTTTATGAAATGTTGTGTTGTGTCTTATATAATAAACTTTACGGTGGTCGGGTGATGTAAGTGTTTGATGTGTTGTAATAGCTATTTTTGGATTGTTTGGGAGCATACTGTCGTAATGTTATGTTATTATCTCTCCGCTTACCGGCCAGCATGTTGCGACCATAATATTCATTAGGTGATGACGACGATGTACTTTGCGATGCTGATGCTGAAGCCGCAACGGTAGTATTGTGTGGCATTATTGTATTGCCAAACATCAAATTGCTGCTACTACCGCTATTGCTACCATAACCATTAATGGCTGCCACTACTGCTGGTGGACCACCACTCAGATCATTAAGCAAATTTGTATTGTCATGACTGCTGTTATTATTATGACTATTATTGTTGCTGTTGTTGTTGTTGTTGTTGTTGTTGTGGTGGTGGTGGTGGTGGTGGTTGTGGCTATGGTTGTGATGGTGATTGTGAAGGCTATTGTGATTGTTGTTGTGGTTGTTATTATGGCTATTTGTCATGGTGGCAGGGTTACCAAATGAACGTGGCGATCCTATGAGGTTAAATCATTGACATAGTGATTGGTTTGTATTTATGTTTAGTTTTTCTTTTTCGAAGATCTTCTTAATAAGATTTAACAAATATTGTGCACACAATTGTTGTTTATATGGCCACCTAACCACCTAAGTATGAAATGTGCTATATCTGTCCCCCCTCTCCCTTTCATAACTTCTGTAAATACTCATAAGATAAATTATAAATATTTTTGATTAGCGTAAGATTCTGTATCGTAGACAAAGAACAATAGTTTGTCCGGTACTCGTTCCGTCGTGCGGAAAGTGCGGAGTAAAACTTAAACTTAATTGGTGTGTGCAGATAAAGTCGGAGTAGGAAAAAATGAGTTCCGTAATCCACGTTAGTCTAAAGGATGGAACATAATAATTCCTTGTGCAAATAGTTAGCTTAGCTAATCCGATTGCAATTTTTTTTGATGTAACATCTTTTTCAACACAAGGCGGACAAAAATACATCGATACACCTTGGACTCACAAACAAGCTTAAGTCGGTTCAGAAAGTGATTCTAACTCGATCGTATAATAATAATAAGTGCTTAAGTCCTTCTGCATGTTATGTGCATCCGCTCAAATATACCTTAAAATGTGTAAAGTATGAAAATATCGTTTCTTAGATACAATTTGACGTACAATGATATTATTTTACTTGAGATGTACTTGAAAAATTTGATTTAAAAGTCCCTTGAACTTTTACTTTTTATATGCAATAACTAAGCAAAAAGTCGAAATACTTTGTTCCAAAAATTTCGAAACAAATTTGTTTAGAAGATTTTATAATTCGAAATTTTCTATTCAAATTGTAAAAAGTTTTTAAATTAATGAAATTATTTTATTCGCTATACGTCATGCATAGATTTTTTTCAGTCAATTCGTAGAGATTGAGTCACATTTGAATTTTTGCTACATTATTTATAAATATAAACTTTTTGTTTTGGAGATTATTTCTAGCACTTAATTATGAACCTGTTTCAATCTGTAGAATTGATTTGAAGTCTGCTGTTGCTGTATAAATTTTCTTAATTGTGAAAATTTTACACAAAGAACGGATTGACGTGCAGACTAGCCGTAGTCAGAACCTTACGCCGATCAAACATATGCCTATTTTAAGCATTCTTTGATTCTTATTTCTATTTACTAAAAAGCTACTTAACTCACCCCTGCCGTCGACTTGAGAATGTAAAAATTGACTAACTAAGCTTGTTTTTTATACTTTTGACGAAATTTCCTATTTCTAACGTCTACAATAATGACTGAAATAATTCTGAAGTATTTATTTATTAAACCGATTTCTTGCTAATTTGTTTATAAGGGATCTTGTTCTAAATCTCTTGTAAAATAGCAACGAATCGGTTTACGAGAGTTCTGTTTACCTGCTAAATGTTGTGTGGCTTGCGGTATACTCGCTTGACGCTGCAAACGGTGTAGTTGCTGCTGATTTTGCTGTTGTTGTTGAAAAACATTGCCGGCACCGTAAGGTGATTGAGGTGACGGTGAATTAGGTGTGCCGCTGGTAAAACCGCTGTCATTAGTTTGAAATGAATTCTGTCTTTGTAAGGAAGCCGGAGAAGGTCCTTGCAAACCACTAGCTCCGGATGATACAGTGCCGCTGGGAGAATTTAAACTTCGTGCTCGTTGTTGTTGATACTGTCGGGCATTATATGGAGTAGCGCTCTATAAATTTTTTATTATTATACAATTAAATTTTGGTATTTTCCATTTCATATTACCTGCAGCTGTGCACTTAGCATGGGATTGTGTTGCTGCAAAGTGTGCCTATTTTGAGCTGTCGTGTTTGGACCCGTACCAGATGACCATTGTTGGGGTGAAGCGTTAGGAGTTAGGCCAGGCGAAGGTATTCCTGTGTTGCCAGGTGTACCAGGCCCACCAGTTCCGAAGTGTGGCGTCCTGGGCGATAATTGTGCCGCGGAATTACTGCCTGGAAAAGCCATTTGCGCTGGTTGCTGAGTGGCTACTTGTTGTGATAACTGCTGCTGCTGCTGAGGTGATAATCGCTGTCCTGCTTGTGAGAATTGGGGACCATAAGCTGCAAAAAGTTTTAATTAGGCAATTAACAATTTTGTAGTGTATGCATATGTACTGGGATTAGACTGCGGACTGAACTGTGCATTACGTTGTCCCGGGCTTAGTTGTTGTTGTAGCATAGTTTGCGCGAAATTCGGACTTAGTTGAGAGTCAGGTGGTAAATTTGTGCGTGACAGAGTAACATTGGGAGCCACAGTATTTAGCAAAGTGCCTATATTATTAAGGCCAGGATTGAGACCTAGAGTTAAGAAATACAAATGTGCAAAAGTTACTTTCATAGTTTTTTAAATCGCTTACACAACTGATCATTACGAGCGGTTGCATTTTCCGGCACCAACATGTGTTGTTTTTGTTGTTGTTGCAGCAAACGTTCTTTTTGTTGAGCTACCAGCTGTTGTTGGGCCAGGGTACGATAGCGTTGTTGGGATGAAGCTGGCATCAGTCCTCCTCCGGGTGTTGCTACAGCATTCATAGGTGGTGCTCTTCCTCGTGCAGGGTAATTTGGAGGCGGTCTTTGGAAATTTTGGTTAGCATTGGCTCGCATGCTTTCTATCATTTGCATACGCATAATTTGCATCTGCTGCTGCTGTTGCATTTGTTGTTGTTGCGTTGTCATAGTACCCATCATATTATTGCCAGGATAAGCGGGTGGCTGCAACTGCGCGTGTGTTGCTTGTGTTTGCATATGCTGTTGTTGCATTAATTGCTGAGCTGCGGAATTTAAAATATTCCCAGTGCTAGTATTTCCAACACTGGTATTAAACGCTGAGGTTTCAACCATAAGTTTTTTCTGTATAGCGCTAATGGCCATGCGTTCGTTGATCTGTTGTTGGGTAAGATGTGCGGGCGTTGGCACAAAAGGCTGATCATCGGTAACATAATCCATAACACTATCGAGTATTTTCGACAGCTCTGAATCGCCATCATTGGTTCCACAACTAGCGATTGTGTTAGAATTTGAGGTAGCTGTTGATGATGAGGCTAATGTGTTAAGGGGAGGTGTAGCAAAGGCATGCTCGTTAGTAGATACTATTGACGACGACGAAGAAAAACCCATTGATGACGCCGTCTGATGAGGTTGCGTTGGTCGTTGTAATTTCGTACCCATAGCAACAACAGCATCAAGACCTTGTTGTTGTTGCTGGTGTTGTTGTTGTGTGAGGTAGGAATCGGAAGTTTGCTGTTGTTGCTGTGACTGTTTGTGGCCACGTCCTCGGCCGCCATGACTGCTACCGGCTTGGGTTGTGGTACTGGATGACTTACTGTTTAAACCACTCATGCTACTGGAGGTCGAACTGCCCATGGCTGCATTTGCTCGTGCTGCTAAAGATGGTGTAATATCGGGGATTGTTTTCACTATGGGCGGCGTATTAATGGTTATATTCTTTGGCGGATTTTTTAACAGAGATGCAAGCATTTTATTATTTTCACAGAGTTTAGAGGGGCGGTCATCAGAACGTTTAGCTGCTATGCCATCGTCGGGATCATTTAGTAAGCGTTTGCGCGTCATAGCGGGATCATTTTGTATTTTTAGCATCCGTCTCAAGTCCTCAGGTGACATGTTGTTGGGATTACTGTGACCGTGAGAACCATGGCTTCCATGCCCTTCATCTTTGATATTCATTAGATCACTTGTTCGACCCATACCTGAAGATCCCTTACCATTTTCATCATCTTCGGATTTGAGCAAAGACAACAACATAGGATTACTGGAATTTGTAGATTTCTGCAAGCCACCTCCAAACATTCGAGAGCCTGTAATTCCGCCGGGTCCCGGCATACCAGCGTTCATTTTAAACATATTGTTGGATCCACCCATACTTTCTTTGTCATCTTCTGCATTCATTTGTTTATAAAACTTTAGCATATTATCTCTTTCATCGCTATCCGAAGAATGCAGTAAAGAAGATGAAGTTGAATGCGATTTATTAGTTAGCAAATGACGCAAACGTTCGGATTCTGTAGGGGGCGGTGGGTGTGGCGGGGTATGTTGCGGCTGCTGTTGCTGCTGGAGTTGATGCTGCTGTGAATGTTGCGTAGCGCCGACATTGTTTCCCACTCCACTCATTCCAGCCATTAATAGGGGATTATTACTGCCAGAATTGCCACCTACCATACTGTTGTTGCTATTGCTGTTGTTGTTCCCATGATCTTTCTCGATTTTATCAGTTGAACCATCGAATGAGGGAAAACCAAAGCCGTAAGGTCCACCAGCTGATTGACTGGTGTTTGATTGTGGTGATGGTAGACTAGCAGCTGAATGTGAGGATAATTGATAAGGAGTCGACGGTGAAGGGCAAACGGCTGGACTAAAACCATGGCCAGCGGAAGGGGGCCGCGGCGTACTAACAGGTGTAGCTACCGACGCTCTTGAATTTGGCCGAGAATCATTCCACCCAGAGACAGAAGGATCAATTTCAAAAGAGGAATGTGGCAAGTCAAAATCGAACTCATTACTGTAAAACGAAGGACCCTCATGGCCGGCCGGCGAAGCTGTAAATGAGTTAACTAAGGAGGAATTGCTAGACCCCATTCCTGACGTGGCGTTGGTGTTGGAAGTTGATCTCTGCGAACCGCTTACTCCACTATTTCCACCGCCCCCTCCAGTTCCATTTATAACGGCTGATGTCATTAATGGGCCTCCTACATTTGTAGTTTGGGTAGAATGAGTAGGCAAGCCCCCACCACCAACTAGACCGCCTAAAATGTGACTACTTGAAACGTTAACCAGCGGTGACGAAACTGAATTATTATTAGTTAAGGAATCCATGGAAAGATTGGAAACAAGAGATGATACCAACGAGGAACCTGGAGACATCGCAGTTATAAGACCACCAGTCCCTGTTCCCATTGAAACATTGTTTCCATCGTTTTCGGCATTTAGCAGTGTTTGCACTGACATTATGAAATCATTTTCGCCCGGTGTACGACAAAAAAAAAGTCTGGAATTAGCCTTAACGTGAACATAAACGTCAGGTGCTCCTAGACGAAGACGAAATGGTTTCGATATAACATTGGATATAGGAGGATTGATACCAACACCGCTGGTAGGTGAATGAGAAGCATTAATAGCATTTATACCAGCCGCTGAATCTTGCACGTCACGTAAATGAGTTTTTAAGGCACACAAGTCCTGAGGATGACACATATCTTGTAATAAGCGTCCCACCCATTGGCTCATATGCTGTCTGTAACACTCTCGTAAAGCAGTCGCATCGAGATTCAGGATCTTACCATGAACATCTAATTTAAAAGTCATCTGCTCAACAGGCTGATGTTGTACTTGTTGTTGTACGTTCATTTCTAGCGGTGAGTCATCTTCTGGTCGTGTTATTAAACATAAAACCGAAGACGCCGAATCGCCATCATCTGTTAAAAAAAGAAAATATGAAATTTTTACATACGCAAGAACACGGCAATTTAATTATACCTACCCTTCACCGGAGCTGCTATTAGCACCACTTCTTCATATTTCTCTTGCTGTGGTAGATGACGTGTGGGCTTTTGGTCCATGGATTCATTGGTATTTGATGAAGCTGAAGTCTGGGTAGCGGAACGCATATCTTTGACTAGCATTCGCACTTTGGTCGAAATGCTGCGTTTCTGTTTTCCCAAAGACTGTTGTGAATTATGATCCTCATTGCCGTCAGCCCAACTGGATAAACCAATACCAATATCACCACTGCTACCATTACCGTTACTACCACCACCCCCCACATATGTTGTGGCCATATTATTTATGACAGGATCTAATTTGGCTTGATCCCCCGGATACAGGTACATATGGAGTGGCTTATGATACAGCTCGTGTTTTTCATAGCCAATCAATTCACGAATGTTTTGAGTACACGACTCTACAATGCCGTCGGCGTTTACTTGCAATAGCACCCAACCTACCGACGATATATAATGTTCCAGGGCTTCAAAATATGCTGAAATTTCTGGCTCTTGACCATTGAGCAGTGACGGTTCAGGCAGTGGCGGTTCAGTGGATGAGACTTCACCCTGTTGTACCGGATGTATTGAACAGTTATCGGTGGCACAACGACTGCAAGGAGTTGGTGTTGTTGTTGAGGTTGTTTGGTTGCTATTATTATGCAAGTTATTTTTCGTTATCGTTAAATTGGAATTTGACAACGAGGCGTTGGCGGCTAATGATAGCGACACGGATGATGCTGTTGACGACGAAGATGATGACGAAGCTGACGTTGACGAGGAAATATCACGACTTTGGCCTTTGTCACAAATATCACGGTACTAGAAACAGAGAAATAACACAAGCAATGAATATCGAAAAAAAAACGCATCTTCAAAAGCACAAATGGAGAGCTCTAAAGTTTCGGTTAATGGAAAAATTAGTAAATGTTACAAATTATTCTGATTCAAAATTATTTTAAACTTACCAACGATAAGAAACTAAACTTTTCACTAAGTGATCGAAAATTTTTGAAATGTAGTTCATTTCACTGTATGTCGCTGTAGTTTCTTTTCTATGAGATAAAATGCCTGCTGGGCGCTTGAAAACGTTTTGAATACTAAACTTTTCAAAAGACATAATTTTTAGCTGACTTTTTTAATAAAAAATCCTTACAAATGAAACAGAGAGAAGGACTAACTAATATAGTTGATATGATTTAGAATCTTACGTCGAACACATGAGAATATTAATTATTGGAAATTTCCACGAACGATAGATAAATCAAATGAAAAATGTACACATATATACACCTTTTTTAAAAATTTTTCACTTTCACAAAATCAAAAGCCATAAAACTAATAACAGTGACAACAAAATACTGCGAGGAGCGCACAAAACACTCAACGCAAAAAGCGTAGAGCTCTACATTAAAAAAAAAAAAAGCTAATAGATGACAAAACCCTCTATGTGAGCGCACAAACACAAGTTAAACATTAAAAAATCATAACATAGATGATAAAAGTATAAACGGAGAAAACCCCCAACAAGAAACCATAACAAAAATAATGAAAATTAAAAAGCTGACAAGAAAATAAAACAAAAGTCCAGCAAACACTATTTGTAGTCAGGCAACACGTAGCGATTTGTCTTTGTAATGAATTATATTCTTATCACATTTCACGGTGAAAAGAGCTGATGAATGAGCGATGCAAACATGATCACAATTCCAACAAACATTACTCTTAGTTAAATACCTTTTAAATGTAAGTACAGTTAGGCATAGAGAGTATAAAAATATACGTATATATTTGGGAACAAAGGCAAAAAAGAACGTATTGCTGACATAAACGCTTAGTGATTTTATGCACTTAAAGATAAGAAAAAACAGAGACAAGGGCAATATAGAGAGCATTAATGATTTTAAAGATATATTTTTGTACACACCACCAAATATAAGAAGTACACGAAATATAAAAGAAACATTCATTCGATATCTTACGTTATCAAACCGATTATAACACTCAAGGATACTTGTAAGACAACCTTTCTCTTACGATGAATTGAAAAAGAAAGAAATCGGTTCGATGATACGTAAAAGGGAACTCACAACATAAGGTAAATAAATACTAGTTACGCATGTCAAGCACTTGATACTAGTTCGATACGCATGTCAAGCACTTGATACTAGTTCGATACATATAGCTTCATGACCTACAATGCTTGATTTTCTTCCTTTCCAAAACATCTAACTTCACTGAAATAGATAATGATCACAAAATAGATAATAAAATTTTTAATGAAAGCCTTACTTACAAACACCTAAATGTTAGGTGTTGTCTTGAAGTCTATGCTTGACGAAAGAATAAGCTTTTTGCTTCCATTGGTTTATATATTCTTTTTTAATTTTGGTGTATTACAGATGAAAATGAAATAACAATTGTTCTATCATCCATGTGACGTTAGTTTTACAAACGGAAACTTTAACGAGCATCGGCAAAACGATGCGAAAAATAACAAGGGTTATACGTCCACGCGCAGATAAATGTGCTATAATCAAAAGCAGAGAATTTCTTTTAACGCTTAATCTGTTGAGAAATCCAATAGAAATTTTTTTGATATCATAATTGAAGTAATAACAGCTGAATTTTTTATCCGACTGCAAAGTACATATATATAACTTTAAAAAGAGATGAAAAGAAAATAAAAACATTAAGCGGACCAGTTATAAGAACAAGAAGTACAAAATTAAACAAAAAGTTGCAGAACGACATCATGCAGGCTAATTTTGTTTAAGGTTAATGACCGACCTTGAATATACAAATTAAAAGGAGAAATTTTTATACATATGATATAAAAAAGACGAAATGAAGGAAGTATTATTTATATTTATTTTATAGTTTTGCAAAATTCTCAAAATAAAAGGGATTGAAATCTTTTAAATTTTTTATTTACATTTGTCACACGAAGAGCTTAGCTGATTAAAGGCTTATTAATTGAGGAATCATGAAATCAATTTTATTCCTGAGTCATATATTAACTTATTCGATTTTATACTTTGTTCTAATATATATGCTGATTTATGATAAAGATTTTATTTATTATTATTATTTTTATAATCTATTTAGACCAATGAAATAAATTCTTGAACTACACAAAATTGGACGGGGTTAAAAAAACATACAAACACCGACATTTGCTTATAAAAATTGGTATCGAATATTTTCATATCTAATAATAATCGATTTGTATACATCATTCGTTTGTGTAAGATTTGGCAAACTGTCTTAATAAAGGTCCTGAAGAGCCTTACATGATGAAGATTTACTTATATATATATTCTTTTTAAATTTCGCCTAACCTTTCATAGAATTTTTTTTTATTATTTACTCCCTAACAGATATTTAAATTTATATTTTTAATTCAATTAGTGTATTCAATTGTATATACGTATATTAACATTTGACATTAATTGGAATTCTTCTTTTTGCTTATCATTGGTAAATATTTTCGACTCTTTAATCAGTAAACTTTAAATTTAAAGTTATAACGCACGTAACTTATGGCGCCGTGGCTTAGTTGGTTAAAGCGCCTGTCTAGTAAACAGGAGATCGTGAGTTCGAATCTCGCCGGGGCCTTGTTGTGTAAGAAACTTTTTTTTTTTTTTACATTGTTTCTTATATATTGTTCTATTTATTTAAATTATTCTCTATTAATTCAATCACAAGTTAATAATGAAACAGCTGTTGCATCCTTTCTTTTTTTCTATGGAAATGAAATTTAATCTATGCTTTTACTATATAATTAAAATACAAATTGATTACCATAGAGAGTTTATAGAAATATATCGCTTTCATTACCAAAATAATTAAGTTTGTTGTATAGAAGAAGAGCATAAAAACAGCAAATAAAAGCAAAGATTTGAGTACCTCTATGTATGTGCACAGTGATTGAATTACCTTCGGTCAGAGTTAATTAAATTCTTGAGATAACAAGTCGGCCTGTATATATATATATATATATATTTATTTAATTAAGACAGCGTATAAGAGAATATATAAACATATACTTGTCGCATTAATAGAAAATACTCTATCATGTGCGGTGTTGGCCTTGTACGACATTTAAATCGCTACGATACGTCATCGGGATCATTTCAAAACCTATATATCTATTCTAACCTATTTATATACACTTCTTGAATACGTCAAAAGGAATCAAAAATAGGAAGGCAATAAAAATTAAAACAAATTTGAGAGTTTATCGATAACTGCGGTCGATATTGTGGGTTCTTGAAATTAAAAAAAATTACGAGACCGGCAAGGAAAGTTTATGAATTTATGATTTAATTCTTCGGACAATGACGGACCTATTGGTAATAATGTTTTAAAAATATGGACGTTATGGCTATGCCCGGCAATCTTACTTTATAATAATTATAAAAATGATCAAAGCTAAGGTTTCTATTGTGGGCCGTTGAAAAGTATTTTGAAAGTTATTTTTTTTAATTGTAACTTTTTTTATTGAATCAAAATACATATAGAATAAGGTTATGTGTGCTATAGCACATTAAGCAAATGGCCTCCTCGGCTCTATTTGCACAGTCTTTTATCGAAATTTTCCCCGACCATTTTGATTAGCAAGCCGCATTTCCGAAGAAGTATGCTTGAATGATGCCGCTAGTTGGAAATCTATAGCAAACAGTGGCATGCTGTGAATGCATTTACATTTCGACAAACACACATTTGATCTCTTTGAGCCTCAAATGTGATAATTTTGACGATTCACAGTTCACGAAGTTAAATCAATATTTCGACCATATTTTGTACCAAATTTGAGAATGAAGATGAGTCACTCCTACCCTAAACTGCCAACTGTTGAACTGTTTATTTTTCTTTTTTTTGGTTGCCAACACTTTAACCTCAAACATTATGTGAATTTTGGAACACCCTATACATACGACCACTACGTAAGAGTGAACAAAAAAGACTTACGTTCATATGTGATATACTTACCGTTTTGACAACTTGACTTAAAATTGCGGCTTTATCCGGTTTAGTTGAAGTCATATCACTACGTTTATTAAGTTGTAGAAACTCTGACAGTTGTTCAATGTAATTATTTTCCAATTCTCGACGTCTTTTCTCATTGTTGCATTTATTGATTTGAGATTGTGGCTATAAATTATAAATAGAGAAATTTTTTTGGATAAATCGAAAATGTAGCACTAGGAATGTTTCGCTAATGTAACAAATGGACGAGTAACTGGTTATAAGAATTTTTTCATATTTTAATGTATATATACTGTATAAGGAGAAAATTCCCCGAGCTAGTAATAGCTCTTCTTTGTTCTTGAAAACATCTTGGCGCGCGGCCACTTTTAAAAGTAAAAAAGGAGGGTTTTTCTATGTGTGTAATATAGAATCACAGTTACCACCATGAACAGGTCAAACGTGGGTAATTTCAGTCTTACGTTCCCTTACTTTCGTTTAGATTTCTAAAAGTGTGAAAAATTCGTAATTGTTTGCCTTATAAGCAAGAAATCATAAAGAGAAAAGTATTTTCAGTGAGGTTTTCCTCGAAAATCAAATTGAACTAGCCTGTCTTTTGCCACATTGTTCGTTGTGGCATTGTGGCAGCCGTTTAAAATTGTTATATTTGTGTTTGACAAAAACTTTGCTTCATACATATATCACATGTTATGTATTTTTATATATTTTTGATATATATTTTAATTTTTTCTTGCAGCTGCTATTATTTTGCATTATAAAATGCGTCTAAATTGTTTTAAGTGAATAGAATTATTTTCATAATTTTGTTTACATTCAATTTTCACTATCCATCATATATGTACGTATGTGTAGACAAAGAAAAAATAATATTTAATGTTTAAAAACGCATCACAAACACCTGTGTTGAATAAAAGCATTGGAAACGTCGTCAATTTGAAAGCCCTATTAGAAGTGAAATATGAATTGAAACGAACTTTTATCTTGAGCTCATGTAAATAATATATTCCTAATGTTTCTATTGAAAAGAGTGCTGTTAACAATGTCATGTTATGTGTTATGTTAACATTTCTCAAGAAGATAAGTGTTATCGAAATATAATTTTAACTTTGGTTGACAATGTTCGATTTTAACTAAGAAATTATTACAATAAATGCAAAGAAATTTACTGATTTGCATTAGAAAATAGATAAATGATTTGTAATTAGAAAATAGAAAAGAGATAACTTTTACCAAATTTGTTTTAGAGTCGTTTTTTCGTCGTATTTTACGATTTGTGGACGTCGTTGAATTGGCAGAGATCGGTGAGGCCACCGCACTCATAATGCTATAACGTTGTAAAGCGGCAGCTATTTCGGCAGCAGAAGATGTTCTTCGCTGCAGTTGTTGTTGTTGATGATGATGATGATGATGATGTTCTATTAAATGAGGTGGTAACGAATTATAAAATTTCTGAGAAAATCTGGCTAGTAATAAGTTGTTAGCAGTTGTAGTGGCAACACTGTTAGCATCGATTGCAGTATTATTATTATTGTTGTTGATAATAACATTAGATTCTGCACTGTTTCCACCTTTATTAATTGGGAATGGCACAACACCGGCCGTACTCGGTGCCAAGCCTACTACTGCTGCACTATTGCCAGCGTTGTTAACTGAAACGGCAGCTGTAGCCGCGGCCGGTGAGAAACGCGGCAGATTGCAAATTGTTGTTGCTGTTGTTGTAAAGGCAGTGTTGTTTTTATTTGTAATCGTAATTGTTGATGAATTATTTGTCGCCGTAGAAGACGGTGATAAAAAGTTTGCGTTTGTCGAAACGCTCGTTTGATTGCCGCTATTATTGGTAATTGTTGACGTAGATGACGATGAAGAAGCCCAATGGTCTGGTAGTAGATCACATGGGCCAAGCCTGAAATAGATAATAGAGAAAAATAAAAACGATATTTTTAACAACTGACTTTGGAATAAAAGAAAGTCTAAGTGGTACAGATAACTTTTCTTGTAGGTATAGCATAATTTTCGAGCGGTCCCACAAAAAAAATGAAGAGTATAAAAATATTATACTCGGGCAGGGTCAACCGTTATGACTTACACCACTTCGATCAAAACAATTCCTCATTTATTTTCGTGAAAAAATAACACGAATTATAACCTTTTGCTATGTAAGCGCACGCCTTGCTTGGAAGCTCTCAATTTTCATATCAAAGATTTTAATATTTTTCGGATAGTTCCTTAATAAGCTACTAAAAATTACACTTTGTTGTCATATAAAGAGTAACTATTCATCAGATCCTTTCTAAGCGATGGGGTCCAAAAAACACATTTGTATGCTTCTTAGGGACCCATTTTTATCACAAGATATTAAAAATGAGAACTTTTCCCCATGTGAAGGCTTGTAAAGAATGTTCAAATTTTCCACCTTTTTTTCATGTACTAAAGTGCCAGATTCTACCGGCTTTTTCGAGAAATACTAAAGTTTGCATTTTTTTTTTTCTACAAAACTTTTTTCAAATTTGGTATTATATGGGGAGCGGTCGCAAAAATGATCTAATCGGATCTACTTTCAACAACATTCGTCTTTGGATCTAAAACACGCTCATTGCAACTGTTCGATTGAACAGGAAAAGACTTAGACAGACCTTAAGCGAACAGGCAAGCTTAAACAAAATTCAGGAAATAATTCTGAATCGATTAATATAATAAAAGACGAGTGTATCTTAAGTCCTGTAACATACATCCATACTTAGTATTTATACTTATTCATATCAACCGATATATATAATATCGAAAACGGTTCAAATTCAGCTCACCTACGGATGGATTAAGAATTATTTTCTGAATTGACTTAAGTTTGTCTCTCTGATAATGTAAGTTGTGTCCAGTTTACAGATCGCAATTTTTGAGATAGTTTGACGAAATTTGATAAACGGGCGTGTTTTACTCCAAAAATGAAAATTGCAAACTGCGTCAAGTCAAAACGTGATTGTAAATCCATCGATATATTAAAACTCCTTCTGTGTTCTGAAAACGTTCGCACAAATTTGTCGCACCGCTACCACAGGCAGTTTAGGGTACAAAAGGAGAGTCAATGTTACGCTCAAGGACGAGGATTGTTAAATTGATAATTTGATCCGTGTATTGAAATTGTGAGTTTTTTAAATTGATGAAGTCTTTTCTGTCTCGTACTATATAATTTAGAGTATAAATTATTTCATGAATTGTAGACCTTCACCCAAAAACAACTTGTTTCTGTTAATTTGTTGGTGGGGAATTCAGTATATTTGACCTTTCTTTTGCTCTCTTTTTTAAGAACTAAAATTTCATGAAGAATTGAATATTACGAATCGTTTTAGTGAAGCTTTTTGGTTCGTCCGTTTACACATGGGCCGTTGTGGGAATAATTTGGTCTCAAAAATTCAAATCAACACTAAAATTTTACATTCATATTAAGTTGACGGCCCTTACTTAGAACGGAGAATGACTATGATCCATCAAAAACGCAACAGATTTTATCAATCTCCAAAATAGTTTAGATACCGCGTAGTCTAGTAGATAAATACCGCTATAGTTAAGTCAGCATATACGGATTCCAATCTCTATGCGACAGACCATATTTTAACGATTGGCGTGTTATCATATCTGGTCTGATCGGCATAACACTTATCGATGGAGCATTCACCTCACATCTTTCGACCATTCCCTATTATTTTCTTTCTTGTTTATTGACCATAATCGTGTATAGAGAACATTGCCTGGGTGACTAATTGTGTAGAAAATAAAAGGAAAGGCCTACAAACTATGGCAGATATTGATCTAGAATTTTATATAGACATTTAAAAAGCGAACTGGTCCGTTTGCCCTCATACTACGAACACAATTGCAATTACAAAATGCAGCCCCAAGTTAGATATATATAAATATCTTTCTTATTTGCTACTGTTGTACCTCCGTTATCATCTACACGTCATATTAAACATTCACTTCCTTATTTGCTTAAACAAAAATAATTAAACAGTTTTTAACGTAGTATGGCAGATAAACAAAGGGGGTGTCAGTGTGCACTCGTTAAAAACATTTCAACACTGCAATGTTTTTTTTGTTTTTTTAATGGATTCATATCCATATACGTGTATTTCTAACATTGAAATTACTTACAATTACCATAACATTGTTATCATTTTGTAATTTCGTTTAACATAAGGGAAGCGATGGGAAATTTATGGGTGACTAGCGGAAAGGGACAGCGTTTCGCTATTCATTTAATGTTGTCACTCTTATCGCATTTTCAAATTTTGTTGAAATTAATTTTATACTGTGACAGTAACACAGTAAACCACCATTTAAAATAAGAGGGTTTTCAATTAATTCTGCGATTGTCTTTAACCCTAGAAAAACTGAACTTTTTATGAGAGATTGCGGTTTGTGATTATTAGCTTTACTTTGATATTAGATTGTCACGTTCGTCCCTGTTTCCTGCAGCTGGCAATTTCAGTCAAAGTCAAAGTCTACCGATTAGTCATGGAATTGTATATGATTTAATAAAATTTACATTTTATCGAAAAACTAAAGGTAGTGATGTCATTGTTAGGTTCGATTGAAGTGGCCTGTTAATATCATTCTTTGAGACTTCAAAGAGGTTGTCTAGAAGAGAACGTGTGTACTGCGAAAAAACAACGCTTCTCCATAAAAGTAAAAGAGTAAAGAGTAAAAAAGAATTGTGGAAGAACAAAATTTTTGTTAAATACTTTCGTTGCAATTAAATTTTAAAATAATCGTAGGAAACATTCAAATGGCCACACACAACTCTCTTGACATTGTAACCTAAAAGTAACTTAATTTCACCAATAATACGTTCAATATTGTTTGCAATGCATGATTAGAATCGGGATAAGTCTGTGTTAAATCACAACTTCTTCGACACCATTTCATGCCGGTATTTCGTAAAATGCTATTGCAAATGGATTTAATTGGACTATTTTTAGGTCCGCATCCGCTTATAACGACCCATCTGAAAGGATTCTTTGTAACTTACAAGTCCTATTTTTTTTTTTTTTTGGCATCTAAAACAGATATGAACAATTTGGATCGAACGGGACTACTTTTTGACCTATCTACCATATAAATGTTCCTTTGAAAAGTCAGACTTCATATGATAAAAAAGTTTTATTTTTAATATTTTATGATGCAAATAAATTACTAATAGAAATTTCACACCAAAGTTAAATTTAAAAGTTATATATTTTTTAATAAGCCAAGCTTTTCTTTGCCTTATTCTAGATTTCATTCCATGAGTTATTTCATATTTCCTATAAATTTTATTTTCCTTCCACTTTTTCTTTCATAATAATACTTGTTTTTTGTTTATTACTGGCATGATCTATAAAGAAAAAAACTAGTTTGAATTCTTTATAGAATTTAATAAACACACTACGTAATAGCATATAAAAAAAACACTCTTGTAATCCTTATATCAATAATGTCTGACAGTTATCAAAGTTTTTACAAAATAAATTAATAAAGTGCGTTCTAGAAATATAAATGAACAAATACATAAATAAGAAAGACGAGAAAGTAGTTACTTAAATTAGCATGACGTAGTAGATAAGAAGTGGTGTTATCAAGTCGGCATAATGGGGTCTAATTTCCTCGTACAATTGACGTGTAGCCGCAGCTATAGAAAAGGCTCCATCCGACACTTATCGATCGATCATACGCTTCCTAGTCTTCAACTACTTACTATTCTTCTCTCCCCACTTCTTTCTGATCATCACGTTTAAGAGACATCGCCTCAGTCATATAACAAAAAATAGCTTTAAAAGAATGATCACTTAGGCGTTTGAACATTTCTCCAAACAACAGCCCCGTTCTTTCTATTAAAGAAATATTTCTTTGTAGATAAAATTAAGGGAATTCTTTTCTCTTTTAAAAGTGTTCGGTAAGAGCAGAGAGGTTCTATGACTTATATAGTCCGCAAGGTTACATTCGGAAAATATTTCTAATAATAGAGAGCAGAAAATATCTCTCGTATATAATAAAACTTAAACGAAAAGTGTGCTTTAAACGGCATTACGATCTCGACTTTTTCGCTACAAAAATAAATAGATTCTCTTGAGTCTTCATCATGCCAGTATACGCAACTTCGTTGTAATTTCAAAACACAGCAGCCATAATCCCTTTGAAGGTAGTTTTGATATGCTCGGCTTCCGGCGGCGACTAACTAGTAAGTTGCTATTCGAAAAACGAGTTCCCTTACTGCGGTAGTTTATAGTAGTTGGTAGTATTGTGGTACCAATAGGTCTGTAGTGGTGAATTATAAGACTCAAAGACCAAATTGGAATTATTTTTACAATGACTAACATTTAACTAACCTTAGAATAGAAATATAACTTATACTTATTAAATAAGTCATCAGTTAAAGTGTTTGTCCATTGCGGGCATATTAATCAATTTTCCTCGTTTTTTCACTGAAGTTTGGAATAGTTCTTCTAAATGTTTGCATTGAGTTTTACGCTAACATCCATTCTGTGAAGTTTTATAGTTATTTAACTATTTCGCGTGTATGTGTCTTTGGACGAATTCAGTCCACTTTGGATATTCACTAACACCCTAAATGCGAATCTTCAACTTAGTATCTCTCTTTTCCCCTAAATCTTTTTGGGCCTGTAAGTATTTCAAGAACAGACGACAAATAAATTTTAATAAACTCTGTGCCTTTGTAGTATCTTATGTCAATGGGGAATAAAAATGTAAAAATGCGTGCTTTTGTACAAAGCCAATCAAATATTTATATAGGATAGGATAATATCGATATTTAATTGCGTCTCTAACAATTCCGTGAAATGTGGTCAAAATAAAAGCGAAATACGTAATGATTGTAATTTTAATGCTAATTGTTCTTAATTCTGCGAAAAGTTGGTTAACTAATTGGTCGGTCTATCGTTAGAGAAGAGGAAAGTAAATGTTCATAGATATATATTTGTACTTCCTCTTGAACTTGTATTAATACATTTTGTAGCAAACATTTTTTAAAAATTTCCTTTAGCTTACCTCTGCGGAAAAATTCGTCACGCCACTAAACTAATTTGATGAGTGAAAGACATGCAAAAATGTTGTAATGAATATTAAAAATGAAATCGTTTTTCTTTAAGCCAATCTATGGAAACTAAAGAAAAGCTGACCACAACAAACTTTGTTACTCAATTTCACTTACTGACATTGAAGAATGAATATATTATGCATTCTCTTGTATCTATCATACTGCCGGAAGGATAGATAGATTTGTCATTGTCATAAGTAATATCATATATGTAACGTCATATGTCGTATGTCATATATAAGATAACATAACATTCTGTATTGCTTCCGTTGTATTAGCTTGTCCGTCTCTCCTCAGATCATCTATAGCGAGATCGTGGAAATTCGATTGGAATAGAAAGCTAAAATTGCTAATATGTACTCTTGGCTGGAAGTTATAAGTTAGATGTGAAGTTGAATATAATTTGCTCATAATAATGTTTATAAGAGCTGATAAGAAAATATTGTAGTTACGAAAAATTTACAATAGCTGTCTACAAAGGCAGAGCAAAAATACCGCACGTGACCGAATAACCAGCACTCTCGCAGTTTAAGAAAAACTGATTCGGGCTGCTTTCAATACTGAAGAGTTTCAATAAAATATTAATGGCCATTCGACCGTAAGCCATCGCAAAACTATGATTTCGTATGTTAATAACGATTGTATTTCGTCTTCAAATGTAAGTTGAAGTACTACAAACGGTAAGCGCCGCTGAGTATATGCTACAGCTTCGAACGTATTAGATGTGCAACTATGTGAGTTGTCTTTTGAAGCTGTGAAGTTGTTGTTTTTTTATTTTTTGGTGTTTTCGACATCTATTTAAAATAATCACTCACATCACAATGAAGACTTCGAATATTAGGCCAAAAAAAGAGCGTTACTCATTTGTTGCTTGGGACGCGAAATACGTACCTGGTTTTTTCCGATTATTTCTTGTCTCCCTCGAAGGCGTACAGTTTCTTTGGACTACACTTGGCCAATTTTGAACGAAAAAGCTTAGTTAAAGAAAGGTAGAACTCTCGATTTCTCGATTCGGAACTGAATTAAAAATTATTCTGATCGACTAACTTATGCAAAGTAATCTGCCTTCATAATGCATTAGTTAGTTCAGGTTGTGGGTATAAAAGATTCGCGCTTTGAGGCGTATAAATATAACTAACTTCATATACACGTTATTAGAAACTTTAAAATAGAAAACAATACATTAGCGCTTAAAAATGTATTTAGCTGCAGACATATCTATATCAAGTTAGCAAGTTGATAATCCTTATTAGTTTATAGAGACGTTGAGCATGTTAAAGCATATAAAATAATTTTTGATTAATTATCATATTATTTGGATTTTATTAATATTATTAATGTTAATCCATACACATCAGCATAAAAAGTTATCAAATGAGATATTTAATGTAAAAAATTTGTTTTTTGTTTTTTAATTTAAGGTTTTATTTTTTTACGAAATCATCCAAATTCATGCTTTGAATAATTATTAAAACGTAAGTTTCACTTTCATTTTCTTGAGTTTAATAATCGAAATTGGTTTTTTCCATTACCAGGTGATTAAATCATTATGGATGATACAAAAAACGAAAGAAAAGGAAACCATAAAAATTTCACTTTTCTCATGTGAAGAAAGAAAATTTTTATTAAATACATATATATATATATATAACAAGAAATTTCAAAGCGCAGAAAAAATGTTATTTTATGTAAATTATAATTTATATAAGTTTTACATTATATTTTATTTTTTCTTGTATAAATAGAATTATTTGTTGTTTTTTTTTTAATAATAGAAATTTAATTTGAAATAAAACACACAAAAAAATTACTGTTAACTTTATTTGAAAAATGTTTTTGGCATTTAAGTCTTGAAGAGAAATTTCTGTTAATACTTTTATCACGATAAGATTTGACGCAGAGGAATCGGTCAAGTCAGTGAAATTTCTAACCACTTTTCTAGGTAATTCGTGAAATATATCATCAGAGACATGAGTCACGTATTGAGGCAAAAGTTATTAATTGTTTTCGAGCGTAAGTGAAGATTCGGAATGCCGTCAAAGAAAATAATTCAGTGACGCTGGGTTTAATTATCTTGTAGATTCGTTTCACCAAATAATTCTCAAATTTCAACACATCAATAGTGCTGCTAAAAGTATGAGGCATTAATCACTCTACAATCTGCACTCAAGACTAACTGATCTCTAATAATAAAGCAAAAGCTTTAGCCTTCATGAAACATAGAGAGCTCTTTAAAAATAATAATAAGAAAAATTTGGTGATCCTACGAACTTAGTCCTAGTTAAGTAGGAAAATTATATTCTTTTATACCCACCACCTTTATCTTAAAAGAAGGGGAAGATAATAGATTTTAACATGGATTTGTAGCAGATTTTTCTATTTTTATGGAATATTGCTGAAAATTTTATAGTGTAATCTATGAGTAGTGAGCAAAACATCCAGAAAATAGAGACACTTTCTGCTTATTGCATATATAAGAATGGCATCGGCCAGTGACCGATTTGGCCCATTTTCTATAACAAAGCATGTGAAAGAACTTTCAATGTTTTTCTCAAATTTCATCCAAATATTTTAAACTTTGTGACCGGAAATGTGGAGATCGCAGACATTAGACAAATAAGCGGACATATAAGAGAACAGACGGACGGATGTATATGGCTATGTGGATTCCGAATTTCCTGTTGATCCAGAATATATACGCTTTACATGATTTCTGAAGCATCTTTCTTAATGTTACAAACGTTTCCACAAAATAATTAATCCCCGATTCCCTATTATGCCAAGTAGACGTGGTCGGTCCTTCCCATTTTTGTTCTGATATTACAGGATAGCTAGCTCAAAAGAAGTGGAAATTTTTATAGATCAATCTGCTACGGTTTATGATTAATAAAGCAAAACACTCAACTTTTTGTTGACAGCAGAGATGTTTTCAGTCAAGGTCCTACTCTTGGGGTATCCTTTGGCCTATTTGGTACATTTTCAATACCAACCTGCGTAAGAGAACTTGCAATGTTTCTGGTAAAGTTGTAGCGGCCAGGGGACACTATACGAACGGACAGATGGGCAGACGGACAAGCTTAAATCGATTCTAAACTTGATGTTGATCAGGAATGTATATGCAGATGGTCAGGTCTCTTGAAGCTTCCATTTGGGTATTGCAACCAAAATGACAAAATGAATATACCCCTCAACTTCGGTGCTGGAAACTATGTACAGTCTGGCCATTGGTGTAAGTCCGAGTTGGAAATGAACCCCTTAGACCTTTACACACATGCAAAGATTTGGCAACCAATTGACAATCGGGTGAACATATCCATAGGATTTTCGAGTGGTACGAAGAGCTAATTTAGATGATATATAGACAAAGCGCGAGTATTAAGAAGACTTGATATGATAATATTTGAAGAGCCCGATATTGAGATTAAGTTATAGATATCGTTTGAGTCCTTGCAAAAGATAGAAGAAGACCAGTTAGAAACATTGAAGTTTACCCCACCTAGTGCACGTTTGGAAGGCCAATGGTGCAATGGGGCTTAATTAAGAAGGAAGCATCAGGAATGAATCTTCGTTTCTCTGGTTATGCTCGGCATGACCAAAGCAATGCATTTTCATAACCAAGCGAAGAGAGAGGCGAGTTCCAACCCAAACTTCGAAAAGGCGGGAATTGTTTGTAAACGGATTCTATTAATCCACTCACACACAAGCGGCACCTTCGAGTATTGATCTCATCAAGCTCATATACAGCCTTTTTGTAACGTATGGATTTTCGAGCTTTTTGTACCCTTTGCAAAAGAAGAAATCATACGTTGTGCTTCAAATTGTAAATAACGGTAAAAAATTGTAATTTTCGACTGCGGTAAGGACTGAGCCGATTGTATATCTTAAAATTAAACAAAAATAAAAATGAAATGAAAATTTCCAACGCGAAAGTTATGGCCGTAATTGGAAAGCCATTTTGTTACCTGATTATCACCAAACCGGCTTCAAATAACCGAGATCAAATATTTGGAAAAAATATAAGATAAGCTTAGCAAAGAAAGAAATTATTTTTCATTAAAACAAAGGATTGTCCCGTTTGTTTTTGTATCTTGGATTTCTAGACCATTTTCCAAATCCGTAAATTTTCGCTGAAAGATTAATTCTCGATAAATACTGGAAAGAGTTTTCAAAAGTTTACTTCGCTTTTTGAATAAATAAATTGTACAAACTCAAAGATAAAAAGTATCTCGAGCCAAATCAGAATATACGAAACAATATGTGTTAATTAATTACTTAATTTAATTTTTTTTTCTCTGCATTTTAAAATGCATGAAAAAAATTTCGAAAAAATATATAGTGTTATTAACCCTTAAAACAATTTTGTTTAAATGAAAAGTCTTTTAAAAAGAGAACTCCAAAAAAAAAGGGTGTGACTTTTAATTTTTTTCATGTGGTTTATACTTTTTTTTTTAAACTAAATTTCGCGGATGTAATATTTATTTGTTTTACAATAAAAATTTAAAAAAAAAAATTTGTTTTATTTGTTTATTTATCTTCTTTTCTTTCTTTTTTTTTTTCTTCATTACCGTTGAAACTGTCTTGGAAATTAATGAAACATTTAAAAAATTTTTATTATATTTAAAAAAAAATTTTTTTGTTTATTGATAAAAAAAATATATAATCACCTACAGTCAAATAAAATAAAAGCAAACAAAATACACAAAATGTAAAAAAAAAATACAAAAAAAAAAAGTCAAAATCGAAATACACTTGAACGTGAGTGAAACAATATTCATGACCCACTTTGTAGTGCTTTTTCTTTCATCCATGACCTAGATTTACAATGAGCCGTTGTATTACTTTATTATACTCAACACAAAACACAAAAATTGTTATTATTGAGTGTAACGTATGTATGCAGTAATCGTAGACATATGCATGTAGATATATTTTACAGAGAGTCGGAGACCTGTATGTGGTGAACAAAACATAACATAACACATAATAATAATAATAATAATAATAATAATGAAAAAAAAGAAAAAAAAAAGAAAACGTATCAATGTATATATACATATAAATATATATATATATGTGTGTGTGAAGACTTGAATGACTGTAATAGTAGACAATTTTCAAGTTTTTCAGAGGCGTATTATTGTTTACACAAAATTGACAAACAAACCGATATACAGTCGTCAGACATTTAAAGACAAGCACAATAATGGAATTCTACCAAGTCTTGCTACAATGCATTGTCGGGTGTAGGGAAAAAATGCATGAACTGCCTAATTGGTTAAATTAGAGAACAAAAGAAGGGAAATATGACGGAAATATTCCTTAAATGATTTTGTTTTCATTTCTGCTTTTTTTTTCGCATTTCAACAAAGAAAACATTGTAGCGGAAAATTAATACCTTTCAACAGTTCTACCTATTTTTGTTAATTAATCACTTATCCGTCAGCAGCTTTCAATCGCATGCTTTAAATCGTATAGATTTTACACTTTAAAAATCTTTTAGAAAAATATTTAGAAATTATTGCATGATCTTTTTTACAGCCCGTACAGACTAAGCTGTAGCTTTCTGTAGAAGTTCAAATTGCACAATTTCTAGTTACTTTCCTTTACACTGATATTAATGAAGAAAAAAAAACAAAACAAGCTGAATATACCTTATAATGATGACGATGATGATGATGGTGTTGATGAATCGATTTTAGGTGTCTAGTTAGTTACCATAAGTTAAGTGCTTATTTATATATAGTGCTTACAGATATTTATGTTTACCTTAAATTTTTATATACTCAAATTTAACCCTGAAACACAATTGTTGCGCTTAAACGATTCGCTTTTTCAATCTGATGATTTGTTTAACACAAAAAAAAACACTCATTAAGAGAAAAACTCAAGCAGCAATGCATTCATATTTCGGATTTCAGGTAAAAACATAATGTAAATAAAGATATAAAAAAATAATTGAAAATAGTTGAAAGGTTTCCTGGTGGATGGATGTCTTTAAAATTAATTTATATTATGGGTCTGAACTAATTGCGTAACTTTAGATCTGTAATTAGGCTTCGAAAAAAAAAAGATCGATTAGTTAATAGTTTAAAATGTTTAAGAGATTTGTCTTACCCTTTTTTTGTCTTTATCTTACTTAAAGGCAAAACTATTGCAAAAATGTACGCAAAAAAAAAAAAAAAGATAATTGCGAAATGAAACATTAAATCCACCTTAATCACGATAAATACAAAAATGGAAGCATTGCTCACTGCCAATGCTCATGTACTTCAAATTACAATAACAACCAAAACGACAGCAATGACTCAAAAATAAAAATGCAATGTAAATATTGAAAATAATGTTAGTAGGTCAGAGTCAAAAAAAAAAAAACAAAAAAAGCGGGAAAACAAAACTGAAGATAATAAACACAAAAACAGCTTTAATATCTTTACAGAAAACAAAAATAAAATTTAAGAAAAAAAATAAATAAAAATAACTAAGATATATACTATATACTATATGCTATATATATGTATGTAAACAAGTTAAAAGTTTGTAGTCTGACAAGGCCGACTATTGAACATTCTACATCACTTCCTTTAATAAAATTCTTCATACTAACAGCACTTTAGTTGTCATGAGAACATCCATATGAAAAGGCTCCCGATAAATAGAGCAATAAAATCCAATTTAGTACCATAAATTCAAATGTCAAATGCACTGAATTTCACTATAAAGTTGCAAAAACTAGATCGTTTTTTTAGTCCTTTTAAGACCTTATTTGTCAAGAGAACCTTTATATGAAAAGTCTCCCGATAAATAGACCAATAAGTTCCATCCATAATTCAAACGTCAAATGCGCTGAATTTCACCATGAAATTTTAAAAACTAGATTTTTTTTTGTTAGATGGGGTATACTTGTCCGGATTTATATATTTGTTCCATTCTGCGCCATACTTCCCATACTCATCTCCAATGCCGTAATACTAGATTTCACTGACTTTTAAAATTTTTTTCATATAAAGATTTTCTAAAAACAGAATATATATAAAATAAATAAATAAAAATAAAAAAATAATAATAATAAAAAAAAAAAAATAAAATAAATAAATCCAATCAATTTTCAGTGGGACTTGTCCATGGGTCGAAATATGTTTTTTCCAAATTAACTTGAAAATTCCAATTATGAGATTGAATAGCAAAATAAATGGAGAAATATTAGGTGGACAGACGGACGGACGAACAGGATTAAATTCACTAACAAAATGATTCTGAATTCTTTAATGTAAAAAGACTTCAATCGATTAAGAAAATTAGTGTGACTGAACTATTACTTGAAATAGTTCTAGATGTCGCACATATATACCCTCACACCTAATATACCTTAAGTGATATAAGGTATAATAAACTAAAAATTCCTATAGACGCTAGTATACAGTAAATACTTTCATTTCATTTTATAAATAAATCTATAACACAGTATTTCCTTTTCAAGATGGACGAAAAGAGGAAATGTTTGTTAGAAATATGGCTGGCACTTCCTGTTACACATTCAGTCCTAGAAATTACTATAAAAACTACAGTTGCAGTTGCAAACTCTTTACATTGCATGTCTAATGCAGTTTTATTATAGAAACAACAATAATAAGCTTTCGTTACCTTTTCTACCATTTAGCACACACACACACACACACACACACAAAACACACACATACATACAGACAAGGTTCGCATTTAAACACGTCCCCTACAATAGTTCAGCAGGTTCAAAGAACAAACGCAAATTAGGTATGCGTTTGATAATTTTTATGCAAAAGCGAAGAGAATAAAGTGAAAAAGAAAATCACAAAAGTAGGGTAAGGCTAACTAGCAAATATTCTTTGTCTACTCTACTGTAACATTTTGATTTTCAGAATTATGTTTTGTACATGTTTTCAATGGATGTCTACATTACTTAAAGGTGCTAAATTACGACCGTTTCATTTATGCATATCAGCAAAAATATGCAATTGTATGATGTGTATATAAATTTCTCTGTTCTCATGTCTTATGTGCTTTATTATTTTTGTTTTTTTTTTCTTTTTTGTCTGCTAGATTTATTATTTCGCTCGTAACACTTAATGCATAAAGATCGAATATATAGAAAGTATTGGTGCAAAGTAGTTTAATTGACTCACGTCATCTTTCCATAAGTAGGGAGGCTACAGGAGACAAACCATCGTATTGACAAGTCAAGTTTATTATAAATACTTTTTATGATCTTCTAAAAGATCCAAGAGAAATGATTCCTTATTAGAGAATTGCTTTGCCACATCAAGAATATGCTTTGCAAGTCAAGATCAATCAAAGAAAGCGAATATGGTTTTTTCGTTTTCTTTTTTCTTTTTCTTGAGCTATTTACTCTCGACTTAGCAAAAATACATTTTCTGGTTTATAACATGGTAACAATATTTCTTACGTTGTGGAAGTAGTCTTGATAATAAAGTAACGAACGCCTATAATTTAGTTGAATATTTTTATTTGTCTTCTGATGAACGCTGCTATAAATGAATAATAATTCTATATTGCGTTTATGTTAAACATCATTTATACATCTCAGCAAATTTTAAATTACTTTATGATTATAAAAGTCTCCGCAGTCTCTTTAATCATTTTTAAATCAATTAATCTTGACCTTATGTCTTTCCAATAACAACAGAGATGTTCCATTCATCATATCGATTGGTTTAGCAGACAGTTTCTTATTAAACAAAAGCTGGTGCCTTTAGTCGTCTTTATATATATAGCAAGAATAATTCAATCATTTTTGCAATTACAAGAATTATGAAAGAAAGTTCAAATATACTATAGTTGTAGGGGTAGTACAGTTAGTTACATTTCAAAGTAGCATGTTGGAAATAGACTTGTTTCGCTCACAAATGCGAATTCAATTTGATTTAAAATAGAGTGTTTTTTGTTTTTTCTTAAGAAAATTATTGATCTCACTTAAAACACACACTTGGTATTTTTACATTATTAGATAACTAAAAGAGTTTTTGCCGTCCTTTTAGTAGAAGAACGAACTATTGTTTAAGCATATTTTAGCAAAATTTTTATTAAAAAAAAAAAAAGTCTGTGAGCGATTCGAGCGGAAAATTTTAGGCTTCCAACAAGAAATTAAAAGGCTCAAATAGAAGTTTTTGGAGTTGATTATGAATTCATCTAAAGAGTTATACATTTTACATAGATGCTTCACACATAGGTTGAGCAAAAAATGGTCGAGGAAAGAGAACGAGAACGTGGAAGGTCAGTTTCTTGGAGCTAGAACTGTAAACTAATAAGAAAAGATAAAAAAAATTTCTAATAAAAATAATAATAATGTATGTGTAACATACAGTGTACCAGGTAGTGCCGCAAGCAAACAAAAAGTTCTCATTGGGGAAAGTTGGCAATAGGAGAATGCTCCGCATCAAATTGCAAAGGTTATTTAAAATATATTAACCGTAATGGACTAGAATAGTCTACTCTCTTTTTTGCATTCAACAGATATTATTCCTTATGATTAATACCGGTTTCGTTTTTCTGTCGATACCCGACTCTTATAACGATAGTCCTTCGGTCCTTTGGTCCTTTGATCCACAGCTTCCAGCAACCATTTGTCCTGCCAGCATAAAAGATATGTACCTGAAGTTTTTTATCTTTTCTAATGTACAGTTACTTTTTACATACAAAAAAAATTCTTTTAAAAAGAGCTCTCGCATAGCCTTACCGATAAGAAAGTCGAGTTTGTTTAAGCAATCAGGTTGATAGTAGTCCGGCTTCAATTCTGGATAAGGTAGATCATACTACACGGTATGTGGCCGCAGCTATAGCGAATGCCCTTACCAACCGGTAGGTGTTACGTCAATATTACCAATCGATAAGTTTTTTGCTCTTACCGATCGGCTAAACAAATTCCAGGCATAAATTCAAAAATCGAGGACTTGAAATGAAGAGTTTGTTGGTCAATCAAAAAAAGAAATCAAATTTGCGAAATAAAACTCTATAACACGGTAGATATATTCGGAACATCTGTGGCTTTCTTTTAACTGGTTTTAAGAGCATCTTTTTCAGCATGTTATACGACAACCACAAATTTTTAAGATGGATATGGTTAAAAATTCGAAACACCCTCCCGTGATGCTATTTAGATGAAACAACTTACTAAGCTAAGACTTAAAAACCTTTTCTTAGAGCAAAACAAATTTTTTTGTATTTTTTTTTTGTATCATTTTTTTGCGGAACATCAGTCTCTTTAGGTTTTATAAAATTTATTTTATATACCTCAAATGCGAACATGACAGGATATAAGCCACTGAACCAGCCACTATTTACATAATTGCCTTAACAGATTTAAAAAAAAAAAAAAACCGAACATAAAATACAGGCCGCATTACGTTTCTTGCAACGAAAATTTGCACAGAAAAAAAATATTAACCCAGACTCCTTGTTTGATCTGTAGTTATTCTACATTAAAATATACTTATTTTTATTGATTCCTTTTTTTATTCCTTTTTTTTTTTTGCTTTTTTCTTTCTTGAGAACTTGAAGAAGACTTGCGTTTAGTTGAATATTATCTTTCTTTACAAATAAAACTAGTTTAAGTTTAAGTTTAAAAAAGTGATTTTTTTTTTTGCCCGATAATGGTGTGATTATAAAAAAATTTATTTAAGAGAAGATATCGTTAAATAAAGCACACGTCGGAACTTATATTGGCTTTTTGTTAATAGCATTTCTATAAGGACTGCTGCTTCTGGTTTTTGTATCTTTTCTTACTTTGAACCGACCTCCTCCTATCACTCGTGTTAATACACGCAATCTAAAGGGTTCATCATCATTTAAATCATTTTGACATGCAACAAAAGTTAGCTCACAATACATACATACATACATACACACACACAATTTCGTTCATTTGTATGTGCAGAATCAATAAACATGAACATGTTTATATGTAATGTTTTTATATGGTATTGTTTGTTGTATACGTATTGTCGAGCATTATTGTTTTAGGTTTTGCTGTCTTTTTGTGTTTTTTTTTTCTTTTTTTTCCTTTTTTGTTTTTTCTTTTGTCATATATTATACTCACATTTTTCCACTCTGTTTAGTTGTCCGCCTGGCTGATAGCACTACTAGTTTACCTTCTAGATATACAAAAAATAAAAAAAAAAATAAAAAAAAAAACAAGGAAAAGGAATGGCAAACAAAATACTAAAGCCTCTAAAAGCTTTTACTTAGCATCTTAAATCTTACACTCATTCCTTGATTGTGATGTGATGTATATAAAACGCAAATGAATATATATATATATTCATTATATATATATATGCACTCATAAACCCCTTTCCCTCACCACATATTATACTATCTTTAGAGGTAACAGCATTTATACAAGTACGCTTCTGTCGACGAGTGAATAGGTAAACATATGCGTGAATAGCCAGCCTTTATTTTTAAGTTTATAGGTCCATTATGGTGTCTTTCTCTTGCCGCCAATTTTTTATACGCATCACAAACAAGGTGCATATTTGTTAAGGGTACATAAAATTTTTAAGGTTTTTTTTTTTGTTTTTTTTGTAAAAATTGAAGCTTTATTGTGTAAAAAATTCATCACTCAATATATTGTCAATCGATAACCTTTTTACAATAATTCTGACAGAATATGAATTCTCTGGCAAACGGACATCTGGTCTTTTGAGGCTATATACAACAAAAGAATTAATTTTTTAGGCGCAGTTGAAAGAGAATTAAAATGAACTAAAAGAACTGACTATTTTCCCATAGTGGGATCATACTGTGATTGTAAATTTCAAAAAATTGTTAAAAATAATTCTAAAAGTTGAAATTTGAGTAAGCTTAGCTTGTTTGAAAGGTATTTCCATATACATTCATATGATGTACGTGAATATATTTGAAATTTTTTATTTTGTCCGGGCTAGAGTCTCAAGTTTGTTTATTTTTCCATAGTCAAGTCATGCTGTGATACCAAATTTCGAAATATTGTTAAAAATAGTTCTAAAAGCTGAAATTTGAATTTGATTAGATTGTTTGAATCTATTGTATTTTCATACAGAGTCACATCATATAGGTCAATATGTTTGGACTGTTTTTGCGATCGTCGATTGGCGTCAACATATCGATTTTCAAGCACTAAAGAAACGGTTTAATTTTTTATATAATTTAAAAAGTTGTTTCGTATAGATTCACATCAGACGGAATTCGAAAGTCAATCAAATCGAACCATGTCCTTTTCCACTATTGCAAAAAAAAAAAACAAAAAAAGAAAAGGTAAACCACTAGCGCGATAATTGTGTTTTGCACTCTTACGTACACTTTGCCATCAAAATTACAAAAAAAGTTATCATTTGCAATACGTATGATAAACGTGGGACAGGACACCTTATCGTCAATATACCTATCTTAAAAATAAAAGAAAAAAAGTAATGTTCCACACATCAAGTTGATATGATTGATTTGTACTGTTTTTATCCAAGTACTCTAAGATCATTTATAATTAAAATTTTTACTACTGTGTTTGTTGTGATATATGAAGGATGAGCGAAAGAGTTAATTTTTTTCAAAACCATGTCATTTCCACTTCATGTCTATACTATAGGCGTATCTTTTGACCGATGTGGCCTGCATTTTTTGTTTCTCTTATAGCCAGAGCGTTTCTCTTAGAAAGAAGTTCGGCGGAAACTGTACTTGAATATTCTATAATATTAGATGAACAAGACAGATTTTCTTAAACCTTTTTGTTTTGTTATGAGTTAATATTATACTGCAGGCTTATCATTTGAGCCATTGGGCCCAATTTCAATACCAACCTGCATGGAAGAACTTGAAATATTTCTGCTAAATTTGAAGGCGGTATCTTTATTCTTCCATCCTCAGAAGCGCTCACCACAGGCAGACAGACCGACAGACACACAGAAGGGCATGTTTAAATGGATTCTAAAAACGCTACTGACCAAAAGCATAGCTACACCTTTGTTATGTAGTCTTTGAATCTTCCTTCTAAGTATTACAAACAAATTGACAAAATGAATGTACCTCCACCCGTCAGTGGTGGGTATAAGAAGTATAGTTTACAGAAAAAAAAGGAAAGTACAAATGAGGAAACATAAAAGCATAAATAAATGGACAATATTACTGAAATCTGGTACATGATTATGGATTTTCTTTATTTGCAAAAGGCCAAATTTTGAAACAGCGAGATTTGTCGAATCTCAAATATATTTTAACAATTGCAGGAGAGATGCGTTCAAAATATTGATCGTAAGCCGTTATCGCTTACTTTGTTTTGCATCTATTTTTATTCATTCAAGTTTTGTATGTAGATACGTGTATACTATTTACCTCAATTGATTTTTTTTTTTATTTTATTTTATTCTCTTATAACGCAAAACAGAATTGTGTCTTTATTTTCTGTTTATATAACTTTGCAAACACACATACATTAACAATCAACGTTTCTGTGTTTCTCAGTCAACTAAAGGTTATTCGCCTTATGCATTCTATTTGCTATTGTTGTTCTTGTCATTTTGAAATGAAATGAATGAGAGAAGAATGATAAAAAAAAAACAAAAAAAAAAACAAAATTGTATTTGCTTGCGGCTGTATTTTTCTAAAGGGTTTCGGGCAGCATCAACATCGTCGTCATAGTCGTTCATTATTATTAACATAAATATCAAGAAAACCAAACAAACTTGCCCGTAAAATGCACTTTTTTTTCTTTTCACATTTGCCTACATCTGAACAAGTACACACCACAGCAGCAGCATCGGTAGATGCATGCAACACATTTGCAGTAAAGTTCCTGTATAGATATGCGTATGTTGGCATAATACTGTTTTGCATACGGTTTCTAGAATTTACGTCACATGCGCTTGATGTTATAAAAGAATATGTACGACGAAAAAAGAAAAAGAAAAGGAGAAAAAAAAACAATACCTAACCTAACGCAATCTATATGTAGGTATATAAAGCGAACAATTGCAACAACTATGAAAATAATACACAAACAAAAGTACTGTCATCTCAATCATATGCTTGCCTGAATGTTTGGTTTGGTTTAGCTTTTTTTCTTTTTTTTTTTTTTCATTCTTTTCAATGCCTATAGAGAGAAGAAAGCAGAATAAAATAAGTAAATAAATAAGAAAGAACGAAAAAAAGAAAGAAAGAAAAAAAAAACAACGACAAAATGGCTCTAAACAACCAAGTGACACATTTACTATGGCTTTTAAATGCACATGTATATATCTACATGAATAAATGCAGACACATCATCATATGTGCCTGCCTGCCTGCCTATATGAAGTATATATGCACTCGGAAACTAATTCTTACACACAATTTTCACAAGTAATATATGCGCAACGTAATCATTATATTACTGACTGACATATACTCCAGTTGTTATATGTTCGTTTATTTTTATGTAAAGTGAATACACACACACACACACGCACGGATACACTCATGCATGTTTCTTTTTTTACATACTATATCTTCTATCTCTTTTACTCTTGTTATACTTGTAGTAGTATATGCAACAGTTATGCAGTTTATGCAGTTATGATACACACATGTATTCAAGTCATTATGCTTTATCTGCATACGTATGTAGGTAAGTGTTTCAAATTCTATAACGTTCCAGTATGGGTACAATTAAAAGTGCGTTCTGCAAGTTTACTAACACTTCTCTTCTTCTCTATATTCTGATATAACATATTTACACACAAGCGTATACACACATACAAACACTCATACACATACACACGGTACGTATACTTACAGTCAGTCACTTTAATAAACGCATACAATTATAACCATTTGAATGCTTGTCATTGTCATGCCTTTGGGTTTATTATTATTAAAAATATAAAAAATGAAAAGAAATCCTTTTTTCTATATAGCATTTGTGTACATAGTTTATGGGATAAAGTTTGGGGTAGGTTAGTTATACTTGTGAATATAGAGAGGATGAAGTAGACAAAATATAACAGATAACTTCAAAATCCTTACAAATGAGAGACTATTTATATATACTACAGAGTACATTTTCAACCCCTTTTTCACAAATTAACGTAAATCAATATCGTACGAAATATAGCCGCCAACTGCGAAGGGTGATTTTCAGAGATTTATAAGAGAATATTTAAAAAGGAAAAAAGCACATAATACAAACACACACAGTGTGAAATTAAAATTAATAATAAGACAAAAGATAAATTACAGTCGATTTGGACTACATTTTCTTTTTCATATCCATTTGTAGCTTATGCTGAAAAGAGTATTTTTCAATAAATTGTGATAATTGTGTCGTACTTTTTGCCATTGTTTATGCACAATTCCATTGGATATAGAACGTAGTTAGTGCGCGGAATTTATCACTTTTATAACGCGGACATTAGATATGCTGGTATAGCATTTTTCCTTCTTGTAATACTATAGAGAATTACTGCGCGGAATTTCAAAAATCATCTGTCACTCAGTATTCTTTTTCTTCTTTAATAAACTTTTATGTTCACTGTAATTTTTATAATGAAAAAAATGCTGCACCTAAGTTAAGATTTGAATTAACGAAGTAAATGGGAAGCGAGATAGAAAATTAACTTTCAATAAGAAAACTAAAAATTTCATTAGGTTGTCATATCATTCAGTGGTATATATGGTTTCTTTATAACAATTATAACGTACTATAAAGATTGAAGTAAACGTCCTTCTAGCTTGTTGTTGACTGGTTCGACATAAAAGGTTCTTACATTAAATCGACAGGTATGTTGTATAAGTCTTCGGATAGTGTACGTGAAAAACACTGGCAAAAAGCCCATAAACCCATAAAAACATAAACTACGGTTCTTTCATACAGATTTGGACAATCTGACATATTGTTTGAAAAGACTCGTATAAGTCCTAGAGATCTGGTCTTGGAGTTGTACATGTCTTTATACTATAATTTTCGTAATGACACAATGGTTACCAAATATGTCTTTTCAAACCATACTGTATGAAAAAAATTCCGCGAAGACTCTTACTGAGTATAACTGAATTTAGTGAACGTTTAAATTTGGCACTTGAAAAAAATTTGAAAATTATACGTCTGTACTGGGACTTCTTGACCGATGTGTTCATACTAAGATTATCAGAATTTCCTTCACGGAGAAGGAAAACGTTTGGAACGATTGGAACGACTGGCCAGAACTCTTTTCGGAAACAAAATTTTGGTTACTAGCAAATTTAAGAAGATATTTATTTACCCACTCACTTCTCTTGAAATAGAAAACCGAAACAAAAGGAAAGAGTCCGTACCTCTTTAAGAAGCTATTTTCCAAAGCTTCTGTTCGCAGACGACATGTTCCTGCTTCGATTTACAAGCCTAACCACACTGTGCACTTAGCCACAAGATCATTTTCCAGCGAACGATAGACGACATCTTCCCAGTAGTACAACAATTTCCACCAAGGGGGCTTCACCAAATCGAAATACCAGAATTTCATTCTGGTGAGAGTATTTTCGTATCTAGGATCCTGCAACCACCACGAAACTTTCCCCAATAATACTCAGCGATCAGGCAAGAGAACATAAGATTGTATTGAGTAATTCTGACAAGGAGCAATAGGTCTCCCTTTCTGGGCAATCCGGTCGGAGTGGATTTGTATCTTACCTCTCAGATCGTGCTCGGAAGGTCATCGACATAGGCCCAACTTCAGCCATGCTGCCGACAAGCACAACATGCGAGTTCTTGCGAGAATTTATTGCCTCTGAGAAAATAATAAGAATCAATGCAGATTTCTATTAGGGTTTAAAGCTTTATATTCGCCATTAATCTTCATGAAAATTTTCTTAAAATGCTCACTTCAGCTTTCAAAGTATAACTGTCCGTAGGCAGATGTTAGATGCAAGTGCAGAAAACGTATTTTGGAATATTCGCACAAAACCAAAAATAAATAGTTTTCACCTTGAACGACAAGTCATTATTAATGAAACTGCTAATCATTCAACATTTATCTCAGAGAAATGCATTCCGATCGTCATTTGATGACGATAGAGAGCAAACAAATTATTAATCGTTTTAAATAATTTATTGAATTTTCGCTGCGATCTTGGATAAATAAAAGCTTTGAAGCTCGAAAGGTATATTTTTAAATGAATGCACTCTGCCCACTTATGAAATGTTAAAGATCTGGCCACAAATATTTTTATAACAATTAACCAAATTTAAATATTTCGAATGTTAAAATAAGTAATTGATAAATAATAATAAACAAAAATACTTTTTTTTTCTTTGAATATTTCACAAAAATACATTTAAAAGATTTGATAAAAATTGAAAATTGTTTTGTAATTTTGCTCTTTCTCTCACAACAGCTAATATTAATTTCATCCATTTGAAACACTTCAGCACTTTTCACCACATCAAAGTGAATTGAACGCCCACGCACCTACTTTATTAATTGACTTACGTTAAATGAATCATTAATAACAGTATTGGTGTCTTAATGAATCGTCACAATATCAATCTAGTGATATAAAAAATTGTCACCAAGCACTTATGGCGGGAAAGAAAATAATTTATTTTTTTTATATATAGTGAAAATATAAATTGAAAATTTGAACAAATGGCTTGGAACTCTTTTATTTTTGAAAAGTGAAATTTGTAAAAACATTTCTTCTTACAGAAAAAAAAACATTTAGAACTAGTTACGAGTAATATGTGGATTTTAATAAATATCTAAAATGTATCTCTCTCCCAGAGACATTAATTTCTAACGTGATTTTTCGCAATCATTCCAATTTCAATTTACTCTGATAATTCTAGACACATCTTGACTTTTAATAACCGTTAAGCGGTTGAGCTAACGAATAGAGGTGGAAAATTTTCTTGAATGAAAATCATTCGTTAATCGATAATACATATGCAGCTCTTAAGAGTTAATGCAAGCGATCATCTGAGTATAAGAAGCGCATGTATATTAAAAAAAAAGTATTCATTTATTTGCCTATTTCAATATGTTTTTTTTTAAAGTTCAAGTAAATTTGGAAGAAATATTTTTAAAAAATTTTTCTTTTAACCTTCAGACATTAAATTTTATGTCACCTACCTTGCTTGCATTGTGTTAATATTACCGGTCATGAAGGCTACACATTAATACTTATATACCACGTACCTTTGCAAAAACGATAATGCAGCCTACAATATTAAGTTTATAAAGAAAAAAAAAACTCAACCAGAAATGACGTCAACCAAGTTGTAACAATTTCTATATATAGTAGTAAAACAAATTTTTTGGTGAATTCTTGTTTTAACAAAAAGCGAAAACACTTGATTTTTAGAGTAACGCAAAATTTTATTATCTCGCAAATTAAATATTACTAATTTTAGCAGATATTTTGAGCGCCCTTAAAATTGTTTAAAATAAACAGATTTCATCTAAGTCATGGCTTGTATGTAAAGTAAGCTATCTAAGGTTTCTAAATATGAGATATAAGGTTTTGAAATTTCATTGGATTCGTAATCCATCGTTAGTTATAAATTTGTGTCAGTATATATACATATACTTTTGACGAAATATTAGTTCCTTGTCAAAGAGTTGTGATCCCAAATTTTTGGCGATCTTTGTGAAAAACTAAGCTCCGTTCGAATAGAAAATAAGGCACCGACCGCGTCGGTTGTTTATCGGAAGAAGTAAGTTAATATCTAGCAAATTAATCAGAAAGAGAGAGGAAAAGAGAGAGAGGGGGAGATGGGGAGAGAGAGAGCGATAGAGAAAGATATATATATATATATATAGAGAGAGAGAGAGAGGGGGAGGAGCAGAGAGAGGCAAAGTGGGAGAGAGAAAGAGGGTGAGAGGGCGGGAGAGAGGAAGAGAGACGGAGGGGGGAGAGAGAGTAATATTGTTCCCTTCAGTGCTAATAAACGTTTTTGCGCATATTTTGCCATATGCTGCCGAAAGTCATTGTCCAGAAGCTACGACTATCATGATTCTTACCATTTCTTACCCATTGTTCGGTTTAAATGCGCCGAATGTTTCTGACAACGTTTTCCTTAACGACGATTGCATTTGGTTGGAATAATTTGCACTACACTAAATGTAATCAACTCTCCCGCAAATCTTTCCCCTTCCGAAAATAAAATCCGTGATTATTCCTTTTTATCGACGACGTTTTAATGCTTTTCTAATAATATTTAATATTTGCATATCTAATATTTGCACTCTAAATAATTTTTTCATCACCCATCACGATTCAATGGAATAACTATTTATTTTTCCTGACTGTCTGCCATTTTTGCTTTCGACTTGTGATGCGGTGCATTGTCTTGATAGAAAATAGTGCTGTGTACTGCTATATAATATTACATGCTGCCATATACTGTTATATACTTGCGATAGTTTGTCTCTTTTTAAGACGATCACTGAATATAATACCAAGCGGTATTCCAAATACGCTTTCCAGCCGACTTGAGCATTTTTTATCGACGTTCATAGTGCTAAATACTGCCACGAACTGCTGTACGCCGCTATATACTGTTATAAACAGTTATAATGATGTACCGCATGGCCACGTTGGTGATAAACGCGACATCCAAGTTGGCATATCCGGGTTCAATTGTCAATGCACTACATCATACTTTAATTACCATTGGTTTGTAGTCCTAAGTTAGAGTACGTGCTCGGTCAGTAAAGGCATAATACATACCCATAAAGGATACCTCTCCTATTCCGAAATCATCCCTTCGTCTCTTTCGCCACTTCTATCTGACCCTTACCCGTGATGATATGAGGCCATTGGTCATTTAAAGTGAAACACATGTGGTCACAAGCCACAAATAGAGCCTAGTTACCTAAGGTCAAAAAAGAGTTATAGACATTCCTATAGAATAGTTATTTGGATGCGAAGCTCTATCATCATAAATACTATAATATCAAAAATTTCCACATCTTTGTTTGGTATGTTAAGTTTTTTCAAAAGTAACTTGGTTTTTAAAGTTTGCTATACTTTTTTAATTGAAAAATTTTCGCTTTAAAAAATTTCACTTTCCAAATGTTTATACTTTACAATTTAAATGAAAAAAATTTGAATTTTCCCGACACAAGAGACAGTATTATATCTTTATAGTATTTGTTTTGCATGTAGACATTTACGACATTTTTCAATAGAAATTTTATTACAGCTAATGCCACTGCTTTATTTTGGAGAATGCCGTGAAGAATATTGCAAACTTTTTATCAAACTTGCCTTGGGTAATATCCGCATTGGGCTGTTAATGGAAAAATCGATATTCGCTTTAATAATAAAAAAAAATTCGTCGCAAAACCTTTTTGCAATTTTTTTTTTTTTTTTGTTATGAGTTCATTTTAATCTCTCAAGTGTTGTTAGTAATTTCACAGTTCATTTTTTAAACTTACGTGAGGGAATCAAAGAAATTTCATTTATACTTAAATGAAGAGAGAACGAAGGCGTATTTTGCTGACGGTTATTTATGATATTTCGAACTGCATGAATGATAGATTCAAAGCTATTAAAAAGCAAGAGTACCAATTAAAATTGCGAAATGTCTTAAAAAACATTTAATATTTTTGTCTTTTTCTACTGACAAACTTTGAAATTTCCCTCAGGAATATGTTCACATTCAATGCACATTTAATGAACATGGTGAGCACTCATTAAAACGAAATAAAAAAACAGCATAACTTTGTCATAAAAAGTTTATTAACATTTTAAATGGCCTGCCTACACACAAACTACACACACAAACCGCAAACCCACGCATAAATGTTTTATGTGTTTTTAACACATCGGCTAATAAGTCCCGGGGCAGTGACACATAGATATCCTCTCTAACAAAAAAATGGATACAATTTTTGGAAAGCGTCAAGTTATAGAAGTATTAATGACGCTACTTTTATTCGTTTCAAAACCTTTGAAAATTTGGAATTTCATGTTTTGATTGTATTTTGTTTTTTAAAGAAAAAAAAATTTCATTCAAACTTGATATTGCCTTTAAAAGTATCGAAAACTGTCGAAAAAATATCAAAAAATAAAAACAAGGAAAATTAGTCTCGACAATGGAAAGACGTAATTCGCAAAGATAATTGATGTCGTAAAGATCTGAAAACGTAGTTTGTTAACTATTCTGCATGAAAATTTTGAGCGTGAGAAACCTGTTTTGCACCAGTTAACGTGGAACATATCACTCTCGCTACAAGTTAGTGGCCGTAATTGGAATGTTGTTGCCACAACCAGCGCTTTAATCAGATCTGGCGTCCAATGATGTTTATCTGTTGACAAACCTCAAAAAATGATGAAATGATGATCATTACGGAAACTGATGCATATTTTGAAAGTCTTGACAAACCATTCCATACAAGAAGACATCGACCGATTAGAGAAACATTAGAATGTTTCTATCATTGATAAATAAAAATCAAATTTCAGAAAATCAAAATATCTTTCTCATGTTTAGTGCCGGAAATTATTGATCGTTATATTACACAGAAGGATTACAACGTGATTAATTCGTTTACAATGTTTAGGAATACTCTTAAACTGTGCATTCCACCATATAAGCTTGATATATTATCTAACCTTGTCTGCTTTTTGAAATCCTGAAAATAACAAGAAAAAAACTCGTACGGATCATTTGACAGTGAAGTCTTTAAGAGTAAAGGTTTTTATTAGAAATTTTCAAACTTTAATAAAAGTCAAACAAAAATAATCAATAAAATGTTAGATTAAAAAGCGACTGTTGCTATAATGTGATATGAAATTGTTCTCGAGTCACCCATTTTATAGTTTTTTGTTAGACGAGAACAAAACACGCTTCTGATTGAGATTTGGATCAAATTTTGTTTTTCAATATATTGTTTTGGATCTTGCCATTATTTGTTGAATACAACATCATTCAAATATCCTCCACGGTATATCTTTCAGACACTGGATCCTATTGAGGTAATTTTCGATCATTCGCATATGGCGGGCAATAATCTTGGCCTTAACTTGACGAATGTTCGTTTGAATCTCAGAGATTATTCGCCTAAACTCGATCGTTTGCCTTTGATCCAGTGATGAGAAGTCAACGATATTAGTGGCCAGTTTACACTAAGAACAAAAGGAATTACGCGTCCAAGAAATTTCTCGCTTAACAATGCCAAAACGGAGCTTATTGCGCGGCTTCTGGAACCATCTTGTTGAAACCAATTATCTTCAACAAGAAACAAGAATTGGTAATCATGTGGCTGTAACAATTAGAATTGACGATCTATGTAACGTCCTCGCCATTTTCAAAAAAGTACGGAACTATCACATCTCCAGCTCACATGCCACACCATACAGTAAGTTTTTGCGAATGCAAGGGTTTTTCAACAGTTGCTTAAGGGTTTTTACTGTCCCAGATGCAACAATTTTGCCACCAAGCGAAAAATGAACCTCATCACTGAAGAAAACTCATAATCGAAACGCTGTTATTGGAGCATCCAAGTAGCGTGTCTTCTATACATTACATAGCCGATGGGCTTCAGTTCTTTTGTTAGCTGAATATTGCAAGATTGGGGATGCAACTCCAAATGCAAAGTACGCCATAATGCAACCAATACTTTACGCGTCGTGTAATAAATAAAATTGGACCTTTCTTGCCGCTTTAACTAATACAACCAATATTTTCGGTCGACTGCGCGTCTCGATGATGTGTTGCAGATTCAGTATCGTCAAACTCCTTCCCAATTTTGCCTATAGTGCTCTCAAATGGACGATTATGTTGACCATGTGTTGCTCACGAAACGTACCTAATACGCAGTAGTTAACATTTTTGTAATAAGTTTTTACTATTTTAACACTTTCCAAGGTTATTAAACGATCCATATTGTAAAATAGCGAATACTACTCTAATCATATGATTGTCATGATGACAGTTATGTTTTACATATGCTACTGAAACATGGTTTCCAAATCTGGGCCAGGAAATGGCAACCCTATATAATTTCAATACCTTTAGATTCAAACAGTCAATATCGATTAGAGTTCAAATCTCACAGACCGTAAACCATTTACAAACCTTTGTATTCTTTCGTGGAGTTGCCACAAAAATTCTTCGAAAGTTCTATTTTACATATGTTACTTGGACAAGGTTTACCAATCCGGACCAAGAAATAGATGGCTTTACGTTTTTTTTTTTCTATTGATAGCTCTTTCAAAAATGATTTGTGTTATATTTATTTTGAAACTAGTTGATACGATCAGATAAATTTTTAATTAACATAACCTATATGGAGTTAAATAAAATAGAAATAAAAAATATTTTGCATAGTTTTAGGCAACATTTTTATAAAATAAGTAATATATTGCAGAGAGTGAAAGCAAATTATGTCTATAAATTATTTTTTACAGATTTTGTTTAATCTTAAAGTTTAATATTATCAACTTTTTACTTGTCTTCTGTGCATTTCTTGTTATCGTCTACCTTAAGGAAAGAAAAGAAAAATAAGTTAAGTCAAAAAGTTTTTTTTCTTTTTTTTTTTTTTGCTTAAATATATTTTTTTGACAGATTCTCATGCTTAAACGCAAACTGTGCAAACAGTGTGTATGTTTATTAAGGGTAAATGGCCGTTATTGCTAAAGGTTATTCACCGCATTCCTTCAGTCTGGCCAAAGTAATTGCTAAGCATGTGCACACCGCAATCATAACATGTGCAAACATCTAGAAACCCTGATGATGATAACGAAATTGATAAATTTGACATGAAAGGTTTTTTTTTATTTTTAAATATTTATTTTAAGGATAAACACGTACTACAGAAAAAGGCGAAAAGACATTGATACGCTTTAAATGCAGGCAGAGAAGATGGAAAATTTATATAATATTTTCTTAAATTATGGGAAATAAAGTAGAGTAAATTAAACATGAAAAGAACAAAACAAAAAAAAAATAATAAAAAGAAATACAAAAAATAAAAGATTATAATCAAAGAAAATGATTCAATCGTTGTAGTTTGTGGTTAGAGCTCAATTTTTTCTCTTTTTTAATCTAAGAATTTACTTCAATTAGTTAAAAAAATTTTAATATAACAATAATGTAAAATTATCAAAGAACGAAACAATAAATATAATAAATTGTAGTTAAATTAAATTTTAAATTTTTAAATTATAAAATTCTGTAACAAAATCCAATTAAACATAAAAGCTGGGTTTTGCCACTGTGTTTTCTAAATAAACTCAAAGTATAGAAGTAAAGCCACAGAAGCCACCCCGCAAACCCAAAAAGTAGGCAATTATATATTGAAATATTTTGTTGACTTCATGTATGCTTTAATTTTTAATTTATTTATTTTATAGTAAAAACGAACGCTAACGAACAAACACATGGATTGAAACCGTAATGCATTTAAAATGAATAAACAAGAAGTGTGTAATTAAATACAATTCATTAAATTAAAATCGATTTTAGTTTTTCGTTTTGATCAATTTCAGTATAATATATTTAAGAAATGTATGTAACATATGTCAATTTATTGTTATATTTATTATTGTTATCTGTTTAATTATACATGAAAACATGAGTAAACTTTTCACTGACTTTTACTTACTTAACAATTTAAACGATTTGTTCTAAACAAGACTATAAATTTTATTTTATAAATTTTGATAATGAAAAAGAAACCTTAACAAAATATCAAAGGCAAGGGGTTTATTAATTGTTATTTTATTATTGTTACAAACTATTTACGTAAAGCAATGTGAAATCTTTAAAGTCAAGTGATAATAATCATGATTTATATGCACATTTATCTTCTTTTACTTTAGTACTTATTTCACCCATTTAAAATATTCAAACTCTATATCACTGGTTAATAGCGAACATTAAAAAAAAAAAAAAAAAATCTTTAACTAATAAATTACCGAAATTATTACGATTTTCCCAAAACAAAAGCAAAAATAAATAAATAAATATTAGAAATAATATCAAGGTTATGATCAAAACAACACAACCTTGAACTTGACAAAGCAAGAAAAACAATGATTTTTATGTGATATTCCTCACATACTATACATAAAATCAAGAGGAGAAAATTTAATGCTAAGAAAAATATAATTTCTGTAAATAGGATATTTTCTGTGTTTTTATCGCACTTTCTCATTCGTTTCTTTCTCGGGATATTTACAGTCTTCCTTGCATTTACCGAAGAAAGTCATACGCTTCGACCTTTGCGAAAAAGTCATAAAAATGTTTTTATACACAAATAATAATTTTTGGCATAGAGTTACTTGACAGTCTTTGAAAATTCAAAAAATAAAGAAAAGCTGTTTTTTATATGTAGAAAAAAAAAAAGAAAAAAAACTAGGATAGAGAAACTTGAGCTCTTTACACAAAAGAACAAATACGATAGAAATAACAGGAAGTAGATAGGCAGGCAGACTATTATATTTCAATGTCGCCAACTTTAACTAGACTACTTTTTTTGTTATATGGAGCCGAGCGTTTTTGCGGGAATTTTAATTATAAATTTTCGTAATCGTATTAGTGTTCTTGTTTATCAAAAATCCCTAATACTTCATATTCAGATAATACAATTAAAAACGGGAAGTCTTGTATACCCCTTTTTATCATCGACGGTAACGGGTCGAGTCTAGCCTAGTGGCTTTTTAAGCTTTGACTCTTATTGCACTGTATCCATCACATTGTTTTCCTTTTTTTTTTTAGCACTAAATTTCTGAAGTTGCAAAAAAGTGCATAACTTTCTTCGAGGCAACTTATGAAGTGCGTTCAACAAAAACATGAATGACGCGTACATTCGATTTTCGAACTATTTCTTATTATTTTGATACAAATGTCACAAACATACGTTGTCATTATCAGCCATTTCGCATTTTTAGTCTGTCTTTCACAGATATAAAGACTACCCCTGTTTTGGAGTATTTGGCGAATTTTTGTTATCGAAAGAAATGGATAGAAGAATCTGTATTAAATTTTGCTTGAAAAATAAAGTTAAATGCTCCAACTTACTTAAAGTCTTGTCAGAGGCATTTGACTTTGAGCAAAAAAAAAATATTTAGAAGAGATACATGCTCTCTACAGAAAGCTGAGAAAAAATAATGATCAAGCCCACGCTGCACGCTTCAGCTCTTCGTCAACTGACGAAAATGTTGAAGCAGTGAAGGAAACTGTCATGGAGAACTGTCGAATCATTATTAGAAAAATTTTTGACGACGTCTGCATATCAGTTCGCTCATGTAAGAAACGTCCGGATTGTTCAAAAATTGCTAAATTCCATCATGACTTGTTCGTGATTTTTTTGGCCAAAAAGAACACCCTAACTATGTCTCAGCCACCGTATTCATCGGACTTCGCCTCTTACGATTTTTTCTTGTTCTTAAAATAGAAAAGACCAATGAACGGACGATCAAGGATATAAAGACCACATCGCTGCAAATGTTCAAGGCCATTCTGAAAAATGGTTATCAGAAGTGCTTCGAGGATTGAAAAAAGCGTCGGCACAAGTGTATTATATCTAATGGACATTAGTTTGAAGGGGAGAGTAGAAGTAGATGTTGACGAACGAATGAATATTTTTGGAGAAAAATAAAAAGTCACCTTTTTGGAATACACTTTATATATCCTCGCCTTTTCTACATAGAGAAGTCAGCTAGTTATGACGCATCTTAAAAATGTGTAGAATTGAAAGTACGCATCCTGGAAAAAAAAACATTTTCTTTTTAAATTGGTTCATCTCTTCAAAATGGCAAGGGAGTGATACCACATTTATTCCACAAAAATTTAGTCATAGACTTTTTGATTGCCATAATTGGTACGGTTCATTTGCAACGGTTCGTAATACACTCAAATCTAATTGACTGTTACTAAATTGTTCAAAAAATCATCTCACTCAGCGTCAAATTTGGTTAAAATTAATTTAGGCATGAAAGCAATTTTTTTCGTCTATTAGACAGCAACTTGGAAACCCAATTCGTTTATTTTATGTTTTGGTGCAGACATTTCGTGGCAACTTTCGATATAACAACGCAAAGATCGCATATCTAAACAGTTAAGAAATGCGTTTATCAAGTTGACTTGTCCGGGTTTAAGTCTCCATTCGGTAGACCATATTTTCATAGTCATTCTTTTGTGGTCGTAATTGTAGCGAGTGTTCGGTCGCCAAAAGTGTAAACATTTTCATATCAGTGATACATTTCCTTGTTTGCAGTCACTAACTACCTTTCTCTCTCTCTTTCTCCGTTTCTTTTTCAACATCGGCTATGTTTCACGAATAGATGACATTCCCCAAGGAAATCGATAAATCCAAAAAAAGAACAAAAAAAAATGTAAGATAAACATTTCCGTTCAAAAAACCTTTTCTTGATCAAAACTTTTGCTACCCGACTATTACGCCTAAACTTGTCATCAAACCTATTTCATACAACTTTAATTAGACTTTACCTTGAAAATATTTGAAATAGTGTTCATATGTTCTACATATGGTTGATAAAGAAAAACACATTTGAGTCGAACATAATTTCAAGTATTTCTCTTTAAGTTGCATGAGTAATTAATCGTTTACAAAAATATGCATTTTTTTTCTACCGAAATCAACGACAAAAACAAAGTCATTGAAAATGTCGTATATTTTTTTTACAATGTTTCAAACAGCTGTTTACCGTTTACATTTATTAGAAATGTAAAAGAACGAAACGTAAATAAAACTTTTCTGATTTATTTATAATTTTAACAGTATTTTCTTTTTAACTAGAAAATACACAAATGTATGGTATGTAAACGAGGTATAGTGGAATTTCATTTCAAAAAAATCAGTAACTTTTTTAATTCCAAACAATTCGCTCTTAGGAATAACTTAAAATCAAAAGTTAGATGGATGTACACGTTTAGTTCATGCAAAATTGAAACACATTTCCGTACAGAGAGACAGAGTAAGAGAACGTAAAAAAAAAGACAGAGCGAGAGAGACAGTAAGTAGAGAAAGGGAACAAAAAAAGTTTGTGAAAGAAAATCGAAGGTATATGGCATTAAAAACTTAACCTATTTTTTTTATAAAGTAAAAATCTTAGTAAACTTTTCTTATTTCACCATAATAATAAGCTAAACGATGATGGCTAAGGTAGAATAACTAACTAACTTCCTGTAACTCAAGGGCTTAGTAAAATGAAAAAATGACTATAAACTCCAAGTGAACATGAAAGTGTTAAGATAGACACGCATAAGCTTGATGTATAATAAATATTAAAATTAAATTTTAAAAAGTGTATATTTATAAATGTATACATAAATATAAATATATAAATATATATTTATATTTATAATTTAGAGCAGTGCTTGTTTTTGTTGTTGTTTTTATGTTTACTTGACACCTGCCTGTTAACTATAGATGACGAAAACTGTTGAAGGATGTGTTTCTTTTTTTTTTTTTCTTTAATAAAATTTTTTGTATTAATTTATTACTTTAGCAGATTTTGTTACAAACAGATGCAGCACTGCCCTTACTTCTTCTTCTTCTTAAGCTATATAAACAAGGTGCAAAAATTGCAGTAAAAATATTACCTGATTGCAGCCTACCTATTACGCTGCGTTTTATGATTGTCTATGAATGACGTCGTGATAAAAGTAAAAAAAAAAAAAATCTTTTGGTGCATGCCTCTAACTATTTATATTTATAAGTGTGCAAAACAAAAGCGAAAAAGAAGTAAAAATAATAATAACAACAAATAGCAGAATAGATGTTAATGCCAAAGCCTTACTCTAGACCGCTGCCAACGGCCCCAAACCATTACCAACCATCATTCAATACTTAAAAGTACACAGAGAAAAAGTTGTTTGGCTGGCCCAGCCTAACAGCAGACATAACTGTAAATATGTGAGTTAGTGTGGCAATGACTGCTGTTGCAGCAGCCGCATCAGCAGCCTTTACGTTATTACACAGTCATACAGCCGCCAAACCATAGAGAGAAGGCAATACACACAACAACAACAACAACAACAACAACTACTTTATAGCATTCCTGACCTACTCAACACAATAACAAGCATAACAGCCAACCAAAGTGGTTTTTTGTGCATGTCGCTTTAATGCTTTTATTATGTATATATACATACATATATATATATATATATATACATACATATCTGTATGTATGTATGTATGCATATTTGTCATATATATTTGCCTTTATGTATATATGTATGTATGTATGTATGTATGTATGTATGTGTATTTGATATATATATTTATATATAAATATAGTGAACAGTACAGTATTTGCTCTAGGTCTAAGCATGTTGTACTATACATACATACATACATTATATCTCTATTTCCAAGCAAGTGCAACATTATTACATACCAAGTATTTCTTGCTGTTGTTGTTGTTAAAACTTACAAATCGCTTTAAATAGAAAATCTTGTTACAACCAGTTATTTTCTTCTTTCTACAACATAACATTAACATACATACACGCTAGCTAAGCCAGTTTTAACTTGAGAAGAAAAACTTAAAAGAAGACAAAAAAAAAACAATAAAACACAACCGAACATGTTTTTGCGCGCACTCTCTCTCTCCCTCTCTCTTTCCCTTTCTTTTTCTAACAATAATAAATTTGCTGTTATGTCTTTACTCTGTGAAAAACCAAAGTTTTTTACATAGCAACTTATGTTAAGGTATAGGGTTATGATTATAGTTTCTCAAATTAGAGAGAAGAAGGGGCGCTTAATAACTTTTGCAATCCGTTTGTAATCGAGGCATTTTATTATTATTTCTTTCGTAATAAGCATAAAATTATAAGAGACTATTCAGCTATGACCATATCTCCGCGTCCAGTTTCTTTTCGTATTTTCTTTTAAAAATTTTCAGAAAAACATTGAATTTTGAATCTGTTTCACAAACATTTCGAAACGAATTATGAACTGTTGCTCCTGCAAAGAACGTAACGAAAAAGCGAAATAACCTTGAAAAATAAATAAAAAAACAAGTTATATCGTAAATTCGATATAAAATTTATCTCAAAATGTTTGTTGGATATCTCTGAGGATGAATGTTAAGATGTGTGATCAAAATATTTCTAGCAATTGAAAGAAAGGGATTAAGGGATTTATGCATGCATCATAATTATGCTTATTAATATAACTATACTTTCATATTTGTCAACGAATTAGAGGAAAACTTAGAATTGTCATGTCGGTTGTAACAGCCGGAAAATTCTATCAGAAATGCCATCTAATAAATCGTCTACCGGTAATGTCATTCAGTAAAGTCCACCGCCCTCAAATTTTTACTTGACACTTTTTTCCCAGAGGAGCTTATTTTTGTATGATCTGAATTACTGTTTTAGACGATTTTTCCACAGTTAAAATTGTTTCTTTTTTTTCTTTTATTAAATTTTTTTGTGTGAAAAACTTAAGTGTATTTTTATCTATCGGTTCTAAAATGTATTCACCGTGGTAAAGAATAAAGTGTAACTATTCTCTGCGACGTTAAAGTTTAAGTTGACTTAACCATGTCCATTGATCCATCTATTAAGTATTGGTTAGACTTTGAAGTTAATAAGATTAGAGTCAGAAAATCGAAGCTTATTATATTCATTCTTATCTGATGGCCAAAGATGCAATTTAAAAATGATCTCGATACGCTAAGAAATAAGGTGAAGGTTTTTTAAAGATCGGAAAGAATTAAAAAGTGAACATTTTTAAATATCATTATCAATAACTTACGAGATCAAATCTAATAAAGTTGCCTAAAAAAAATAAACAATTAATCTCGAGCGGTCTTTTAACGCATCAACAGTTGACAGTAATAGCGCCTACCTTAATTCTTCGCAGTACAATTAGAATTTTTATTCGCCTTTTTTTGGATTAGATTCATTGATTGAACTCTATACAGCTGCCCCAATTTCATATTTATTACCATAAGTAAATGTCATGAACTTTTACGGAAAGAGTTTTTATGGAAAGACTGAATTATAAAATTTTTCAATAAAATTTACTGCACAAATAACGATTGATAAACTTTTTATACTACTTTCCGCATATGCAATGAATTAAGACAAGTGGTCATCCGTTCTTTACATTGACTCTAACTTTGTCTTCAATTTCTTAATAGAAGCAACATCAGAAATATTAAGCCTTATAAAATTTATTTATTCCTTTATTTCTTCAATTCAGACTTTCTTTCGTATTTCATAACGTTTTTAAAGTGAAGTATAAATATTCTATTTTATACGTATAAAAAGCTTACGTTCATTTTTCAGTACAAACTTTTTTTTAAAGCATTATTAAGTATTAAAAATGGGAAGGTACCATTAATTCTTTTCTATGCGCAAATACAAAAAAGAAGGAGTACGAGCCCTTGTTCTACCCTTCTCACTTACGATATAGTTATTAACATCTGCTAACTATTTGTTTAAAACTGTCAATGTCGCTTTGCTTTTTACCACTTCTTCGATATGCGTGTTACTTTATTGCATCTTGTCGTTTTTCTTCTTTGTTAATTAAGTTTCCTGTCAATAAATTCTTGTTGTTGCTAATTTGTTGTCGTCATTTTTTCTTTCTTTTTGTTTTTCCTTGTTTTTTTTTTTTATATTCATTCATTAAGCATTTTGAAATTCATTTAAAATGCAGAAAAACAAGAGAATTTTTTGAAATAAAATTTTTAATGAGTAGTCGTTGCACATAATTATCTTTAAATGTTGCTAATTGTTGATAATTAAAAAACTCTTAAAATTATAGATAAGCGTTTTATAATCATTTTTAATAATTAGTACTAGAGAAAAACGAGCATCTTAGTTGCAAGTATGTAAGAAATTCCTTTTTACTAAATTTAATAACAGAGACCTTTAAGACCTTATCCCTATCTAAAAGATAAAAGAAAAAAAGAAAAGAGAGACGGTGTGTGCCAAAATGAGCTGATACTTTAATTTAGAAAAAAAAACACCGCATTTTTTATTTGCTAAATTATAATACTTTTCCTTTATTAATTTGAGGCAAATTATCCTCTAATTCTTGGCATCATACGCTCAGTATTTTAAACGAGCATTCTACAGAATCATCATCATCAATTTGCGGTTCCAAAAGTAAAAGTTAATAAAACACATTTCTGATTTTTTTCAATATATTGTTTGGATCTTGCAATTATTTAGAGAATATAATATAATATAATGTCCTCTAGAGCATTTCATGGAGAAGTGAATTCTTTAGAAATAATCCTCTATTCCTTGTTTGGACATAGCGGACAATAGCTCGGCCTTAACTTGAGGAATGTTAGTTTTCGAAGCGTCAAAAGTTTGAGGATCGTTCATATAAAGTCGATCTTTTGCATAATCCCAGAAAAAACAATTATCCAGCGATGAGAAATCGCACAATCTTGGTAGCCACATCAGAACATGAAAATTTCTCGTGCAACAATGCCAAAACGGAGCATGTTATGCGGGCCTTTGTACCGTCTTGTCGAAACTATATCAACATCGAACTCTTCAACATTGCGCTAACAAAAAAAAAAGAAATGGTAATTACATGGGTGTAGTGATCGGAATGCTGCGAGAGTCGTGTAATGAATAAATTTAGATCTTCTTCGCAGCTTTCACTAAAAGCACCAAATTTCGATGATGTGAGGACCTTAACACATCTGTTTCAGATCCAGTTTCTTCAACTTCTTCACAGTATTGCTTAAAGTGCGCTAACGTGGACGATTATGCCGACCACAATCCGCTCACGAAACGTACCTGACAAACGACAGTTCAACGGTTGCTAAACGATCCATATTGTAAAAAGGCGAATGTTACATCAAATATATGATGCCCTCGATAACAGTTATGTTTTACATAGTTGCCAAATCCGAACCTTGAGATGGATGATCCTATATACTGTGTTAGCTTTTAATTTTCAGGAAATTTAGCCAATGTTACGTTTTGTTTTCTGATTTAGTACTGTGCACAATTGTTCCAGTTCAAAATATTTCGAATTTGAAGGCCAGCAAAAATCGTAGTCTAATAGTGGTGAAAGCTAAAGCATTATTATAACATTTCCTCATAACAGGAAGAAAATAAAGCTAAAAGTTTTCATTTTTAAAAAATTTCAAACTTTTCACATGAATATCTCTGTTTTCGCTTTTTTTTAAAGGCGCACGTAAAAAGATTCGTCTATAATCTTTTTTATACGCGGAAATTACGCGCAATCTCTCACTGGGCTTGTTTAAAGTTGTTCTTTACCTTAAACATATTTTCCGATTTTTAAAATAAAAAAATAAATTAAAGTGAATTTAAATTAAAGAATTTGCTTTAAAGTTAGGAAATTTTGTAATATAATAATGAAACTTTATAATAATAGATCCATTTTAATTAGTTTTAATATGTAAGTTACAAGCAATGCCCAAAAGTATACTTCTACGGATCTCTTAGCCCTTAATGTTATGCATTACTTAACCTTTTTTCTTTTTTTCTGTTATAAGTGTAAATATTTATTACTGCATCAAAATATTTATTGCCAAATATCTAAGTGGCTTTGGGTTTATTTTGGGTTATAAGTAATTGGTTGCTTTTCTCTGCATTAATAATAGTTAGTCTCTAAAGGATCCCACATGTAATGACCACAATTTTCACATTTTGTTATTTATTTTTATAGCTTTTCAAGCATATGATATGTAATTGTTATTACAAAGCCATTGTTAAGTGGTTAAGTTTTAAGTCTTCAGTTTGAAAAATTAAACTAATAAATGAAATAAACAAAACTGAAAATGAATTTGTTGTGGTTTAGAGTTAAAATTGCAGTAATATACCGCAAAATGATAATAAGTAAATAAGAAATTATTTTACTTATAATACATTTTCTGATAAGAAGGTCAGAGATAGTAGACAATTTTCAAAAGGCATGAACAAGCGCTGTCTACTGACGTAATGTTTAGCATAGAAAAATAAAAATAACAACAACTTTTCAATATAATAAGATAGAAAGTTATTTGTGTATTCACTTCGAGATCAATTTTCAATAAAAGGATAAGTGTGATAAGCGAATTTTTTTTTTTTTTTGTTTAGATATCAGTGAAAAAATTAAAGATAAACAAATTTCAAGTCAATAAGTATTATTCATATTTTCAATATTTCTTTAAATTATTTCAATTTTGTAACAATTGTCAACATATTTACGAACCGTTGACGTCTATCTTTAAACCTGTTAAAACGACTTACAGCAAATGCGCCAAGTTTTAGAAATATAATCCTGCCACATTGCAATTATCATTGGGAGAGGACCGAAAAATTTCGTTTTCATGAAAGTGTGTACTTAACATTAAATGCAAAAGAACGATAAAAATAAGAAAATAAAACAACAGAGACATTTTATCTGTCTTTCTTTCTCTTGCTCGCTCTCTGCTCATCTCTCTGCACACTTAAAAGTATATATATATATATATATATATATATATAAACTAAACATCTCTATAATAAATATGAAAGACCACAGATTTTAACCGCTTATCTATTTACATATGTACGTACACAAATGGAGATAGATTTAAAAAGCTTGCCAATAAATCCAGTGGTAAGAACAGAAAATATGATGGAAAATAACGTCATAGAAACGAATTAAAATGCAGGAAACAATACACAGGGGAAAAAGAAACAGCTATACACTGAGCAGAGAGAACAAGAGAAATTTTTTATTTTTAGCTTTGTTTGAGTGGAATTTTTACACTAAAAGGTCGACGAGAAAAGGTAAAAAAGCTTAAAAATGAAGAATTAAAAAAAAATATATTTCAGAGAAATTCTTGATACAACCCAGCAACTAAAGCGTGCGCGGTAATTTTCTCTTTAAGTTTTATCTTAAATTTAGTTTTTTAGAATTTATACAAAAAATTGGTTTAACTATTTACAAAAGAATTGAGTCAAAATTAAAATAAAAACTGTAACCAACAAAAAGCTATTTCTCTCTTTCTCTGTTTCGCTTTTCATCTCTCCTTTCGTTCTTACAAATGTTTCTTTCCCTATAGCAGACTTGTATATAAATTTATGTTATACCAGCTGATTATTTTCTCAATTTTTTTTTTTTTATTATTTTGTGTTGACACTCTCTTAGGTTTTTTTACCTTCAGAAGCAATTACTCATTGCTATATAATCCGCAAATTTGCAAAACACATACGAACACGATAAGAACAGTGGAAAAAGTTACATATTTCATTGTCAGTGAAGTTTATATTCGGTTTTGTTGCTGTTAAAACTGTTGTACAAGAGAGTGCCTTGCTCATGTATGAGTTGATTGCACAGAAAAAAAAAACGCACACAAAAGCAGATTTCTACATCGTATCTTATCGTCAAGTACGATATTTTTTCATTATTGCACTTCTTTACTACTAGATTTTAGGGGAAATGAACACAAACAGAAAAAAAAGTAGAAAAAAAAGAAAATGTCTAATGGAATAGAGCAAAAATGCCGGTTGCGATTGTATTGAGATTTTTCTAGTTGTCACCGCACATTCACTAGTTGTTTAGATAGTTTTCGAAAAATCGTTAACGATTTTAAATTATACTTTAGTCGTATAAACACAAACAATGATAGAAAATTTGTTCATTTGTACTTTTTACTTCAAGATGTTTCGGTTGCAAATGAATTTCTACCATTTATTCACTTATTTTATTTATATGCAGAAGCACGTCTATTTTGCTATGAAAAAATCGCACTCAAATTTTTATTCTTTGTTAGAACTAAAATTCAACTTCGTAAAAACCATAATGATGATCTTGATGAATACATTATTACTAAAAATGTCGGTTTTTTCGTAAAGCGCTACGACGCTATATGATATAGGGAGGGCAGCAAAAAAAAAAAAAAAGAAGCGCGGGAATCTATGGGAATTTCGCTGTAGAAATATGCTTAAAGACACTTTCTTCCGCGCATCCGACAATGAACTCCCGATACGCACAGGATTTTATTGTTCTTAAGCACTTGGAAACAAAGCGCATATTTTGATACACTTTCATCAAGAAACTGCAAGCTAGTAAAATAAAGTGTATACTCTTATGTAAGCAGCTTTCTATAAATGAATTGTTTGACTCAAAGACATTCATTATATCGCACGACAATCACTACACATTCTCCGATGAAAAACTCTTTTGATATTTTCTGATATCCTGGACTGCTTTCTATTCGTTTCTCAATATTCATAATATTATCGCGTAAAATTATCGAGCAAAAATAATTTATTCAGGAGGAAAAATGTAAAAGGGTATTTATATTTACACATTTTTTGTAATTGACATGGCTGATCAAGAAAGCAATCTTGGGCGGTTCGCTTAATTTTTTTGTTTCCGATTATTCTTGACACCCACGGTAATATCTTGTAAGAAACCGGACTCATCCGAAACATCAGAAACCTGGTAAGATTCTTAGAAAAATATCATTTTGTGCATAAGCTATGCTCCGGCCAACTTTTTTAATTTAATAACTTTTATGAAATAAAAAATATACACAAGTAAAGAAAAAATTCCTATTTTTATTTTAATTGGCTTATAAACCAAATTACTAGTAAATCCCTTGTCATATGGATAAATTGCTTTTTTTCGGTAGAGCGGTTTTCATGGTTATTAGGCAGATAAGGCGACCTTTATAAAGTCGACGATATCATCGCTTTTTAAATTTATTTTTTCCTTAAACTTTTCGCACTTTCTCCTATTTTTAAAAAGATACAAAAGTAAACAAAAAATTCCTATTTTTATTTCAATTTGCTTGTTAATCAAAATCTTAGTCGTAGAGGAAAATCGAATTTTTCGATTCGATTTTCGAATTTTTAGTTCATTCTACGCAACGATCTTTACTGACGAAAAACAATTCAAAACTATTCGATAAAATTAATTTTTCCTTTAAATTTCTTTTATAGAGAAGCTAGAAACATCTGAGATAAGATTGTGATATTTGGTTAAATGAAAGTTTACAATGTTTTCTTACAGCATAATAGTGAAACGTACATACAGAAGGTATATCTACATTATTCAACTGTATTATATAAGAAATCCTTTGAGGAAGAAAGTAAGAGACAAAAATCTCGTCCTCAGTTCACAACTTAAAATTTTTATTTAAATATAAGTTTATATAACTTTATTTAAATTCTAAAAGAAGAAAGCAAGAATACTAGATTTGTCTAGACGAATCTTATAAAGCCGGTGGTTAACGTTAAAAAATAAGAAATTACGCGTTTAGCTAAATCAACTCAAGTTTATTACATTAATGAAATATATGCGGCCTTCAACACTTACTTTAGCGTGTTACATAGAAAATGAAAAAAATTAAAAATCCCTATCCTTCCGTGGTTGATATAAAAAAAAAGTTTAATATTTACTAAACAAGTTTTCTGTAAAAAAAAAAAAAAAAAATAACGATTTATGAGTGTGTTAATAAATTCCTTCATAGAGAAGAAGAGTAAAGAAAAAATGAAACTAGTTTTTTTTTGGGTGTTTCGTTTCTGTACAACAATAATAAAGTTCATGTATACTACGTACAAGAAATATGTTCACAAATACCTCCATAGTTGAGTTACAAATGTGTTTAGCATGCAATGCAATGTGTTTCACCACCGCAAAATATTCTAAAGAATGAATACTTTAAGAGTAATGCAAAAATAACATATAAATGTATATTAATGCATATGTGTGAGTTTATATTCAAGTTTGTGTGTCATGCAAAGCGAAAAGCAATATGGAAACGAAACGAAAAATGTTAACGAAACAAAAATGCAAAATGTCAACGTCCTCGCAACTGACTGACAATTTAGTGCACACAAAGCCGATACACATATAAGAAAGCACACATTTACATAGGAGAAAAATCATTATACGTTTTGTGTGTTATGTTGTATGAGATTCTTTTTTGCTGTTATTATTATTATTATTATTTTGTTTTTCATATTACAAGTACTGCGTCGCAAGTAGAGCTCTTTTCCTTTCTTTCTTTTCATTTTTATTTATTTATTTTTTGCATATATAGAGCGAGAGCTCATAATACTCTTAACACACATGCATCGTGCACATGTTGTTTTTGTTTTATTGTTCTTAACAAATTGTGTTTCACTGTTTCCATTATATTTCAGATTGAGCGGGAATAAGCTGAAACTGGAATAGTATAAAATGAAATATATGTGTAAAACTAAAAGTAAAATAAATGTAGCTAGCTGGACTCTTACTAATTGCTGGAGATTTTTTTTTTCTTCACTTTTTAAGAAGTTGGCATTCATTCGTGTATGAGATTTATCGTAAATCAATACGATCTTGTGTTTTGGGTTTTTTTTTCTCATAAACTAATGAAATTTAAACTTTTATTCTGTAAAAATTCTACAATTTTTTTTATTATTATTCAAACAATTTCCTTCAGTTTATTCTTTTTCATTTTCTTGTCATTTACCAACTATTACCTGGGACGGATGTGGTGTGTTAGATACACATTGACGATAACCTAGACGTTAGTTAGCAATGCATATTTTATAATGTATCCAATAAATTCAATATTGTTTACTACTGTTGGTTGTGTTACTGCCCAGAATGCTAACAACATATGCATTTTTTCGTTTCGTAATATCCTCAAGTCTTCGACTTGAATTTAAATATAGTTTGTGTTTTTCGTATTGCGTATTCAATGAAATTTTTTTTTTTTTATTTCTCAAAAAACTTTAAACGCATTTCATTTGCATTCATTAAATAAGCAATTGAATGTTTGTCATTGTTTTTCTTCTCTAAAAAAGATAATTTTATTTAGGTAAAATTTGCAATTTTTCTGGAAATCTTGCGAAAACATTAGACTTTTAAATTTATGTTTTATCTAATGAAATTTAAATTTCTCCTAATTAAATAAAAATATAAAGAATGAAAAATATAGAGTAAAAGGAAAATGTGGTGAAGCAACGTTAAAATAAATGTTTATTATTTCGTTATTTCGTCTCACTCTCATTACTCGTTGTTTAAATTATAAAAACTCTTCGATCTTATTAAAGTCTCTTAAATTATTTTATTTTTTCCCCATTTAAAACACGTATACGTCACGAAGTGCGATAACTATTTAAAAAAAACAAATGCTTAATTTTTTGCATGAAATTAATATACAAAAATAGTCCAAATGTGTGAAAAATATATGATCCGGAGGGTAACTTTGCACGTCCGGCAGTATGCATAGAATCAATAGTTGTTTGAGAAAAAAGTATTTCTGGTTTTAAGATTAACGTGAAGTAGTTAGAGACCAGTAAAATTTTATTCAACTTCAGAAGATTATGCATAAGAATTTAGTTCTTTGTTAGTGTTCTTACAATGAAATCTGAGTATACTAACTAATATTGCCATCTGCGAGAAAAAGCAACTGTTAATCAGATTTTTCGACATTTTTTTTTATGGAATTGTCAGCGAAAGCAATATATACTTCGTTTTATTTTTAGTTTTTGTTATCTTCAACGTATAATACAAATTTGAAGTGCGAATTTCTTTACTTTAAATGATAAAAAGCCGTTTATTATGACCCATCGAAGCAAAGTGGCAATCGAAAGGAGTAAACCGCATAAGCTAGTTAGCCTTCAATTCGTCGTGAACTCGTTTCACCGTAAGAAAGCTTGGAAAGATGTCATGTAAAAAAAAGTCCCGGCCTTTCTTGGTATCCTAATCGCTTATTAAAAACAGCAAAAGTTATATAGTGTTTCGTATTAACTGTTTCATGGGACTTTAACAGCTTATCACACATCGTCTTTGCAATATTGAAGGGTGCATCTGGGCCCACCCACGATTTCTTGCGCTTGAATATTTCAATATAAATCCATTTCCCGTTCCTAGCCAGGATACGATGTCAAAATTATTTTGTATCGACTTCTTTTTTTATACGATATTTTAACGATACATGTCCTAATAATGAATTTCTTGCGGACTTTATTCTTCGTACTTTTCTGCATATAAATTCAAATCCCTCTTTTCCTCCAACTGCATTTTTTTCAAGTACATTATTTTCGCTGATAAAAATATATTTATATAAAAAATATTTATCTGACATCAATGTCAGGCAGAAAGACGAAGAAAACATCTTATTCACCTTAAGTGTTTTAAGCGGTCTTTTTTTTTTTTTAAATGCTCGTCAACGTAAGATACCGGTATATTAATTTTATCATTATGTTTAGAATGTACGATATGACGCGAGATGAAGATATGTTATAAAGTATCACTCTAATAAGAAGCAGTGGGCGGATCAATAAAAGATTAAAAACTTTTAATTCACATATTTTTTGTAAAAGCATAACTTGCTTGGTGGTCGCTCTGTCACTTATTATGGAGAAGAGTACAACAATTAATTAAGTTAGAAGTGATTGGAAGTATTCGCTCGAAGAGAATAAACTAATTATTAAGCGGTTAGATATAAACGGAAACATTCTGGACTATCCAAATTAAGAGGTAATTCTACCTCAGTCATATTTTTTGACGTCTTGAATAACTCATTAAATATTTCAGAATTACTTAAAACTACCGTTAATTGTTCGGATTGGCCGCATCCCTAAACACTTGGTGCATTCCCTTAACTTATTGGCTTTAAAATTTCAGTCTTAATAGAATCTTTTAGAGCCGACGACCTATGCTGCTAGTGTTTAACTTTTTCTCCTTTAATAATAATACTAATAGGGATACTCTAATACTTATACTAACTATAAGAATAAGAACGAGAATGAGAATAATAATAATAATAATAATAATAATAAGGACAGCAGCACCTAATCTTGTCCTGATTGGTTGACTTCAACTGAATTTACTGACGATTTGTGATCCTTTTTTTTTATCGAAAAATGAAAAACTTTCCACTATAATCGCCGCCACATGTCGTCTTTCATATTATATCAGATTTTGAATTACATTTCAAGAAGTTCTTCTATTGTGAAACCTATAGGACTATTTCGGCGACAGATTCTATCCTTTTGCGAAAGCTTTTCTTCCTTAAAACTTACTTTTTAAACCCACTAATCATCAAAATGGATGAAAAACACAATTTGTTCGAAAACATTAATTCATTTTTCGGGAAAATGACAAACAATTCCGTGCTAACAATGTAGCATAATTTTTTCGGTTTGTAATCCTCTAGAAAACCATAGAAAAGAAATCTCATATAAAATATGTGTAGCAATTATTTAAAAAAATTCATCAAAAAAATTTTCATCAAAAAATATTTGATTTATAAGAGTTGTTCTAAGAATTGCTTAATATAATTTATAATTCATAATAAATATTAAAGTGTCCAGACGGATATAAGCCTATAAGAAACAAGAAAAAACACTTCTTGCAATAAATCCAAAAGAAAATCCGTTTGAAAGATGTGATAAAATATTGTTGATTGATGTAAAAAGAAAAAAGAAAAAAAAATTCGGTTCAAGCCGTACCCTACATTTCTTGTTCTTGTTTTTATTCTATTTTGCACTAACAATAAAAAGCCACTACAACCCAACTACTGAATTTATTTTTCTTTTCTTTTTTTTTCCAGCAATTGAATTACAAATTTGTTACTAGATTTGAAAACAACTACAACAGCATCACAATGGCTTCTAAATAATATGTGTAAATAATAACGTCAAACAAAACAACAAGAGCAAGCGATCAACGACGATGACAATAACAAGCACCTCTGCCATCATGCTATGTCGCAGCAAGCTTGTAAAGTCCATGAAATGTAAATTTCGAAGGAGAAGAATTATAACTGCGGTTGCCTAACGACACTGGTTGTTAATAGTGGGTACTGTTGATTGATTGCATTCTAATACCATTTAAGTGTTAAGGTAGAGTAGTATTGATTGCTTTACTATATGATTGACAATGATATACAACACAATGCTTGGTGAGTGGTTGATTGGTTGCCTGACTGACTGAGTAAGTGTTGTGGCGAAGAAAACGAGAGAATAGGAAAGGAAAATACGTACGTAATGTATTTGTGCGTGACATATTCACTGGAACATGATGTTTTGCTAATAACTGGGCTTTAAAATAGATAACGGCATCTCTTCTATTTAATATGTAAGTTTTTTTCTTTGTTATTTGATAAAAGAAATATTAATACCACTAAAATAAAATATTGAAAATAAATTGAAGGACAGCAAAATGGAATTTCGCAAAAAAAAAAATTAAAAAATTTGTTGTTGTGATGAAAAGAGTAAAATCAATTGCAAGCAATCCCGGATACTAATTGTACGGTTAAGCTGACCGAGAAGCAACAGGTAAACGAAGGAAATGAAAATGTTTCTCTAAATTAATTTAATTTAATTATTTTAATTTACATTAAGTGAGGTGAAGTTTTTTCTAAAGATAAACCGACAAACTTAGTGATACTCTTTTAGAAAAATTCGTATCATAGTTATTCCCTCTCCGCAGGAATATACCTGAAAATAAGATTTGAGGTTGTGTACAAATTTAGAGAATAAGTAGAATAAGTAGCGGGAAAATTCTTTATTATATAAGAAATCCGATCGTACGCATAACGTTAAATCTTAGAAAACCAGCCTGGCCTTATAGTAGACACTTAAAAAGTATTGAACAAGTACAACAAAATTTATTTATTGGCTCGATCTGAGGTTCTGTCGATGTGGATACGGTAAGTCAAAACGAAACATTTGTTGTAGACAAAACTATTTGAATATAGCGAGCCGCCATGCGAAGGCTTTAAATTTTTTTTTCACATCTGTATACATTGTATTGTATTTTTCGAACCAAATGGAATTATTATTAAGGAACGCTACGAAGTATAATTGATGAGGTTGGGGCGAAAAATCGGCACAATCTGTCAGAAGTGAAGTGAAACTTCACCAGCAGTAAATTGTAATCTTTCTACTCTTCTCGCTGTTATTAGCAGAAGCTACTACTGGTGATTAACATTTACTACAATCGATGACCTATTGCCTCTACTCATTACTCGTTAATTTTACTTGTTACTCGTCATTTTTACTCGTTACTCCTTGCTTTTGCTTATTGCCTTTACTCGTTACTTTTATAGGTCATGTTTATTCGTTGCTTTTACCCGTTACTTGTACTCGTTACTCGTTATTTTACTCATTACTTTTACCTGAGGGGTCACGGTACCGAAAAAAATGAGTCTTTTTGTATACAGCGCCCTCAAAACGTCAGTAGTCTTTCCTTTATGGAATTCATATTTCTTCTACAAGATGAGAGAAATAGTGGTTAACAATGGACAATATTTTGATCACCACTTTTATAATCAACTTTAAATTTGAATAAAATATGGGCAGCAGCTCATTGAAACTTCTGCTAAAAATAAAAATGAAACGATTTGCGAATAAATCGGCTTTTAAATCATAGAGATCTATAAGAGCATAAAACAATGTTGCACAAAATCTAGTAAGCATCGGGACATTTGTTCGGAAAAGTGATTTTAAAACAAACGGCGTTGAGTATTATTTTTATATTTTATAATATCTCTCTCGAAATCTGCCGTAGACAGGGCAAATTTTAATTTATCGAAAGGATTCTCCGATGTTTAATATATTACTTCAAAGGATCAATACAAATTTCAAGATAATTGAATAAAAATTAAAGGGGCCAGCGACAGACTAAAAGGTGTCACGGAAAAAGTCTATAAAGTTTAAATTTAAAAGAAATTTCTTTAATCCTCTAATCTTCGGTGTTTACACCACCATATAAATATTTTTGAATATCTCCATGGACATGGTAGGATTATATCGAAAACTTTTCAATTTATATTTACGCGGCATTCCGAAGAAATCTGCCACGCCTGCCTATTATTATAGAGTATTGAAATATAGTTTCGATCTTTTTGGATTAAGATGATGATACAATTTTTTTACTTGTTGTACTTATATTCAGAATGTATTCAGAACCGGCCTGATTGGCTATGGTGACCATGCTTCAAAATTTCGATCAGTTTTATATTAATAGAACTTTTTATATCATATTTTTTGTCATAATTTTATCATATTTTTATCATATTTTAAGGTAGAAGTAAAGAGAAGACAGAAAAAAATTGTCTTCATTTTTTAATACACGTAATAAAATATAAAACACAATAAGAGAATTGTAGGTGGTTTAGAGTAGTGAAAGAACACTTTCATAAAAACTTAATAGACTCTAAGGCAATCCCAGGCTATAAATCAAAACAATCGGTGTCGTGTTAAAATCATTTTAAAACGATAATTTGTCACATTATTTTTTATATTTGCCTACAACTGAGATAATTAAATAATAATTTGCTTTTAACAAATTTTTAATGTTTCATAATAAAGAAAAAAAAAAACAAAAAAAAGAAAAAAATGAATAAACAAAACATACATGTTTTCGTTGGAGTCATAGCAAAATAAACATTATACCCACAAATGCTTTTATTTGAAGAAGAAACAACAAATGTATTTTTCGTTGTTGTTGTTACATTTTTTTCAAACATATGTGATGGCAAACAGCAGTTAAAACGATATGATTTACGCGATTTCAACAAAAAGATTACTTGATAATGATAATAATGGTAGAACAGTGTGTGTGTGGTTGGTTGTGTGTCATGAAGCATACGTAAACGGCAATGCAGGCTTGAAAAGAATGACTGCAATGTGCAAAGCAGACCGACAAAGTACTGTAAAGACAGAGTAGTAGAACACATAACACATAACATAACACAGAACAGAACAAAACAGAACTGAACCGAAAACTGCACAAAACATAACACAAAGCAGAACAGTAGCTTCAACAAATGTTGTGTTTGCTAATAGGGCGACAGCTGCAATTTAGAAATTAAATTTACTATGCAACATTTAAAATTTGAAAGCTTTTTAGAGGAGAATAGCTGACATCAATTTTTGTACGCTTGTTGGTCGTTTGTTTATTTGTTTGTTTTTGCTTTACGCGGAGGAGCTATTCCGTATGCGCCAAGGGTTAATTTTTATTTTTACTTCAAATTTTAGCTTTTTTTTTCTCTTTTCTTTTATATCCTTTATTTTTTGATGCAGCAAATGTTGCAAATGATTCACCATTATATCGTTTTTTTTTTTTTTATTGCTTTCTCTGCTTTTATTTTCATGTTATTTACACAAATTTTCATTGCAATGCATTTTGTATGTATGTGTGGCTTTGGTGCGTTTTATTCGTTCAGGTTCTTTTTTAATTTCATATATCATATCACACACATAATATCCGGTGTGACTTTTTCTATATTCACCAATAAGAGTGAGATCACTCCGTTTTCGTTTATTGCTTGGCGTTGTATGGAACATTTCATATATGTTTCCTTAATATTGGAAACATAAATAAAAATGTAAAATGTTTGCGTGTCACTAATAATTCATTTAAAGAACACAGAAAGAGAAAATTCCTTGTAGGTGGATGAAGTTGTATACACTTTTTTTTCCACATCGTCTAAATCGAAAGAACAAAAAACATATTTTATATCCATTTCTCTCTGTTCAGTATATCATCCATAGGGTGTATAGTAAGTTTTTCTTTTTATTTGTAACACCTCGCGTAATAAGTATTAAAGGCCATATAACTTACATATACACTTTCTTGATCAAGGCAAGGTTCTTCTCCTTCGTGAACAAATCTTCTGCATATATTTTGTGAAGTAAGAAAGTCTATCGATCAACTCAAATGTCTTTACATTTAATTTAGTATTGTAATGTCATAGGCAAACATGTATTGTACTCGTCCCTAAATCTCTAGTCGTCCAACTTTAGGATTCTTACGAATTTTCTTTGCTCCAGAGCATATTATTATTAAGTGTTCTGTGTCTGGCATTATTAAGTGTTCGCTAAGCACCTAATTCTGCACAAGGTCGCTCATCGATACTGGATATTAAAAATGGGGGGAGCTTCGGATTATCCTTTCCCAGTATTTGCATAAATCGGTATTTACGATTCTCATATTTCTCAGCTCTTACCCAAGAGAGAGTTATTAGCCGTGTAGAATCCAGCGACTAGCGGGTAAGTCGATACTGCGTAGTTCCAATAGTTTGTGTGCTATACCAGGGGATTTTATAATGCCATTGTCTTCCTTCTATGCTTCCAATGGCTTCAGTAATCCGTCTACAACCTCATGTATTTATCTACAAACGCACATATTTCTTAGGTTAAACTAAAGGTCAATGTCTCTACTAGCGCACCTGAAAATTCAACGAAATATATTTCCATTATTGGGTGGTGGGTGGGGTATTAAAGATTCGTCTTATAATGAATATAAAAATTTTCCTATTTGTTCGTATTTTTGTTTTTTTTTTTACTTTTTTACGAACACGAAGAGCTATCAATCTCGTTCTCAGTATCATGCCACAAATCTAAAGGCAAAAATAAAAAAGCTTTTTGTTTAATTAAGCACACTATACCTTATAAGGAAGACGATGACCTCTACTTTTCAGTTAGGCAAACATACCTTGTCTTCCATCCGCGCATTTTTTGTTTTGTTTTGTGTTATGTTTATACATTTATAAAATCCATGATGTATATAAAACTCATTAAGAATTTTACGAGAAAAATTTTTAAACAATTAATTTAAAATTAATATGATATAAACTTTGATTAAAATCACTGATGAGCAAATCTCCTTTAGACAGAGCTTTCATTATTCGATTTGCTTTTGAACAAATAGATTTACGATTTCTGATCATGCGGTACATAGCAGTTTTTAATAATTTTTCATTTTGATTTGTTTTTCAAATAAATGATTGTTCGCCAATAGGTGGGCCTAGATACTATACTAGATACGATATCGGGCATAGATTTATTCAAGTATAACTCTTGCCAATATATCATTAAGTTAGTTTAGTTTTATTTCGATTACAAATGAAAAAAAAAATAATTAGAAAACTCACCTAAGTAATGAAAAAGTGTGTGAAGATAAATTCGAATTTAATTAGCAAGGACGTTTTGTTATTACATTAACAGCGCTCTGTAAAAGGCTCTGTAACATAGATCTGTAAAGCAATTAGCGCCAAGCTATTGTTAGTGAGTTTGGAAGCTTATTCCCTTCAACTTAAGGTACTTAGGAGACTTTTGTAAACGCCATGTGAATCTACATGAAACATCCTTTAAAATTATATACAAAATTAACCCGTTTCTTTAGCAAATTCCTTTTAATAAATGCTTGAAATCGATGTATTGACGGTAGCCGACCAAACAAAATTAGCCATATTAGAGGCTCTAATGCGGCCAAACTAGAAACTTCCAACGATATTCACATACATGAAGTGAATGTCTATGAAAATAGTTTTCAAACAAGCTAACCTAATTAAAATTTCGGTTTCCAGAACTATTTTTAACAATTTTTTAAAATTTGGTACCCCTAGCATAACCCGATTATGGAAAAATAGTCGAATTTGATGTGCTAGCGGAACCAAACTGGTAAGTTTCATTTAAAACAGAAATAAAAAAAAATATACAACAAAGATGAAAGCAAACCCATATCCAAGCGCAAGATCTTATGAATGCTTTCTAATACAAGTTAAAGGTGCTACCACTATTACAACACTATTTAAAAAATCAATTTCAGAAAATGTTGAAGTTTTGATTTGTGATTCCAAAACCCAAAAAGACCTTAACGCACCATTTCGACTGGAGACTGGAGAACAAAAAGAAGCTCTTTGCTCTCCTTAAAAAATTTTCTTATATGTTTAAAATTTCATTCTTGACCTTTGTTCCTTAACAGTCTTTATTTACGTCTTAAAATTAATTAAAATTTAATTAATAATCATCAAAGATTATCTTACAATGTCTAATTTCATGCGTATTCCTTTTCCTTTCATTTGTCTACACCCTCAAATGTAAAGGTTTTTTTCCTTTCTTAGTATAAAAACACCTTTGCACGTTCATAAATCAACCGGGTAAGTAAGTAAAGCGTTATATGAAAATCGGGATTTTATTCTTCTGCGCCGCTTTAAATGAAAGTAAGTGTTTCGAAGTTATGCCAAGAATGCTTTGCATGTTCAAATGTAATTAAAATTTCTATATAACCGATTTTTTCTATTTTGATTTTATTTTTTTTTTTTTTTTTTTTTTTTTTGAAAGAAATCATAAGCACGGTATGAGTGCAAAAGGAAGGATGTACCCACCTCCTCCTATATGCACATACATTTATATGTATATGTGTGTGCAGATCTCATGGACGGTATGAATTTTTTTAAAGAAAGACATAAAACAGCTGGCTTTAGAAAAAATAGAAATAAACTAAATTTAAAGAAAATAATACATTTTTTAAATATAAATTTTTGTATCGTGTCGTAAACTCATGTAGAGAAATAGAAGGAAGACGTTGGTGCTTAATTTTAATGCAATTTTAATAAGACGTAATTCAGATATGTTTTATGCTATTCTTGCCAACTTTTTTTCTTTCTTTCTTTCTTATATGTTTGCATAACGATACTTAAGAGTTTTGTAATTGGAATGATATTTAAGCAACGATAAATAAGCAACGAGATAAAGTTATGCTTTAAAACAAATTATGATGATCATCTCCTTTTTTTTCTATCGAAAATGCTTTTTACTCTAAGTTAAGTGATATTAGTTTACAGAAAAAGGTTGAGGGAAAAGTTTCTATAATGTATGAGCGGCTGACTTTTCTTGGAATAGGCGTTGAATATAAAATCATTAGCGCTTTACAGCAGTGAAATTATTCCAAAAGGTTTTCTATCATTGAAACACTCCCTCTATAGTCTCGCATTGGTAAGTGTTTGCAAGGTATTTCGTCCATTATCGAAAGCTAGTGAGCAACTTAGTCTTTTTTTCATTTGAGAAATAATTATGGTTTATCTATATGATCTCAAGTTCTATTGAAATTTTCCAGAAGATTATTTATAGATCATTTATATTATCTGGAAAAAATTAATGTAAAAACGACCATTAAAATATAGCGTAAGGAGTCTAAAATACGATTTAGGAAATTGTTTCTCGTACCGAATTGATGAATTTTAGTTATCTTAAACAGCAAATACCCAAGGAGCATACATTGCTTAGAGAATAATCTTTGGCCTGAGCTCTGGGTACGTCGCCTCGGGGAATATCGTAATAGTCGTGGGGTCCTAGGTAGAGAAGCACTCTTTGGAGGAAAAAATTCTGAACTATATTCAGTAATATTTATTCTGATACCTCAAAATATCAGAACCGCCTTAATGGGAATTGTAATACTCTGCGCGGAACACCGGCTCTAGTCCAGTGTTTAGACGCATACTCGTGTGAAACTTTCATAGTAGGTAACCATGTTAAACCGAAAACAGGAATTACGATAAAAAATTCTCAAATATTATTAACCTCCAAATTTATCTCATTCCCTTTAAGATAATCCTTACCGGATAGATAGATAGACTACCTAAAAGCTAAAGTTTTTCTTCCAGTTTTCGAAAATAATGTTAAAGCCGATCTTAGAAGTGAATATAAAACTTCTCGCGATTTGTCTCTCTATCTCTTGAATCGACATCAACGAAACGATCTTGTGAGTTTCGATTGCACAGGAAAACGCATAGTATTGGAATGATATGAGCTGAATTTCCGGTGAAAAGATCGAAAAAATGAGAAAAAAGAAAACGCTCAGACCTACTTGTTCATAATTTGATTGTATAACTTCACGCAAATGTTGTCTGACATTCAATTATATGTATTGCTTATTAACAATCGATCAATTGTAAGGAAGTTGCGACGGACCGCATTACGATAATCAAAGAAAATTTAGTCTTACCATTTTGTGATCTGAGTAGATCTCTAGAAAAATATTCCTAAATAAGTTCAGAAGTATATCTTGGGATTGTGAAATATAATAGAGCTGAAGGTTCCTTAAAATTATTCACCTCTATCGGAGGACAATCAAAGCGCAAGTTCGGTACGACATAAAATTTTCCTCTGTCAAAGACTGCATAAGTCTAATCTAAGATCTTCCGAAATAAGCATTGATGTACCATGCCAACTTTCTGGCGGGTAACTTGATGTCCAGTAGATCTATACGTACCAAACCTAAGAGAAGAATAGGGTAAGATCCCTTGCATGCTTAAGACACTATTTGCTACAGTTAAGAGAACAATAGCATAAGACAACAGACAACAAGCTGCGACAGCTGGCCCGTACTACTAATAATATATATTTTATTATTCGAAACTAGCCCTGAATATTTAAGCGACAGAAGGCATCTATAAAAGCAATTGGAGAAAAGAAGTGAGAGCACGAGCGTATATAAACAACCTAGGAAGCCTAATTCTGCAAAGATCGATGGATTTATATAAATGATATTGAACTCATAAGATAAATCCTCATACAAGGACGTTGGGAGAAAGTTTACGTTCAAATACAAATATTGGATGATAAGCCTTAAAATAAAGCGCATAATTGAACTTTAACTATAAACTTTATGGATTGTCAATACCAACACAACTAGAGTAGACATAAAGGATATCTTTTTCTATTGCACAAACAATTTAATAACATAAGGTTAACACAAGAGATTACAGACGTAAGTAATGTGAAGGGTGTGAAGTTATATTTAAATATAACTAGCAAAGACACAAACCAAAACTGTTAACAGAGGTCTGTTAAGCGATTAACAGAATTCTGTTAATCGCTTAACAGACCTCTGTTAACAGTTTTGGTTTGTGTCTTTGCTAGTTATATTTAAATATAACTTCACACCCTTAGTAATGTGTTACACTCATTAGAGGACCTGAGGCGTAACAAATACGCAACAGCTGAAAAAGACAAGTGCTTAGATAGACAAATAATTTTACACTTTTTTTTTTTTTTAAAAAAGATAGCAATCTCAGTTAAGCCTTAAGTTTGCGAGTACCTAGGAATGGCCGTCCGTCGTCTATGTTTTTCTAATGAATTGATGTCTCAAACTAAATTTTTCAAAGACTTTCAAGTTTAGTAAAAACAAAGAAACACATAAGAAAGCGTTACTAAAAACATGCTTTTTCAAAGTATAACACGCACTTAACATAGCGTGCTTGGATCATAAGTCAAAAGTATTAAAGCTAACAAAAGATAGTCAAAGAGATAAATAACATACAATGATATAGAAAATACGAAGCATGAAAAGATTTTTATGAATTTTACGATTTTATCTAATTTAGTATAAAAATATTAAGAAATTTAAGAAGTTTAAGATCTAAAAGAAATTTGAAATCTTAATTACGATATCAGAAGGTGAACCTGAGATTTAGTGGCTAAGCTTTTATGGAAAGCACACTATCCTTTCGAGTTTAACAAAACTAAACTTGTTTTTCATGTCATCGTATGTCGAGATATAATCAATAAGCGGTCACGGTTATCGCGACTTTTACATTGACGCAATTCAACGGTTGCCCGCAACGTATATTTCAAGACACTTTAAAATCTTTAAAAATCATTTTTTTTAATTTTTTTGCTTTAATTTGCTGACATAGACCACTTTCCTAATTACTCGCATACGTATTTTCTGGAGTGTAATAAGCAGTAGATGGGAAATTGCAAATTCCAACTATATTAAATAAAAAAATAAAAAAAATATTAAAAAAACATTTCTCAACTTAAGGTTTACCGCATTTATGCGTTTCGCAATATTTCAAGACTCTATTCTTGAAAATCATAAAAAAAAAAATGAAACTTTTTTAACTACTTTTAGTGGAATTTCTTAATGACTTGACAACGCGTTCCCTATGTACACATAATTATGCATAATTAAGCAAAGTTGATTATGACGATGTTGACAACAACGCAAGAAAAAAAAAAGCAGCTTAAATTGAAACCCTCAATAATATTGTTTAGTCAAGTGGATGACGAACGAGCTGAATAACTTGGTTAAGAAAACACTCTCCAGATGTCTAAGGATAAGTGTAGAAAACGAAAGAAAGCAACTTAACTGGTAATAATTTTTGAAAATGTGTTTCGCAGCACAAATTATATTTAATGGGAAAGATTGAATAATAAATACACATTTCCAAGTATTTTTCTCATTCAGTTCATTAGAAAGTTCATGGAACATTAAAAATTTTTGATTTTTTTACGAATCAATTTTCATAACAATTAAAATTTAATTTCGCGTAAAATTCAAAAGAATTAAAAACCATTTTTTACTTTAAATAATTTTATCGTAAAAAGCCTTTAATACGTTCGCTCTCAACACACGTTCACTCTCTCACAAGCAATCATAAAATTCGTAATGCTGGAGTTCATATGGAAACAATTAAAAACACTGTAATCAGATTAAGGTCGACTCTACTCTACCCTATCCTAGCCTAGACTACTATCATTTGGTGTAAAACAATTCTTCCCTTATTTTCGAGTTTTTTTTTTTAAATACTAAGAATTATACTTTGTTTCCAAGCTTTTCATGGAAGTCTTTATAGGCGACACAAAGGGCGAACTGGTGTAGTCCAAATTTAGTAAATACAATTTTTCGTTCAAAGTTCCCTTTATTCTTCAGCTATTTCTGTCGTATAGCACAAAATGTGAGACTTTGTTGCTATATAAAATTCACTTTTGCCTGAGAATTTTTATATGTAGGGAAGTCCAAACAATAGATCTCGATGATCCAAATGGGGTACACTTGAATTCTATATCAAATCGCTCTTGTTGCCCAATTTTCACCATAAAATATTACAATTTAAATATTTTTGTCATATAAAGGCTTACTTCTTATGAGAAGCCCTGGAGTCCAAAAAGTAGGTCTGTGCGGTCCAAATCTGATACACATAATTTTTGTATCAAATTACTATTAAATGATCATTCGCATCATAAAATATTAAACATTAGACTTTTTTGTAATAAAGAGGCTTACTACTTCATATCGAGTGGACCAAAAAAAAAAATATAGCTACATGGTCCAAATTTGATACAGTTGATTTTTCTAATAAAATTCTGTTAAAGCTAGTCGTTTTTGAAATATAAAGGTTTAGTTTTCATTGGCACAATTATATGAAGAGATGGTTCAAGAAGTGGCCCCATCCCATCCAAATTGTTCGCATTTATTTTAAATTCCAAAATGTTAGTTTCAACCAATTCTTGTCAAGAACTATTGGAAATTGTTATATTATTCATACATGACTTTTTTCAAATAGAATGTTACGCGAACGAATGCTCGTCAAAATGGTCGGATCGATTTCATTTTCCTTAGCATTCGTCTTCGGGGCAAGGAACGTCAGTACACCAAATTCTCTCTCTACCAAAAGCATTTACATGGACAGACATCGGAAAAACACACAGACAAGCTTTTGCCATTAATACTTTCTCACGTTGTATACATTCGCAAAAACTTCATAATCCTTGTGCCGCGTAAGCGATGTAGGATATAAAAATACCATTATTGAAGATTTGAGCTTTTGCATCTCTATACAACGAAGGTGTTAATGTAAAAGAAGAAATAAGAGTGAAATTAATGGAACAAAAATTCATAAAATTCATAAAAAAAAAAATTTTTATTACACAATGAAATGAATAAACCAGACAGTGGCTTAATCTTAATGCGTCGATGATATCCACTTAAATAAATATGGCAATAAACTGCTTTAATCTTTTGTTTTTTTTTTGAATTTTTGGTAACATTTTGACACTAAAGAAAATATTGTATCTCCGTATAATTCAGTAGCAACCTTCTAACAGATGTAGTTCGATATTGTACACCTGGTCGGATATGTGTCAAACTTGTGGGCTGCTGCAGTAAAGACTGAAACTTTACCGAAATCCATGAAGTTCATAAAGTAATGTGTAGTGTGTGTGTAGTGTGTATGAAAAATGCGTACTTTTGACGCGTTTATTGATTTACTTATATGTAAATATGATCTTTACACTGAAATTGCTTCGAGTTGTTCGTAAAAGCTTAAGTCCAAAGGGATAATGTTGTTGGTTCGTATTATCCTATTGGATATTGAATATTATACCGAGAATTTTAGCCGTCTTAAGCACTTAAGCAACTAAGAGCATATTCTCAGGTTTCATTTGCCTACTTCCAACTTTTATAATCATCGGCGTTTCATTAGTAAGCAACGCGCAGACAGCCGTACGGATGCAGCTAATATGGTCCAAAGTCTTATGCTAAAGAAAAATACTTTTACATCTCTCTCTTTGAAGCGTAGCTCTGAATAATAATAAAAAAAAAGAAAAAAAAGGTAGAACGAATTCTATAGCCAAAGTGTTTTATGTGTGTGCTTAGACGTGTTTATGGTAGATTTACTTTTAGAGTTCAATTCAATGTTAGCACAAGAGGAGGAGAAACAATTTAAAACCAACTAGGGGTTCCTTCGAAGTATTTCTTGTATTTTATAATTGGTTTTTCTGGTGAATTATGTTCCTCAACTTTTTTTTTTAGTCTAAGAATGTAGCTAATGCTTAACTTTTGTTTTTTTTTTGTCTAAGAATTTATTTCATTAGTGTAAAAAATTATAATTATAATTGTAATAATATTAACAATGAAAAGAAAGTGATTAAAATTGTTAATATAAATCTGCATTCTTAATACTTATCGATCTGATTTTTTGTTATTTTCATTTCCTATAAACAATTTAATATCGTTACTATTCAATCGGAGAAGAAAAAAAAAAGAGAAGAGAAAAAATATAATTACAAAACTAAGAAAACAACAGAAAATTAAGCATCTTTTAATTTTGTAATAAACATGAAATTGCATGAAAATCCATGCACACTTATAGATGTACTTATGTATACTGCAAATGTATGCAGGAACATCAGCTAGAGCCAAGAACACGTACGTATATTCTAGAGAGAACACAGTAAAAGCGAACAAATAAATGGCAGAGAGTGAAATTGAGAATGCAAAGCTGAATAAAACAGAAGAGACGCCATATTGACGGGCAAGTCAGGCAAAAAGCAAAAAAAAAAAAAAAGAAAAAACAAATATATTTTCATGTGATTTTTTTCGTTAGCCTCCCTGTCTGTTGTATATACAACAAAATTAAATTAACGTAAAGAGTAAAAAAAAAAAATTCTTTCTTTTCTTTTTTCAAAAATAAATAAAATCAATAATGAAAACAACGTTAAAATACCGTGAAATGCAAAGCATACCAAATTAAAAGCAAGCAAAAATACTACTCGCCGCCTTAGGGGGAATCTTCGAGAAAACTCACTATCTAAGATAAGGAGATAAAGAATTATTAAGCTTTTTATTGGCAGTTGGCGTGTCAGTCGCGAAGTTTTTTTTTTTTTTAAAGTATTAGGTTTCCAAAGCGATCTTCTTTACATAAGCAAACTAAGTTTACTAAATAACTTTGTTGTCAAAAATTATTGGCCGGCAACAGAAACAAGTGCATTTAAACAAGATGAGCCCATTTGTTTGGGTTCCGAGAATTACAATTATGACTTTCAAAGTTTTACATCGATTTGGCTGATTTTCATATTGAATCTTCTTTATATATTATACTAGGGGTATAATAATAAATAAGTCTCCGCCGTTTTCTATCAAAAATTTATAACTTGGAAATTTTATTGTAAAAGAGCGGTACATGATGATATATTCAAAGTGTTGCCCTTTACTATCTGCTACTTCTTCTATCTTTTAGAATAAGTATGAATGTGATAAGGGAAAGACAACTGGCCTTTTGAGACGCTGCACAAAAGGAGTTCCTTGCTCGGTATCGTGTTGTCAGAATGGAAACCCCACTTAACCATATAAGACAATAAGTAATCAATTGTAATCAGCGTTAATCCGAAAGAGCAACGTCTACTAATAATACCGAGGAGGGCAATACATTCCAGGTTAGCCCTGTAATATTTTCCTAAGCGAGTTTTGCGAAACAGAGTCGTATTTTATTGTACTAAAAACTCACTATATCATCACTTTTGAGATATGGCGCAGATATTTTGTCTCAACTTCATCACCTATTGCTCGTAGCGTTCCTTAATCGCCGTTCCACTTATTTAGAACAAACCATAATATATTATACCCACGTAACTCCGAGGATATTCAGCTTTATCGTTCATGTTAATGGTTCGCCTAATCTGAATCATGGTAATTTGCGCTTTGTACATCCTAACACAACCACTGTTCATTGCTCGTCCTTACGAGTTAGCGGTGTTGTCTTTAGAATTAAGCAGATAAGTGAAAATTTCCCGCAAATGATGCTTATTCGGCACAAAACTTGACATTTTCGGGCAAAAAATATTATGTGATCCTGATACGGAGTTAGTAATACTTTAAGATTATGTTGTTAGCGGAGGGCCAAAACTTGCGATGTTACGTTTTACTTTTGACAATTTCAACAAAGCCTTCTGATGGGGTCATCTTTTGTCAATTGGCGAAAACTTATTTGTATTTAGTCATGTATATCGTAAGATTAAATATAAAAATTACTTAAACTGCAAGTTTATCTATTGATAATTAGCTAAATTGATTTATGGATTCTAAAGCTAAATTGTAAAGCTTGCAGTTCTTTAAGTTTCAAGTGATGTCTCAAATTATCTTAATGAACTTTTAACGAACTAAACTAAATTTATTTCGAACACTAGTCGATTCAGTTATCAAAAATGGTCATTTTATATTAAACGTGCTTATATATCTTACTCTTTAGATGAGGTACATTCTAGCAATAGCTTGGCCGTTATTGTAGATATTTAAGTATACAAAGCAGGTTGTTCTGACTTTACTGATAACATTGTTTTTTTTCCAAATCATTTGGAAAACATATCAAAGACGTATTTTATGTTTATCATTTTAAATTAATAAATAAAAATTACGAAATAATTTTTTATTTACAAGGAACTTAATTTGCTAATCGGGACTATTTACACACACGTTTTTTAGATGGTCCTGTGGAATGTTTGCATACATTTTAAGTTCAATATGTGCAATGTGATGTAAAACCATAGCGCCTGTGGGTCATTGTCTATTTTCAATTCGATCTCTAGGCATGAACTAGTTGCAAGTGTTTATCTATCTTCAGATCTATCTTCAGATAGTCAGGATTCTGAAAACAGAAAGCTGATCAGAAAGACAAATATTTCTAAGTCAACTTAGAGTCTTACAATATTCAACAGAGTCTGTACACTTTGTGATTTCAATTGTATAGTTCCAGGTAATATTAATCTCATATACCCCGCAAATATATCTGATTTCTTGTTGAAATGCTTGAAATTTCAATGGCACGACTTTTACTACTTCAAACATGAAACATTAAAGCTGCTCTAACAAGATTAATTAATCACGGTCAAAATCAACTTACCTAATTATGTAAGCGATTTTACTTTTCTTTTTTTTTTTATTATAATTTATTTTACGACGTAATTGGTCTAATGATTCAATTTCCTTTATATTACGTTTTTGTCTTTCCTTTTTCTTTCATTCTGTCTTTCTTTATAAAATGAAAAATTTAAAAAGCAGCCACGATGTGTAAACTAATCTTACGCGACCTATCCCAAGCCAAAATATATTATAAATCCCATCCCTTACCCAACAACACACAGGAAAACTTCCCTATACACCGACCAATTTATAAATACTGCGCTGTGTAGTTATCCAATGTTTGGTTTTTTTTTTTTATCTTCATTTTTCTTTTTTTTTCTTTTTCGACATATATTAACGATAAAGTAATTTCTTAAAGCTGATGCATATGTATTTAGCTTTTACATTTTGTTGTGTTTTACTCCAACAACCAAAAAAAGCATTACCTTTGTATGCTCGTATCGTCGTCAACGTCATTATCTTTTGCGTATATTTTTATTTCATTTTCATTGCAAATTTTTATTATTTGCATGTTTTTGTTTCTTTTCTTCTTTTATTTTTATTTTTTTTTATTTATTTACTCATTTCTTTTTTTTTTGGTGTGAGAAGTTTTATAAAAATATCGCTTACTCTACAATGAAATCATAAAAGACAGACATCCACGATTACGTACGTACTTACATACAAACACTTCAATACTATAGATATTTAGAGATTCATTTACAGTCGTCTGCGCATTTGTAATAAAGTTGTGTATATACTGCAGCAATATGTATGCTTAACACATAACGGTTTTTTGTGGACATTTATGTTTAAGCACAAAAAAGAAACGAAACAAAATATTTTCCAAACTGCGTCATTCTTTTTATGCGTTTGAATGCAGCAGCAGTAGCAGTAGCACTGGTTTCATTATAGTTTTTGGGGAGAATTTCATATTTTTCCCGAGATAAAAAGAGAGACATAAAAATTTATGACATAATTTTGTTAAAAGAAAGAAAAAACAAATTAAGTGATGAAATATATTTTATTAAAATTAAGTTTTTTTTCTTCTCCTCTTTATAAATTCACTCTTAAATGAAGAGGGACGGGACTAAAAATGAAAATCTTTTATTGCGATTCGAATTTTTCTTTATAAAAACAAAAAAAATACCATCTATCTGAGGAAGATTTTAAATTAGTAAAAAATACCAGAAAACACCTTAAATTTGTTTTTTAATTGCTGACCTATTGCTTTTCACCACCAAAAATTAGTTTGAACTCTATCACCAAATAGCCGAATTTTAGGGCCTTTCAGTCCTAGGTACGAGCGAACGAAGTGATGAACAGGTAAGATTAAATAGAGAGTACGCAGGAAAAGGAAGAAGCAACTGCAATGAGACCGCTCCAAAAAGGCGTACAATGCGCTAAAGAAACGGACAGACGAGCGATAACGCGGTGTACCATATTCAGACAACCCTAGGATCAGTGGATGTGTTAAGTAGGACTAGTAGTTCGGTTAAAGGACTTGTTTGGAGAACAGATCTTTTTATCTTTTTAGAAAAATTTGCACGTTAGTCCATGCTAAAGCTTATATAATATAGACAACAAGTGTAGTTAGAAAGCTAGAAAAGATATTAAAGTGTATGTGTGTGCGGCTAACCTAAGGACATCTCAAAAGTAACCCGCCGACCAACCGAAGGACATGTCCGTGCCTAACAAAGACTTCTCATTTATAAGATATTGATTTGAAATCAAAGAATGCCAATGATTCGCTCTATAATGAAAGTAGAACCATTATAAGACGAGTTCATATAAGACGGGTTCGTATAATACGTCGGCACAATAGTGATCACAGTATTCTCACAGATATAAATTTCATATGAAAAAAACCATTTATGCAATGATCATAAAAATTGTTGCAACATTGGTTGGATATTAGAATTAAGGTGTAACGAGATTAATATTAAGATAATAGCAGTGTGGATGCTAATACTGACGATTTGTTTTCATTAATTTTATCTTTAGTTTTTTTTCGAATATATTTTTGAGCGTCAGTCTCTTTCGCTATACCGTTTATAATTAATGGTGCCAAAATAGCTGATTTGGCTGCTAGATATGCTCGTTCATTTCTTAAGGTAACCTATATGACTTGATATTCAAAAAATTTAAATTTTATAATAATGTTAATCCTTATATTGTTAATGGAGTTTTTAGTTTGAATTTAAGAGGTCTTGAATAATATTTATGATCGACAAACTATTTATAATAATAAGTGTTTGGGTTTATTTTAGCGGGCTATTGAAAAGATAGATCTTGCTTCGCTTGCAAATGTTGAAACGCTATCATGATTAATTTAGACTAAACGCCTGTAAAAAGAAAACGACAACCGTTATTTTCTATTGATTGAGTTTTCTCTGCGATTAGTTTTCTGAACGAAAGTATAGTATAAAAAATCATTTTAAGTGAGGAAATCAAAATTTTATGTAATAGGTTGATAATGTTGGGTAGTCGATGATCGCCAAATATAATCATATGTAAGAAGAACTTAAATCTCATAGCATTTTTCTAGATAACGTTATAAAAAAAATATATATATTAGAAATTAATGAATAGATTCAGAGGACTAAGCCTAGAGATTTCTGGCTCGATTTCTAAGAAAAGTCTTAGTATATTTTCGGTTTCACTTTGCATTTGCTACTTGAATATTATAAAATCGATTTTCAACTACAATAAATGGCTTAAATTTATTATTATAATTTATTTAGACCAATGAAATGAATTTTTGGACCAAAAAAAAAAAAAATAGGACGAGCACCAGAAACTAAATCTATCTCTAAGGTTTAATAAAATGTTCAATTATTACAAATTTGTATTTGTGTCTAATATATATTCACGATTATAGACAATAAACATTTTCTATGTTCGATACCCTTCATATTTATAGAAAGAATACCTAAATAGATGCGCTAGATATTTATTTTTAATATTTCAAAAAATTTTTAATAATTAGGAAGCGAAGTTTGGTTTGGATTAACTTATTTGAAAGGTATTTTCGTACACTCTAACGTGACGTATGTGGATATGTCTGGAATTTTCTAATTTGATTGTTAAAAACGTAGTTCTAGAGAACGAAATTTGAATTTTGGTTAGCTTGCTTGAAAGGTACTTTCATATAGATCCATGTGATACAGTTCAATATGTTTGGAATATTCTAATTTGGCTGTGCTAAAGTCTCACTATTGACTATTTTCGAATGGTCGACAACCGTTAACGTATCGATTTTCAAACATTTATTGAAAGGAATTTGCTAAGGAAACGGGGTAATTTTTTATATAATTTTAAAGGTTCTTTCATATAGATTCACATGGCGTTTACAAAAGTCTCCTAAGTATCTTAATTTGGACGGAATATGCTTCCAGAACCAACAATAGCTCTTGACGCTAATTGTTTTACAGATCCATGTTAATATTCTTACAGAGCTCTGTTAATGTTATTAATAAATATCTTTGCGAGTTAAATGCGAATTTATCTTCACACCATTAAGTATTTATGTGTTGTTTTTGTATGGCAAAAAAGAGAGTTATTTTTATTTATATAAGAAGAAATAAAATATTGTAAGTATTTTAAAAACATCATTTGTTTTTTAATAAAGCAAAAAAATATAATTGATTTAAAAGCAGCGCAGGCTTAATTAGTAATTTTATTATAAAATAAAATAAAAAATAAAAAAAACAAGAAGCGCAATGAAAAGAACATAAAAAAGTCCCTGAAATTACAGAATCTTGTTGTTGTCGTGTCAAGAAGAAAATATAAAAAAAAAAGAAAAACAGAAAACATACATATATTTTATAAAATTCTGAAAGACTGAAGCAGAAAAATATTTTCATTCGCAAATTTAAAAATGCATATAAAACATACTTTTCAGTTAATAAACAATGACATTGAAATTAAAAGTGCAATTTATTTACGACAACAACATTAACAGCAGCAATAGTAAAAATTTAAATAAAAATAAAAAAAAATTGAAATAAAATAATGAAAGACAAAACAATGAAGGTTTTCTTTGTGAAAGAAACGAACCTGACATTTTATGAGTTTTCATTATTATTTTTCATTTTTTATTTATTATTTTTTTTTTTTTATTATAAAGTTGCTTATATATAAAAAGGTATAAATTTACCTAAGCAGAGTTGTAATCAGACCGTAACTAATAGTTTATAATCTTCTTTACATTATTGTAATGTTTTACTTAAACACATACGAAGTTAGATACGTTTAAGGAAAATATTTATAAACATTTGTTAAAGTTAATAAAAAAAAACTAATGTTTAAAAAAAGTTGAAAGATTAAAATAACAAGTTCAAAAAAAGTAGAAAAAAAAATGAACGAAAAGAAAGAAAATAAAATAAACTTGCGTTTTAAGTTATCAAGTTTAGCCAACCTTAGCATCAGCAATTTAAACAAGAAACCTCTACACGAAGTAAAAAAAAAAAACAAACCAAGCAGCAGCTACAAATGGTACGGCAATGAAGACATTGTTACTTGCAAACCTAACTAAATTGTAAGTTGTTAGTATTAAAGTAGTTATATCAGCGTTTTTATGTGTGGAAGTCTTTATCGCTTCTTGGAAAAGTTATATGAGGAACACCTTAACGCGGTCATTGTTTCACTGATAAGTTAGTTGACAATCACGGGAACGAATTGTCACGGTAGCCATATATAGAACTTGATGTGTATTGAATCGAATAATTCATCAAGTGAGATTAACCATTGCAACTTTGACAAACATAAGCGTGGAAGTTCAGCTTACTTTCTATTGAATTAGATTTCGAGTCGAGCCTCTCGATTATTTATCCTGGTTGAGTCCTAACAACTCTACTACGGGAGAAAATATTAGTAACTTCAGCAAACAAATTAATTGTCTTTTATAATCTTCTTCATGTAGAATATGAAGCTATTATCAATTGATCGATTACTCATTCTCTATAATTTTTTTGTAATCTGACTTCATTTTCTCAAAGAAGCTCTAGAGCTAAAGGCACTTCAATATTAGATTCAGAATTTCGTTCCAAAAAGTTGGTGGCCTTGACAAGGTTTTTATCTGAAAACACTTATTGTTGTAATAGGAATTTGTTTGGCTTTGCAAAGGAATCGGATTCACATTGAGAAATTTCGCTTATTTTTTTCACTTAAATGGGCTTTTCTCAATCCATAGTTGTTTAGTACCTGAGAAAAATTGGGTTAATGTGTTGTTACCATGGAAATCTTTCTTAAAACCTGAATTAGACATCGTTCCTCAGTTTCACAAGGAGGACGTATACTTCTTATTTTGGTTTGTGTACACATCAAGCGTATGTATTTCTTCTTCCCGAATTGCTCTTTAAACGGAACGTTGCTGGGGTTCACAACCTTCGCTGCGTTTAAGTGGCATTCAGGCTCCAAGTCTTTCTTTTTTAACAAATCTTTATCTCTCTGTGGAAACTGTAAAAAATTGCTGTGGTAACTTTATTAGGTTCTTACTTTGGGTGAACTCTGTCTCTCTTTCTGAAAAAAGGCATAATGATCCTTATCGAACTGATCAGGTCGACTAAAGTGTGATATTTAAGAGCACCGCGAAATTTCTATTCTTTGACTCATTCACTAGGAACATGAGACTTGCATTTGTGCTAAGAGAGAGAAAGTTTTTTCTTGAAGGTGTACAAAGCTGAAAAATTAATTTTAATTAAAGTCCACTAAAAATTCTTAATCAGTTAAATGATAATTTAAATTGAGGGTGTAAAGTTATCTTTAAATACAAATAGCAAGGTCACAAACCAAAACTTCTAACACCGAGGCCTGTTAAGCGATTAACAGAATTCTGTTAACCATAGTCTTGATAGGATTTATATGAAATATAGTTAAAATAACACTATTTTGGAACTTTTTTTGAATGAATATGATAAACAAAACATCAATTTTTGTTAATTGGGTAAAATTTGATATAAAAAAGTTTTTCTGCTATGTCAAATATGACATTCAAAAAGCTGAAGTTTAATTGTCGATTGTGGCCAAACCAAATTCTGCGAAAAAACGAAACTTCTTTTGCTTGAATCCTTGATGAATACGCTTTCCAACGATGTATAGCTTGTATCAAGTTGCTTTCGGAAAATTTTTTATTGGTCTTCGAAAATTTCTCTTTATAGGACAAAATAAGAACAATATTTGAGATGCCACTGTGGCCAACCTAAGTACTGCGAAAAAGCGGACCTAGTACTAATTGAATCCTTGATGAATAGTTGGAAAAATAAGAACAATAAAAAAATATTACTAAATTAGTCATGTTTGCTTAAGATGTCAATAATGTATAAATTAATTGATCAGCTATTTATATTAAAATTATTGATGGAGCTTCAGAAATAAGTACTGATTTACCCATAAAGATTTCAACAGAGAATTATTCAATTCCAATCATTTGACGAAGAGTTACTTTGTAAAAAATTGCCAAAATTTACGTAAGATTTAAATTCGGCGCTACTTGCGTGGCAATAAAAAAGAAAACCATTTTTTACTTTAGTAAAAATGAAGCATTGCACGCGAGAGGAGCAGGTTTTCATTGCTGAAGAATATTTCAAAAATAATGAAAGCTTGGCAGCCATAGTAAGCAAATTTCGTACAAAATATTTGCCGGAATACTAGAGAGTTATCATGTAACTTTACGATAATCGCTCTCTACGGTAAAATTCAACTGTGTAAGAAAACAGACACCCACTTTGAGGTCGCTTTACAATTTGCATTAACACTAAGCATAAAAAAAGAAAAATTACTGCCACAATCTCTCACACAGTTGTATTTTAACAAAGAAAGCGACTATCGCAAACTTACATGATGACTCACTCTTCTGATTTAACCTCGTCAATTGTGAATCGTCAAATTTGCCTCATTTCGGATACGGAACGCCCACATATAATTATCGAAAAACACATGCATCCATGACGTGTTATGGTCTAAGAAAGTGATATGAATTCAGAAAACATTTCTGAACAGATGAGTATAATAATAGTCATAATAATTATAAATATTATATATATTATATAATATACTATAAAAAGTATTAAACAAAAATCTATGAAAATAGTAATAGAGCTTTAACGCGTTTTGTGTAGAATATATTTGTGATTTGCCTCTCAAGCTTAGGAATAAAAGCCAAAGACGAGTTTGCCTGATAAATTGATCGTACAGTATTCAAACAAAAAAATAAATATCTGAAGGCATTACTATACTTTGCAATCGTAATTTTATTAATTTGCCCAATTCCTAAGGCACGGTAAGGTTCGAAAAAAAAAACCCGTACGAAATTATGTAAAATAATAAATATCGACGTTTCTCTCTATAAGTAATTTTTTTAATGATTTAATGAGTAAGGCCTCAATGTATTTGTAAACGAATCACAGTCACTTTTTGAATAAAAATCATGTGTTGTATGTATTACACACATTTGGGCTTTCTGTCAGTCTCTCTCTCTCTTTCTTTTAGTAATAACAGATATGCATGCTTAATATCTGGCGTTAATCCGTCGTTTTTTTTTTCTTCACGACGTGTGCTATACTGCGAGAATAGAGTATAATAGAGTATTCCCCTCTTTACCTCCAATAGTGAATAGTAGTAGTAGTAGTAGAAGTAGTATAGAAGACTATAATAAAATGCATTTTTTTAATTAATTTGAAAGATGACTTATTTAATTATACCTACCAATCAATCATGATTGTATAGCAAAGATTCATATTTGCCCTATGCTGGAATTTGAATTTGTTTTGTGTATATACCACACTACAGCCAAAATAGGGAAGATAGGAGATTTTTCTTTCCAATTATACACAATAACATGCAGACAACAACATATGTTTCGAAGAAGCCATAAAATGCATGTACTTTTTGATCGATATGAAGTTTCGAAACGAATTGTGAGGCGGTTTGTCTTAAAGTCAGCGTTTTTTTTTTCATCTTTAGCTTAAGATATCACAATTACAAAAACAGACTTAGAAAGCTTGGAATTTGATATAAATGTTGTTGTTGTTAAGTCGAGTTCACACATATCAATTATGAAAGTTGGCGCCATATAATTATAGATTAAAAAAAAAAAAAAACAAGATGTTTGATAAGCGTTACTGGAGCGTCATCAATCACTTAAAAATTGAAAATAAATTCTAGTTTGGTTAAGTAGCCCTATTTAGTCTCTAACACGTGACATGCCTCCGATTAGTATTGTGGTGTGTGTGGTATCCAAAATTCGTCCAAAACTAAATATAACTTTTTTACTTGCTTTTAAACTCTCTCATCTCTCATATATGTTTTTATTTTCTGCCAAAAATTAAAAGAAAAAAAAATTATAATTATATTTTCCATTTATTTACTTAACTAATTTATTTATATATATATATATATATATATATATATATAACTTTTTATATATATAATTTTTTTTTCCGATATCATACACATAATCATCATCATCATTATCAACACTAACCATCAACGTCATCGTTGTTATAGTCATCACAGAGTCATCGTCGAGTGACTTGCAGCAACAGACAACAATTTTTAAAATTACTAGACATGGTCTATAATTAAGTTTGGCGCGGCATGGTAGTAGTCTTGTTTTTTTTTTTTTCTTTCTATTTTATTTTGTTTATTTTCCTATGCAAAGCACAAAAATGATAAAATTTACTTGGTGTTGCTGTTGGTGTTGTTGTTTTTAAACCAATATATTACACTCTATGTATAAAAACTTTCACTTTTTGTTAGACTTGAAATTAGAAAATGCAATCAGAAAACAAGTGTTTTCTGTTTGCGTTGCGTTGTGCTGTACGATATTGTGTGTAATGCAATCATACATCATTTGTTGTAAACGTTATTCATATCTCTACGTTGGTTTCATAGATACATGCAACTATCGTTACAGTATGCGTGTGGGTTGGCGTAATGATAACAATAACAACATTGGCGGCTGGCTATGTCAAGTCATTGTTGAAATTGAATAATGGCTTAAATGAATATTTTTTTTGCTTTTTTTTTTTATTTATTTTTTTGGTTTGTTTTTTTTGATAATATGTTACGTTTTCAAAGTAAATTTCGATTAATTCTTTAGCAAGTAAAGTATGCACACACAAATGCCAATTACTATAACGAGAATAGTTAGTTAAATTCAATGCGTTGTGTGTGTGTGTTCAGAAATAGAAAGTGAGGTAAACACTCTATAGTTATAATAAAAGAAACATTCTGTTTTCTGTAAAAATTAATCTTGTGGAATTCCGCCCATTATTGTAAAAAAAAAAAAGAAAAAAAACAAAACTTATTTGTTATTTCCATTCCGGCTGAGTTGTTTAAAGAACATTACACAAAAAGAAATCAAAAATAAATTAATTTTTTACAAATATGGCAGAAAAAGCCCACATGGAAAATATAACACATTACAAAAAAGAAAAAAAAAAGAGGAAAATAATACAAGCGACATTAAACAGTACCTTAAATAAGGTGATGATGATATAGTGAAATCTTGGAGTACACTAAACAACTAAGAAAATATAATTCGATTGTGGTCGAATCCTTTATATCACCACCCATCACTTTTATCTTAAAAAAAAAAATTTTTAAAAATTAAATTTTGGTACTTTATATCCATTAGGTAGGCATGGCCAATTTTGCAATGACCACAAAGAAAACTATTTCTTTTGTCTTTGGATTGTCTGCATCACTACCTGGCCTCCATGTAAATACGTGTTTGCAAAGACTTGCATATGTCCAAACAATGTATTGAGCTCTCCACCTGTTGGCCTATAGTGCAAATTTTCATCGCATATTACCATGCTGTTGAGATGGTAATTGATGTTGTTTGACAAAAGAACGATTTCATTGGTCGTGGTTCCATTCTTACGTGCAACGCTCATAAGTTGAATTGTTTTGATTTCCCATAAGAATAAGAAATTGAAGGACCCAGTAAGTTCTTTATAGCACATAACAGTGTTCCAATTGTCGCCATCAACTGTCGATGAACGTTCATAACTTTCTTCATCTTTAAGGCTCTTCTCTCCATCTCTAAATTTTTGAAAACTAACGTTGAATATTACGTTCGTATACGGTTCGATTTTCCAACCGAATCAGGCGCTGAATAGTTACTGTTATGAGGCACCTTTATTTTCAACTTTGATTTCCTAAACTAATATTGATCACAATTACTTCTTTCCTATCATGAATTCTATATATAAAAAATAAAACCTGTAACAGATATCCAGAGTGAAAAATATGCTCTTTAAAATGAAATGTGATATGATAGAGCGCTACAGATATTAAAGGAAATGTTTATTAGAAACAAGTAACAAATTCACACATATAAAACCGGGATTATTTTTCAAATGACCTAATCTATATATGCATCGAAGAACCGGGTAAAAAATATAATGCTTTTGATTACTAATTCGTTTTTATTAGACCATTTTTTTTACTTCCAACCGGCCTTGCTGTGAGTCAGTCTATAGAAAGTGTAAAAATGGGAAACGAAAACTGAACGTAAGACGTCACTCAATAAGTTCATAGGATGATATATAGATATCGCGAATATTAGTGAATACGTATTCATTCATTTCTAGCTAGTACCAACTTTATAGTAACTCATCGCCATTCCAAAGAACAAGGCCTTTTAAATATGAGTGGTGGTGACCTCTCTGCTAACCCGAATCCAGTGCTTGTTCAAAAAAAACCAAAAAAAAGTGAACAAAATCATTTTGGAACACCGAAATTAAAGTTATGTGAGATACCTGACACTTTAATGGCATCAGAAAGTAGAGTTCTTATCATGTTCTTCTTACCAAAAGCAATAACGTGTTGACAACTTAGTGTGCTGTTTGGAGTTATTTAGGAGAAATACAAAGGATCTTTTCATGCGATATGTAACAATGGATGGATGGAGCATGGATTTATCACTACACTCCAGAGTAAAATGCGCACTCAAACGAATGAACGTCAACGAAAGACGTCCAAAGCAACCAAAAAAATAAAAGTCGGCTCGGAAGGTTATGGCATCTGAATTTTGGGATACGCATGGTTTAATATTCATCGATTATCTTGAAAATGGACAAAACATGAACAATATGTAGCAGTATATAACGCCAAGACAATCCCCAGTGTAGCAAGTCGATCACTACAATGGTAAAATGCAGAAAAAAAAATCATTGATGCTACGAACTTATCAAGTGATGTGTTACATCTAAACATCTCCTTTTCATTTTGATCGGTTCTGTTTCCCTTTTCTTAAAATGACAAATTCATTAATATGCTTTTTATACGTTGTATCGCCTCAAAAGAAATACGAATGTATTTTTACTGTTCATCTTAATGTTTTATCGATTTAAAGTTTCTGTGGACAAAGATGGTGATCGATTGCATTTCGTTAAGTCAAGTTAGAGATTTGCTCGAGTCAAGTGAAACATATATATAATTTTATTTTGCAAATGAAGTATCAAAAATTATTATTAATGATACCTCCTCCCTCTATGTTCTTATTTTCCTACGGCGGACAACTATAAGAAAAAAAATATTCGAATATTAAGAAAGAAAAATAGAAAATATTTTCATTTCTAACACAATAATTTTACCTTATTTCAATGACAAATTATTTAAATTAAAGCCTTAACCGAGGCCTAGGCATTCAACGTTCAGTCATTGATAAATTAGTTATATGCATGCTACTATATATTAAAGTATGTACAAATGCAACGCTAGAAAATGAAAGTGAAAGTAGGCCATAATACACACAATTCAGCTTAACTGTTTTATTATAAAATATAATTTTTTTTTTACACATAAACACTCTTCTATAATATAAAATACATCAAAATGAGTCTCGATTATTGTGTGTAAAGAGCGAAAACCAATATTAACGCAACATTATATACAATAAATACAATAAATAAAACAAGTGAATAAAAGATTAGTTAAGCAAATTAAAAATGTTGTGAATTATTAATAAAATAACAATGTTAAGTAGTGTTATTTAAAATAATTCGCCTCTGGCTTTTAATGTTCTGAACAGTGATTGACTTCAAAATTTGCATAGCTTTGGCTGTGTTCGCATATATTAAAAGTTAAAGTAAATAAATTGAGGAAAATTAATTAAATTCGTTTAGTTTTTTATTTTAATCAACTTTACTGTAACTAAATCGATTTTCATTGAGGTTTTCCTCTGGCTGTGCTTAACTTATTATATTATAATGTAAACAGTTTAATAAACTAATTGCGTTACTAAATAATTTCTTTTTGTTTTAAATAAAATTTAATTTATTTAATTGATAGATGAACAGCTGATTTTTCTTTATTTTTTCTTTGGAATATATTACTAACTAAGTTAATGGATTGATATTTTTTTTGTTAATTGACAATTGAACAATTAATTATTTTTTAAAATTCAACAAATTTTGATTTAAACTAAGAATTTATTTCTTTGATATTAAGGGATTTTAATAATAATAATAATAATTTTACTTTGAGTAGAAGTCTAAATTTGTGAATTGATACTGACATTCATTAATTGATAATTGATCAATTAATTATTTTTTATAAAAAAATTCAACAAAATATAATTTAATCTAACAATTTATTTCTTTCGTCTTAAGGGTTTATAATAACAATAATAATAATTATAATAATTTTATTTTGAATAGAAATGTAAGTTAATAAATTCATATTGATATTCATTAATTGATAATTGATCAATTAATTATTTTTTAAAATTAAATAAAATGTAATTAATTTAGTCCAAAAATTTATTTCTTTGGTCTCAACAAATTATAATAATAATATTTTTAATTTTAAATAGAATACTTAGTTAAAGAAGTGAAATTTGATATTATTTGATAATTGAAGAATTAATTTTTTTTTAAAATTGAACAAAATTTAATTTAATCCAAAAATTTATATCTCTGGCTTTAAAAATTTATAATAACGATAATAATAATAATAATTTTATTCTGAATAGAAATCTAAGTTAATTAATTGATACTGATATTCATTAATTGATAATTGGACAATTAATTATTTTTTAAAATTAAATTATATTTAATTAATTCAATCCAAGAAATTATCGCTTTGGTGTAAACACATTATAATAATAATATATTTTATTTTAAATAAAATACTAAGTTGAAGAATTGATATTTTAATATTATTTGATAATTAATTATAATAATATTTGATAATTAATTATAATAATATTTGATAATTAATTGTAATAATTATTTATTTTTTTAAATGTAATCTATTTAGATAACTGATATGTTTTTAATGAACCTACTGACTGATTTGAATTCATTTAACTCGAAGTATTTTTTTTTTTTTTTGAAATGTTCTGGTTTTCTCTAACTAATTTTATTAACAAGCGCGTAAATGTAACTTAATTAGTTAATAATCTAATTAAATATAATTCAAGCTAACTGAATAGGAAGAGAAAGTTACAATGCAATGTTATTTTTATAAACGCGAGAAGAAAGTTATATTTGCTTTGGAGGCTTCAAGCTGATAATGAAAATTTTAAATTTGTTATGAAGTGTGGGAGTCAAAACCAAACGTTTATACACTTTTTTTTAATGGGCTTTAAAATGGCCCAAACAATTTTACAAAGCCCGCAGTTGTATTTTAAAATATTAATTTCTTTAAATTTATTGTTAGATTCAAATAATTTGTGGGCAGAACAAACCTTTTTAAAAACATATTTCTTGTGGGTTCTTGATCTATAAAGAATTTTTTGCGTAAATTTCGACAAATGTTGTTTAGTATGGATTTCTCAAAAATGCCCAGCAAAGATGAAAGTCAAATTGCTGCTGATATTTTAAGAAAATATTAATCTAAACCAATAGTGTTTCATATTTTATACTTTGACTACATGTGAAAATATTTCAAATTGCACCTTTTTGCTTCTGTAAATTAAAAATGTTTGACAAATTTACAACACGTGGAAAAAATGGTATTTATCTTCAAAGAAGTACTGATCCTGATTCATTTAGACCTTTAAAAAAAGAGGGAACATGGCCGCAACATTTCAAAATTTAATCGATTTGCTTTAGGATTTTATACTTGAGAGCACCATCCATTTTTCCTTTAAAATATTACGTATTTATCAAGGGAAACCATTCCATTATTGTTACAATTTACGCACAATTAGAGGTAATTTCTTCCAGAATTTCAGTGGGAGTTTTCAATGGGACTTGCGCTGTGCATAGCAGGCATTAGAAGAAAGAAGGTAACATTAATGTAGACTGCAATTTACTATTAGATATTATAGATAACAGATATAACAGAGGATAAGCAGACAAATGTCTGAAGCATTCAGGAGTAAAATTAAGACAAAATTATAAAACAATTGTTCAAACTGATAATGTGCAACTACTACTTATGTAGAAAATCTCCACATCACTAATGAATTAATCAATGACTAATGAAGATGCTAACAAACATACATGCTACAAAACTAGAAAGCTTTCTAAATGCAAAAAAAAAATGCAAAAAAAAAAAGAAAAAAAGCAAACAAAGAAAGCAAAGCAAAATTGGAAAGCAAGTGTAGCATGAGAGGATAATAAATGCCAAAAGTAAACTTTTTATATAAATGTTTAATGTTTTATATAAATGTTTATAAGAAGAAAAATATATCAAACAATATAATATCAGGTAAATAAAAAGGCGTTGTTTTCGTGTGCTTTTTGGTAGGGAATACAAATAATAAAAATGAACTAAAATACCAAACAATCATGAAACGAGTGTTCACGAGATTTACTTAAAATAAAACGCAATAATACGTATAACATGGTTTTGTGCTTAATCGGATACCGTTTACGTCATGTTGTCCAGTTTCTTCCCCTTTTTTTATATGATTTTTATATTCGATAAGATAGAGAGATGAAGACTTATTTTATGCATTATTCAAGAAGTTATTTGTGTTCATTATTTATTTATTTATTAAAAACAAGTAAGAGAGAGAGATCGAGAGAGCTGCCTTTTCGTCATGAACCGAATCTTGAATACCTATCGCGTAAAATGAAAAGACCAAAAAGACTTGTTGGATAAAGGCCAATCAAAATGATTAGTCCAAGCTATTTATACATGGTAAATAAACATTTGTTTCATTTTACAGTAGATCGATATATACTATATACATAATATAGATCGTAAACGTAGCAGCAACAAAAATATATTGAAATTCGTAACACTTTCTTTTACAAGTTTATAGATGTTGTAGGATTTGTTTAAAAATTTGTTTAATATGTGTGTGGTATGCAGAGGCGAAGCTTTAAATTTTTGTGATCAATTTTTATTAATCTAAGAGTAACAAGTAATTGAAAATGAAGAGCAATGACTTGAATAGACTGTTTTTAAAGTCTTATATACGTATTTGCGATTTATTGTAAATAAAACGAAGACGTTGCTACACTCAAATCCTTCAATAGTTAGCACAAACTTTCCAACATTTTGATATCATTTCTCTTATTGGTTATATTTAAATTATTATTATTAATTTCCATTTCAAACAATTGAAAGCGTTTATGATGATATATTAACCTTATAAAGAATTTTATTTATATACGAGTAATAATCTTTCAGTGCTAATTTATAGCTTTTTCGATTTGATTTATTGTTATTTGCTTTTTTGTTTTCTTTTTTTTCTTGAAACGGGCGTGTCTATGATCTGTATGCACCATCCTTTTCGTTCTTAATAGTCAGAAACGGCTTCAAAAAATATTTTAGCTTCAAATATTGATGCGATTTAATCAAGTCTATGAGTTTCTCTTATCGCACTCTTCGTCTAATGGGGTGCCGGTAGTCTTACGGTCCTAGGAATTGCAACAGAAAACTTAACTTTGGCATATATATTGCTAATTTCGGTACGTCAACTTTGAAAGGAAACCTAATCCGAATGAAAACATTTCCATAGTAGTGAAAAAATCATACCCCACAGCGAAAAACGATTTAAAATTTTCTATCTTTCATAAAGTCATTTAATTGTAAAGAAGTCAGAAAATAACTTACGTGAATTTTAGACCCACCACATTTAAAAACGAAAAAAAAGTCTGTAGTATTAAGTTCATCGTCGTAATAAACATTCTTCCCAGTCGCAAAACTACGACATCGTCTTCAAATTTGGCGAAAGCTTCGAAAGCTTTTGCACGCAAATTGGTGTTGAAAATAAGTTTAAATTCGCCAAACGACACGCCTACAGTACAATAATATAAAGTAATAATAACTCTGCTCTTTGGGTTTTTTCCCGTTACTCGTAAAATACAACAGGTAAAGATAAGTAAAAATAAAGACTTTCATATATATTCTACAAAAATAGAAACAATCAGCCACGCCCACCTATTTTTGTGGTTTTTCTTCTACTTTTTTTTTTACGATACAATGTAATGTTCTTAATTGTTACGCTCTACATACCAGTTTTTGGACAAGATATATTAGGTATAAGTGCATTTAAAGACAGACCCAGGTTTTATTGTAGCTATCAATTCAGAACCCTTTTATGGATCGGTTTAAACTTATCTGTTCGTCTGTTTATCTATCGATTCGAGATCTGACATATTTTTTTTTGATTAACCTATAAGTAAACTTACAGATTAATAAACTGAGATATTATAGTTTAAGAGCGAACGCTAGTGAAGCTGGATGCAATCGAACCGATTTCTATGATCATTTCCCAAATAATGTTCGAATTGAAAAAATTGAAAATAATTTGAAATTTTTAATATTTCCCAACAAAATTCAATAAAAACTAATACTTTGGTGTAGGATATAAATGTAGAAAATTTGAATCGGATAAGACTATTTTATGAACCAAGTCCAAAATTAGGGTTCCTACGAAAACTAAGCTGTTACATGACGAAAACGTGTCATTTTTATTACTTTATGATAAAAATTGAACCATATTAACTATTTAACACAAAATTTAGGTGGACTAAATTTGGACCTTGTAGTTCTATTGTTCAGATCGCACGATATATAAGGACAAGAATGCAACACAATTATCAATAGGACAACAAAGTCTAATTTTTAGTAGTTGATGATGGAAATGCTTAACCAATATTAATACATCTGATGAAAAATTAAGTTTAAAAAGTAAAAATTATTATTTACTACTTTAGACCGCATTAGTACGCGTTTAAAAACCTCTCCAGTACAAGGGCGCCCAAGGAAAGCATACCCTTATATGGAGACAAAATGCAGTTTATGTTACTTTAGCAAGAAAATTAACGAAGAATTGTATTAGACGAAAGTATATACGGTACTCAACCGTAGACCTTACCCGACTGTCACACATTTTTAATTACTTTAAACTCCCCTTTCAACATTTCTTTTAGCATACAAAAATTTTGGTTTTTCAATATTTCATTGTTTTAAAAATTGCAAAAATTTAAAGAGAGTCTATCAAAAAACCGAGGATTTGTTATTATTTATTTAATAACTATAAGGCTATAATGACACATATAGGTTGTTTAGATAATTGAAATATGTTCGATTAGGTGAATCTTTGTATTAAAAGTTATTGACGAAAAATCTTAAGAATGTTTTCGAGTATATTCTTCGAAGTCTTCGAAGCACGAAACTTAAATATATAGTGCACTTAAGTCTACTTTCAATGCTAAGTCGGAAACATTGTACTTGTACTCCGTAGTGTATTGTATTGCACTGCTCGCTCTACGCAATGCAATCAGAAAGATCTTTGGAATTAAATATCTTTATAATTCTTATAAAAAGTAAATGGCAAATAAAAAATAAACTCTTTATTAATAAAAACAATTTTACAATAACAAATTTTACTGAAATATACTATTTTTAGATGATGTCAATTTGCGATAGATAATTCTGCGAGGAGGATACTTTTCTCTTTTAATAATAACTCTAGACTAGATTTATTTCACAGATTTCAATATAATGCCATCATTATTACTTGCTTCTTGGATTCTGCTTAATTCTTAGAAATTATCCCGTTTTTTTTAAAGGAAAATAAAACATTAAATCTATGCAAATAAGGTTGAAGATATTTAATTATCAGTCAAATTATTTTTTTTTCTTTTTGAAGCGAAGTTTCAACAAATAAACGACCAAGAAAATTTTAGAAGAAATTCTCAAAAAAAAAAAAAAAAAAAAAAGAAAGAAATCTTAAACTAACTAACCCTGGTTTACAGTGAAAAAACAGAAGATAAGAAAAAAAATTTATTTGCAAACTAAACTCTGGCAGTCTCTTCATTTCAAATCCAATAATTTTTCCAAGGTAGCTGGGTGTTGTTAAGCATAACACCTAAGAATTGTTTTCATTGCATTTAAAAATTTAATTAAAGTAACTTACCCTGCATTTTCGGCTGCAGCAATTGACATGTGTTGTTGGGGCTCATCTGTCAGCAGCAGCGTTAGATGTGCCCTTATAATTGCTTGAGTTGGTTGTCGTTTTTATTACTGTTATGTTTGCTGTTGTTGTTGTTGCTGTTGTTTACTTTTCTTTTAATTTTATTTGTTTCTCTTTCTCTTTCACTTTTCCTTTTATTTTGATTTTTTTTTTCTTAACTTGTTATGAAACAAACAAAAAAAATATTTTTGCTCATTAAATTTTTACCACAGCACACAGAACAGAGAAAACATTTGATGATGCGGTTGCTTCGTGTTAAGAGCGAGAAAGAACATAAAAGAAAAACATATTTTCTTATCTTTCCATAGATTTCATTGCATTTCCATATACACACTCAGAGATAGATATACAAGCAAACGCGTATACTTTTTTTTTTCTTCCTTTACAAGTACACAATACAAACAAAACCCGTTAATCTGTAAAGATAAAAAAATAGAATAAAACATGAAAGAAAAAAAAAAAGATTTAATAAACATTTTCTTGTAAAGTAGAGAGAAGAATATATATATAATTTCTTATTTTTTATTTTATTTCTATTTTAAACAGGAAAACAAGTAAAGCAAAAAAAAACTAAGAAAATTTTGTTTTCCTTCCCCTTAAAGTTATCACTCTACTACGACTACTGCTGTGCATATGATGATGATGTTCTTGTTGATTATTTACTCAACAACTCTTAAGAGCTCAAGTTACAAGAAACACTTAACATAGGTTTGAAGAAAAAAAAAAAAAAAATATTTATACATATATTTTTATATATGAAATATGCCGACATCCCTCCTTTTTTTGTCTGAAAATTCCAGATATAATCAACATATGGAAATTTTTGTGTTCGAAAAATTGGAAAACAAAAAAAAAACAACAAAAAAAGGGGAACATGTAGCAATGAAAAAAATTTTATTCACTTAAAAATGAAATTTAAATAATATCCAGCGTTCGAAGTAAAAAAAGTGATTACTTTCTAAAAAAAACAAAAAAAAAAATTTTTGTTAATTGTGGGCGCGGCAAGTTCATATAATCGAATTCAAAAAAATTTCGTATATTGCAAAAATTTATTTCAAAATTTTTATAAACTTTCAGCTTTGGTGGAAGATCGAAAGAGTTTTGGAGATATCCCTGAAAGTTTTAAAAAAACAAGCGAGGCAAAAGTACAGCTATACAGTGATACTTTCGTTCAGTTTTCAGTTAATATGTCGACATTCCTCCTTTTTTTTTGTCTTACAGTGATACTTTCGTTCACTTTCCAATATAAGCTTGTGGTGGGAACTGTCAAATTGATACGAACCTTACAATGAACTTAGTATACTTTCACCGTCCAGCAGGGAAGACTAAAATGAAGTTTAGTAAAACGAAACACTTAAGGACATCAAAGCAGAAATGTGTTGAATTGTAATGATGAGAAATAGACAAGTGTTTGCTTATTGCTGCTGCTGCTGCCGGTATGGTTTTATCAAAGCGCACGACGAGAATGTTCTTTTAAAACTATTTTTTCTATTTTTTTTTTTTTATTACTATTCAGTAACCATGTTAGACAGCAAGTAAAGCATATTGGGAGACGATCGCCTAAGTATAAAAGTAAAAAAAAAAAAACATGAGAAAATATTTGAAAACATAAGAAGAAGAAGAAGAATCTGAAGTTTAAATCTTTTCAAATTCAATGCGTTACGGAGTTTTTTTTTTTTTCTATATATTGGACAAAAAAAATGAAATACGTAAAGTATAGAAATATTAAACAATTATTACACAATTACATGCGTGGTTTATCTACAACAGAAAGGCTTAGACTTAATCTCTTTACCTCTTTACCTTAACCTCACTTTAGTTTTTCTGGTTTTTTTTTTCAAGTTTTTTTTTAAATTTTTTAGTTAAGTTTGAAAACCATTTGGACGTCTCTTGTTTAATTAGCAAATGAATTTGAAAATTGGTCTTGTTGTGTGTTTGTATGACCTGTCCATACCCTTAATGTGTTTCATTTTTGAGAATGTTTTCGGTCGTACGCTTGCTTATTTACTTCACGCTCTTCTCCTTAACAAACGAGGGTATTAACCTTACGCGAGGATAACTGTGTATTGCGGCTACGTACTCTTATAGTTGCTGTCATATGTAAAAATAATTTCGTCGCACTTAAGCAATAAGGCATCTACGTTTATATTCCCTTATTATTTTCAAAGTTCAATTGCATATTTCTGACGATATTTTAATTTCAATTTGTTGTAACTAAAATTAAAATTTGCAAAAATACATCCGTCAATAACTTGGCGGAATAAGTAAAAATTTTTCACTAAAATCCACTGTACTCAACAATATAGCCCCACCTTTCAAGAGCTGATACAATCTATCATCCAATGCCTGTCTAAAATGCCTTTTTTATAGAACGAGTTGCCACAAAATGCCTTAGAAAACACTTCAGTTTCCGCAAAAAATTTAGGTATTTCCCCAGGGAACAAACTTTTGAGGTTTGCAAGCAGACAATAATCGCTGCCGGGGACTAAAAGTGGAGACGCAAATAAGACGCAAAAGTTGCAGAAGTTTCAATAAGTATTAAGTAATAACGAATAACGTCCCCTTTGTGGAAAGCGAAGCGTTGTTCAGTTTGTAGTGTCTAACGAGTCTCCAAACTCACGAAACCATTAACGATAATTGATGATGGAATTGATTCAACTATTGTTTGTGGAAAAGCAATATACAGCGAAATCTTTTAACATAACCACTCCTATCTCATATTGCAGAAGCCGTTATTCAAAGGTGGTCCCGACCGCTTTCACCATTCGTTTCCGCTTCCTAACTAACATTCATCCGATGATGTCTTGTTCGAATAACTCTCACATTCCTATGGCAATGACGAAGAAATGGATCTTTTGTGCTTAATTTCAAAAGTCTAGACGATTGCTTCTTCGGCAAAGAATTTATATTTTGTCAGAGAAATGGGAAAAATACGTAAATTATATAAAACTATCCACCTGGAAAATCCTTTCATTTTTGATCAATTCAAAATTCTGAACTGACTTAGGCAGCCTATGTCTTATTGCGAAATTTCGCACTTTAAACGCGAAAGATCAACTTTGAAACGGTTGATAACGCCAGCACTAACAAATAGAAAAACGAAAGAAATCCGAATCTGAAAAAAAGGTGCGATAAACGTTTTCGTTTTCAAATCGTTTAAAAAGTCTCGGCCAAAAAAAATTCCGTTTCACCAAATGATAACTAAGGCTTGACTCAAAAAACTCGATATACTCGACATCCAAAACGAATACAACTTTCTTACTCGTTTTGTTTTTCACAAATGTAAAACCAAATTAACCAAACAGCGTAATGAAAAGTACAAAAATAAAAAATAAAAGAAAAAACAATTCATTTCACTGCAGAAAGAAATAAAAGATAAAATAAAACTCATTTGTGTTACGCAGAAAATTTCGATGTAATATTTTTATGGGTTTTGTTAACACAAAATTAAAGTCTACACGTAATGCAGCATAAAACTAAATATCGAAAAAAGAACAAGAGACCACATAAAAGGAAGAACAAATGAAAATATGTATATTGGTAGCGAAACACCACCGTTCGTAAGCACTAAGTTATAATAATATGAAGGGAGGCATAAACGCGGATGGCATGGGGCTTAAGCTCTGATGCATTAATTGTGGTTTAACGTAAATAAGCTGAAAAGATAATTTTTTTTAATTGTACTACTATTCATTATATTATTTGTTAATTTAACTTGACGTCGTTTGAATTTAGCATTCGGGATTGTGCACGTAAAGCCAATTGAATCATTTCAAAGGGGACTGAAATGTGTTCAAAGAACATCTTTTTGAGCTGACGTATATTTTGGTACTCTAAAAGTCTATAGAGTAACCGTTTCAATATGAAACTCTTTGTATAACGTGTAGCCCATAGTTAAAAGCTAAGACAACAAGTTCTATTTTCTGATGAACGATAGAAACTTGCTTGAAATTATTTCATTCGAAGCCATTTTTATTTCAATTTTTATTTCAAGCTTTCTCACGTCTAATTTGTTATCTATTATCTGATATATTGATTCAATTGAGATAGGTGTGACCTTAGCTGGCAAAGTTAATGGACAAAACTAAATCAACTTTAATAGAGAGCGTGTAAAGAATCGATATTTTTTGGTTCGGCAAATTTCTCTGATTCACTTGTCTATGTCCTGATTAAGATCGTCGGTTTAACCCACGATTCTAACAAATCTTTTAGCAATGAAATCATCTCTCATGTTCCAATTTAATAATAATCCATTATATTTAAATGCTCTAATACTTCATATTTTAAATTACTACTAAATGTCAGTGTCACCTGGGAGCTATTCCTAAACGGCTTCTCGTCTCATCGCTAGACGGATTCACGCGAATATTCCCGGGCGAAATTCTATACCTCTAGCTTCGTTGACGATCGCTCACGGAAAGGAAAGGGGAAGTTATCTTCTTCTTTCATCTGACTTTGGTCGGGTGATTGGGGTTGTCAATTGGACTAATTCTTATTCGAAATCAGCTGCTGCGCTTAATTATAGCTACTGCTTCAGAATAGTAAACTCATACGTATATCTTAACTTAATGGAAGTGTGTGGACCAAAACAGGTATTCGACTTTGATCTTCGCAAGCGTTTGAGTTGCGTAGAGATCACAAATAGGAATCATTTTCACCTTCTATCTAATCAGATATGAATAGAGTAATATCTATTGAATTATTCATTGTATATGATATCGTTTATGATAAAGTAGTGCTCGAAAAATACCCATCAAAGTAGAAATAAGTCGTTAGTGTTTTTTTTTTTTTTTTTGAAGCGTTTGTCTTTTATTACCGCCAAAGAAATCTAAGATTCATTTATTCATTATCCATTACTAGCTATACGAATACAAATCCACTTTTGGAAGGACAACTAATTTGTCGAGGGTAGCCTTTTATCATACGCTGCAGCCTTTTTAGCTTTAATTCAATTGCACGATTTAGCACTCACCCACCGTGTTGGTTTCGTGGGGTCGAAGCACTTCATAACATTTATTCTACATATAGTTCTACATCCAGCTAGTTTCCTAAGTGGTATCCAAAAAACTTACGCTTTATCGCCGATGTTAATAGTTTGCTTCAAATTACACCATAGTTTCCTAAGCTTCCGATATTGTATCATGTAAACTTTTCATCATACTACTCAGTTTAATAGCTTTTATTCATCAAATTAAGCGTGAAATGGAGCACTTCTCACGTTTACACTCTTTACTTTTTTTTTTTTTTAATATTTGCGGGTTTTTCACTATTCAATTTTTCTTAAATAAGAGAAGTCAATTTACTTGTCAGATCGATTTAATATTTATGCCGCGTTTTCACGAAAGATTGAAAATAAACATATTTCGTTACTTCTTACAACTTATGAAATTTTTAAATGACGTAAAGAGAACTGAAATTGTTTCGAAGAATATTTGCTATCTTTTGTGATCTTTTTTTTGTTTTGACATTTGCTTTTAAAGATATCAAGTGTTTTGCTATTCTATCTGTTGATGTTAAGTAGTAGTAAACATTCTTTGAATACAAATGTAATCTATTAAAATTGATCGGAGTCGATCGAAACATAATTTCCATGACATCAAACTACTAGAATGAATGATTATGAATTAAAATATTTATAGTATTTCAACATTAAAGAATTTTCAGGCATTTATACACTTAGCACTCAGTGAGAATAAATTAAATATATATTATAAACATATTCTGTTATATATTATATATTATATTATATATTATATACTATGTATCATATATTATATTATATATTATATATAATATTATATTATATATTGTGTTATAAATTATATATAATTAATGTTAGCACAATTGTATATACAATTCTGACATGCTATCTTTAAGTTCTCTAGGCTCTTTAGGGCAAAGGAATCAAACATATAGTACTTCTTTGCGAATTGTATAGTCCATCGAATATAGGAGCATAGCTAGCGTTGCCGCTGTGCCGATGACTTTCCGTACATATAACCCAAGAGATAAGACAGGAGGAGAGACTCTCCGGGATGTACAATATATACGGAGGTCCAACTATACCCATGGGGACCAGGTCGTCCAAGAGAGATTTCAACTTGTAAGTAATTCTCATTCAATACACTACATGGAGGATGCTTTTGCCTGATCGCTCCACCAGGGGAGTATCGTGACTGTTATGCAATCCTAGGTAGGAGCATCCTCTGATCAGAATCAGAATCCAGCGAATACTAATTCCGGAACCTTGAGATAGTGCAGCTCTCTTTAAAGTAGATTACTGCACGGCTTGAGAGAAGCTGGAAAATCGTAAATTGAAAAAGACCACCTAGAGGAATTATTTTTCAAATTTAATTAAATGAGATTTCATAATTTGCTTTTGTGTTACTTCATAAGAATTCGTTTTGAAAGCAACTCTGATTTAAATGCCAATTAAACTTAAGTTTGTTTGACAACGAATTCAAATGTCACAAAAAACTTGCATTTGATGAAACATACAAATAATAAAAATAATAGATGTTACAGTGGTTCGTTCCAAGTTGTATATAATCCCTTTTCTTGACTTTATTTGATTTTTTTTTTTTTCCTTTTTAACTTAAATAAATTATCTGAGAAATGAAACTCGTTCGCATTGGCATTCATGCATGATATAAAATGACATTCTACGTTTAAAGTGTTATTTTCACATTGCAATAACAACAGTAATAAATATCTAAATACAGTCAAGCCTTTCATAAAGTGGATGCTATGTTTCGCGTTGGATGAAATTACACATAAAATACGATTAAAAACATGACCTAACAATCATTTAAAGAAAAAATAAAAAGAAAATCGATTTTAGTAAAATATTTTTATATATTTTCTTTTAAAACTATTTGACATTGTTAGTAAGTTTCTGGCGATTTCTGATGATGTTCATTTAATTATGATCCTTTAATAGATAAATAAATATATGTATAAAATAAATAAAATGTTTTCAAAAAATAAAAAATAAATAAATTAAAAAATAAAATGATAAATATAAAAAGTTTGTTTTAAAGTAATTTGTGTAGGGCACAAATATAATTAATGATTATGTGATCATACTTTCTATGTAGTTTTATAAAATACATTAAGATTTTCAGTTGAGTTTTCATATGTAATAAGATCTTTTCGCTATTAACAGACGGAATCATTATATGTTGCTTTATTCCTTGTCACAATATCCAGCTAATCACTATTACAAGCATTGCATGTCACTCATTTATTGTAATGAAAAAAGTCAATTTTCACTTTCATTTAACTGAAAAAAATAAACTTCGAGCGATATCGCTCCATTTCGCGACATAAATAGCGCTTATGCTCTTATTGCATATCACTCAGTTGTTGTAATGAAAAAAAGGCGATTTTCACTTTCATTTAACTGAAAAGAATAAACTATCGCGCGACATCGTGCCATTTCGCGGCATTAATCGCGTTTATGCTGTTATCTATCATTTACGTCTTTTGGAATAAATCCCTTTTTAACTTCCTTTTTTTTGTAATTTTTAATTCTTAAATAATTAATTATAATTATAATCGATTTCTTACGAAAGACTGTAAAGATTATTGTGAGAAGAATTCTTTCAAAAAAACAAATAAGAAAATTATATATATATATGATCTTTCATATCTATCGCCGGAAAAACGATACATAACAAAATAATTTGTTAACTGAGGCAGTGTTGATAGAGGTTGGTCAAGATAATTTTCGAGCTAATCTTAGGAAATATTTGTATGAAATTTTAGGTTAATATCATTGCCATTTTTTCAAATTTTCCTTTTTGGTTGCGTCTTTAGGATTGAATTGTACCGATGTTTTTATTGAAGTCTGCCATGATTCTCGTAAATGTTTGTACTGACTTTTCAACTAATATCTCTCTCTTGTGTTCTGAAATTGCTGTTTCTGGCGGATCTCATGGCTATTTTCAATCAAAAGGTAACTTTCTACATCATTTCCAAGCTTTCGTCTAAACAACTAAAGAGGTAAACCGATAAAACTAAGCCAAATTATTAGGCTAATGAAGAATATAATTTTGCTTTAAACTCTTAGTAACTTTCATTTGTAAGTTTAGCACAAATAGTGAGACAAATGCCCACACATTTCATACTGCTGGAAAGCATAAAAAAATTCATCTTTTGCATGACATACGTTGCAACGGATTGCATTCGATCTGTAAGTATGCATTTCGATAATTCCACATTCTGCGAGTTTTGTCTGTATATGTTGTTTTATAGAAACGTTCATGTGCACATATTTATTATACTAGATATATACATTTGTGTATCTTGTCACTTAAACTGATGTTGTTTGGTAGCTATAGTTGTTGTTGTTACCAAGACCATGAAAATTTTTACGATTTTTTTTTTATTTTTTTGTTTTTTTTTTTTACGAATTTTCCATCTCTAGTCTCTTGTTTACATAAATAACAAATATGTTTCTACATGCCGGCGGTTTTCGCTATTTTCCATACAATTCACTTCAGATCAAAAAGTTAGTTACTTAGTTAACCGGTGGTTCGCTTGTTGTTTGCTAATCTCGGTTAGTCAGTCAATTCAGTCACAATGTTTGCGTTTGTCGCTTACTCACATTTAAGCTCAAACAAGTTGAACAAGTTTATTATGTTGAAGTTTTTTTTTTATTTTCTTTTTGTTTTTTGCTTTTGCTTGCTCTTTTCTTAAATGAGAGAGGGAGAGAGACAGAGAGAGAGAGAGAGAGAACGCTAAGCGATATTGTTTTTTGACTCTGCTGTTGTTGTTTTTATTGTTATTTTTGTTACGGTTTTTATAGTAATTTGTAGAGCTTGCTTTAGTATTTTTTATTTTTTCATTTTTTTAATTTTATTTTTTATTTTTTATTTTTTTGACTTGTCTTACAAATTACTGTAATTTGTATTACGTTTGAAATCTCGGAAATTGTTAAGTAGGTGTCTGTTTCGCTTTCAAGTCTCAAAATCTCTCTTTAGTTTGAGGAGGAGGTTGATTCCATTTAATGAGTTTTTAAATTGTTCGCAATGAGAATAATTTATTTTAATATTTTAAGGTTGTGTCAGTTGGGCGACTTTTTGTTTGAACATTTTTTTTTGTTAAATTCATATTTATATCAACCATCACCAAAAGACGAGGTTATACGAATTTTTAATAATTTCATGTACAAATCTAACTAACTAAGCTGCTACGTCTACACCAATAATTTATTGTCAAGTTGCAAAAATTGATTCAGAAAATTTGAACTCAACAAAATATGTTTTTCTCGCGCAATCATTTTTACAAACAAAAAATTTGAAACAATGGATGCACACACACACACACACACACACACACAATTCTCAACCATGTTGAGAAATTAACTGAACAAGCGAAGCAAATTAAAAAAAATATCGTTAATAAAGTGCATATTAGATATTAAACTAATTTTAGTATAAATATTTGTAGAAATAATCGAAAAGTTTAAATGAAACTTATGCCACTGGCCGTTCACCTTTAAGTAGAGGAAAGAGATAGAAGAAGGCCGTAATATTCTTGAATAATAAATAATCCCTACGCGTCGTAAAGTTATAAATTTTCATTTTCCACTTGCATATAATTATTGCATAGCATGTCACACTTGGATAAATACTTAATATAAAAGTGTGTAATTAACAAACCCATTAAAAAGTCCTAAAACTAGAGTAAAATTAAATGATAAGTTGTATCAAGAATGAATGGATTTGTAATCATAATAAGTAGAATTATAGTCAGGGCATCCTAATAGAAGTAGATGAACTGATACGAATTGAAACGTATTATTTAAAATACAGTCAATCAAAATTTAAAAATGTAGACAGACTATTAGCGGTGAATCTGTGACACAGCACCGTTGATAAGAGAATCAAATGATGCATTAAACTATTAAAGACTTTTATTGTATACCTTACAAAGCCCGCGCAATAGATTATAAAACGTCAGTGGGACAAATAAATCGCTTCACAATGTCAGGTAAATTTGCCGGGTACATTAAATGAAACTCTCTCAAGTAGAAACGGGAACGATGTTATATCTTTAATCAATTTTACAATAAATTTTATATATTCCCAAAATCTTCCGGCCTTTTTTCCAGTGTTGTTAGATTGATGTATAGCGGACAGTTCAATCTCTTGCGTTGACGAAATCGAAGCCGAAAAAGATGAAAGTGTGGATATATCGCATATAAAATTTGAAAATAATTGCCGGGAAGATCAAAGAGACTTAGAAGATATTGCGAGATCTCAGAACTTCTTAATATATGTATCACAAGAATTTGGAAAAAGTTGCTTCTTAGTCTACTCTAATAAATTTTTGAACTTGAAATGAATGTAAACAAAATTAGTTCTGAAAGTTTCGAATTTTCCAACGATGTTTAATGAAATATAAGCTAACACTGCTCGAATATAAAATCGGCATAATCGAGTTCATTTCTCAATGTAGAAAATCATACTTTAATTGGGATTGACCAATGGCCGCAGATATAATGAATGCTTAACTTGCAACCCATCCTTTTTCGTTACTATCACACCCTGTACATACAGGGTATACAGTATAAGGACAAATTCCGGAATAACTGCTCAATTGCTCATCTCAAAATAACGCTAAAAAGCCAATCCATTTTTAGCTCGGATATATCTAACGCTAAGAGGCAGGCTTCTAATTGTAAATTTTTGCTGATTGTGATTGACTCAACACGTTGGTAATTATAAAATGATGCCAATGAAAGAAAAAAAATTTATTGCTTTGATTGTGACCTTTTAAAGCAAAAATTTACTTTCATCAGGGAGCCATTGGGATGATGTTTGGCAAACTTATCATAACCTCTGCACTAAGCATAGCGCAGTCAATTGTAATCATCTTTTGTTTGCCTTAATTTTTTTTTTAAATTTATTTTTATTTATACGCTCTATCGTAATAAATTATGATTTTAAATAAAAAATCCAACTAATCATCAGTAACAATTGAAAATGCAATAACAACAACAACATCAACGGCGTAAGAAAATAAGCAAAATAAATAAATGAAATAAAAATAATCAAGAACTGAAAATTCTCTAAACTATCAAAACAAATCAAATTGTTATTAAATTGAATGCGATGGATGGTAAAGCATCCATTAATATATTTATACATGTATTTATATGCATTTGTATGCATACATGCATGTGTAAGTGTGCGTGGAATTTTATGCAGTTTTTTTTCCTTATTTGCCACGCGTACAGGAAATTATAATATGTGTGTTACACACAAGCAAACATAATAATAAATGAATAATGTTAAGGCATTAATATATAAAAAAAAAAAATAAAAAATAAAAATAAGAAAAAAATAAATGAGAAAAAATAAATATGAAAAAAAAGAACGCATTGCAGTTACACGCAGATTATTATTCACTAATAATTCAACAGTTATAACGAGATAGATGTACAGATAGATGATAGAGGGAAAAGGAGAGATGTTTTTCATTTTTTTTTTTTTTTTTTTTTTTACAAACGCAGTCACAAAATGATTATATTGCCGTTATGTGTGTGCATAAAGAGATATACGCGAATACATAAATTTTTTTTTTTTTTTTTTTTTCAAATATATATATTTTTTTCTATATATATGTATATATATATATATATTTTTTACACAGAATTTCATAATAATAAAACAGGCTGCGCGTTCTGTTGCTCTGTGTTCTGGCTGAACATAGTTTAACGATACACGTTGTGTAGTTGTATATGCAAGTGTAAGCGTATGAGAAACTCTAGTGCATAAAGTCGCGTACACACACACATACGCACACACACATTTCAACACATACATATATTCATGCATACATCTGTTGTAATAATTGTGGAGACACACAGAACAAAATATGAAAAAAAAAAAATAAAATAAAATTTGCAAACATGCATTTCAGAACTAGCTGGCGGCAAAAACAACAATACACATACATAAAAAATTACATAAAATGTTTGTCTTTTACATTCGTTCCATATGCCTGCATAGACCATGCACAGAATGGTGATGTACAGCAACATGTGAATATTGTCAACACAACATCAGAAATTATTAAAGTATATTTAATGGGTTTTGTGTTTAACTGTTGTTGTTATTGCAAAATGTGCGGAAAACATGAAAATAATGATTGACAAAAAAAAAAAAGAAAAGCAAAAAAAAAAATTAAATATAGGCGAGAAAGAAAACTAAAGACGATCATGTTCGAATCGGAGAGACTTTACAATACATAAGTGATGCCATTACTTTCATTTAATGGTTAATAAAAATAACATTTGAAATGTTTAAGTGTTTGGAAAAAGGATTTAAAATTTAATTATATATATATTTTATGCTTAGAATTTACAGCAGCCTTCCAGATTTGTTTTTATGTACACTCCGTACTCTCATTATAATGACAGAACTTTTCTTTAACAGAATATCGTAAAAATGTTCTCTCTTCTCTATTGCTACTGATAGATAGGTAACATGCTGTTATTTTTATAATTTCCCGTTAGTTATAATAGGAAGTGATGTTTAAAGTTGTGCAAGCGTATATTACAAAAAAGTGAGAACATATTTCGTTATTTAATCCTCTAACCAAATGTAATTAATTGTAATTGTAACTGAATGTGTGTGTGTGTGTGTAATTTTGTAGAAAAATTTATAAAATGAACAGTTACCAGTTAAATATTTTTATGTTATTTTTCCGCTTAAGCATAATTAAGAGACATCCGCGCGATTTGCTTTAGTAGTAACTAACCAATGAACTTTTCTTCTTTCTTTTTCGCTCCTTCTGTATCTATCATAGGATTATAGAAGTACAATCACTCGTTTGTCAAATCTTAAGTCTTAAGTGAACGAAAAAGTTGAGGTTTTCACCTTTTTTTTTCTAATATCAATTACTTCCCTACATCTGGAACACGGTGTTCTCCAAAAAGAAGTGGAGAGAGGGAAAAACTTGCGGTGGGAGCCTATTAAATGCATATTCAAATCACCAACCATGCACTCACTTTACCTACGACTACATATCAATTATAATTAAAATGTGATCTACTGTACCGGAAATTTAATCCTGGTATGCCCGGACTTGATAGTCGCACTCCTTAACTACTTATCTATGCGTTAGCCCACAAATAACTTGACAAGTGTAAAAAGCAATTAATGATGAAAACAATTTTAAGCACAATGCTACCGCACCTGAAGCATTGTTTAAAGCTATTAAATCAAAAGTGTCGAGCAAACATCGCAGATTAAAGGAAAAAATACAATTTATTTAAAATGGGATTTTAAAAGCAAATTCAAATTTTTTTCCTGTTACCTTGCAGGTGAGGAGTTTCCTCGATTTGACATTTGAGAATGCTCGTTAGGGAAATTTTATGATTATAATGATTAAGTGAAGTCGCGGGTAAAGTCCATACAGGCTGCATTTTGAATGCTTGCTTGGTAAGACAAAAAGGAACCTATGAGACGTCCTTCTAGTCTAATGCTAGCTAGAATGCTAAATGCTTAAATTCGCAAAATTAAGTAAAATCAAGTGTTATAATTTATTATGTCCATCGAATTAAAGAGAAAAATAATTACAGGAAGATTTGAAAATTTTCCTTAACTTTTATCGACGACTTATCAATCTAAAACTCGCTTAACTCATCGAATTCCCATAAGACAAGCACGGATTTGCATATTTTTAATGCGTTTGCTTGAAGGAGCGCATATGTATTATTACTATTATTTTTTATTATTATTTTTATTATTATTTTCTTTTATTATTATCATTATTTTTTTATTATTTTTTTATTATTGTTATTATTTCTTTATTATTATTATTATTCGTAAAAACACAAAAGAGAAAATCTGTTAAGGGTTAACATTACTGTGTAGGACTAAAAAAAAATTTTTGTTTTCTTTATTAACTTAATAGAAGCTTTTGAACCCTTCTATTGCTTTCTATACATACTTTTTTTAAATTATATTGAATGCTTTTCAAGACGTCATTTGCATGAAAAGCGCCATTAAGTGAAGATTGTTCGTAATTTTATTATCAATTATAATAATAGAAAACATAAAAAAATTGACAGCAATGAGCTTTGGGTTATTCCTGTGCGTAGGTCTTGAGATGAAGCAACTGTTCTCTGCTTCTCTGCGGAAGAGAGCTCTTCTTCAACTTTTGCAAGTATTTCTTTAAGTTCGTAAGCAACGATTTCAATTTATTTCCATATAAGAACTGTTTTATGCGAAAACTCATTAGGTTTTTCCTTTCAATAAATTAAATAAATAAATAAATTAAACGATAAAAAAACCCAATTAAATAGAACACAGATATCGAAAATTTTTGCCCAAAGCAATCATTTTTTTTTTAGTTTTGATTTAATTTTCTTTCTTTTTGTTATTTATTTATTTATTTATTTACCAAGTTTTCTAAAAATACTTTTATGCTTTTTTTATGCAAAAAATCAACATTTGCTTAACAAAAGATTTCATAAATAATTAAGCAAAATATTACAAAATACAAAATAATTAATACGAAATAAGAAATAAGATCATAAATAAAAAATAAATTATAATTATTAAAAAAAACTATAAAATTTTGCAACAAAAAGAAAAGTTTACCCCAAACCTCTTAACAACACAACCCATTCACCGACCACTGATGGATAGAATTCTAGCTAGATTAGATTTCTTTTCTCTCATTGTAGTACGTAGTACTCAGAGATATTGATCAGAGACCCCATAGTTTTAAGATTTTGATCGACAGTTTACTCAGACACTTCATTAATTGTACTCATCTAAGGTTTTAGAAAATGTAAAAAATTTGTCATTTTTTAGTTGTCACTGTTGCTAAGCTCAGCTCAGCTCGTCTTAGTTTCATCTTTTCATTAAGTTTGGTTAAGTATGTTTACTCTTACTCATCCACAAGAAAGTAGGACAAAATAATTTAAAATCGAAAAGATTTACTTATGTCGGTCCATCGGTCCGCGCGCGTATGTTTTTAATTTAATTTCTACGGTAATGAAAATTAAAACAGAAAATTGAAACTGGGCACGCCGACTACTCTTTATTACAGTTTCATAAAAGCTAAAGTTTAATGAATTTAACAAGTGGGCTGAAAAGTTCGTAGGCTGACGGCGTTACTAGTATTAAATCTATTTTTTAGTTAGTCCTAACTTTCAAAAGACAGGTGTATAAGTTTGACAACTGTTGCACTATTAGTATGTGAGTTATAGCATTTTTAGTGAAGCAACTTTTGTTAGTTTGAAAAAATGGATAAAAAGTAATTTCGTGTGTTAATAAAGCATTGCTTTTTGGCGCAAAAAGAAATGCTATTGAAGCCAAGGCTTGGCTTGATAAACATAATTCGGACTTTGCACCAGGCAAATCAACCCTAAAGAAGTAGTTTGCTAAATTTAAACGAGGCGAAATGAGCACAGAGGCCAATACAAGCAGTGGACGCCCCAAAGAGGCTTTTATCGACGAAAACATCAAAAAAATCCATAAAACAATTTCGGATAACCGTAAAGTAAAGTTGATTAAGACCCTAAAGATATCAAAGGAGCTTATTGGACATATAGCTTTGTTCAAAGTGGGTGCCGCGCAACCAAAAACAACAACGAATTGATGATTCTAAACATAAGTTTGAAGCTTTTCAATCGTAAGAAATCCGAATGTTTGCGTCGATATGTGACAATGGATGAAACATGGCTCCATCATTTCACACCGGAGTCCAATCGACAGTCACAGCCGAGTGGACTGCACATGATGAACCGACTATTTTGACGCTAAAGACAAATCGTACTATAAAAATGGTATCGAATCGTTGTATCGCCCTCGCAGGCAACTATAATAAATAATAAAACAAATTCTATCAAAAAAAAGAATTTTCCTTTGTTAGCCTACGAACTTTTCAGCCCACCAGATATATAGTAAGAGCAACTAATGTGCTTTAGATCTTTCATCTATCGATTGACTTAACTTATTCTTTTAGGTTTACTTACCCTATAACATCAGTAAGAGAAAAAAAAATTAAATCACATTCAGTATAAAATTTGGCGATCATTTTCGTTGAAACAGCCGGTTTATAAAGCTTGTGTTGAACATTTCTATACATTGCAGCACACATTTGCTAAACTCACTATAATTCTTCTTGGTGGGTATATAAAAGGAAAGAAGAAGAAGAATATGACAACCAAAGAGCTTAACTAAAAAATCCGGTTTATTATTAAACGTAACAGCAAGAAAAACTCAACAAAAAAGAACCTAAAATTTTGTAATCTCTAAATCAAATATCAAAGCTAGAATAGTTTGTCAGGAAATTATATACACACATGCACTCGCCGCCTATGTCTATATATATTATAAACAAGCAGCAGGTTTCGCACTGAAGAAGAGAAGAGAAGAAATAAAAATAAAATTTAATTGAAAGAAAAAGATTCTCGACAAAGCTTCTTTTTCCTTTTCTGTATTTTCTTGCCGGTGGTACCGTTAATATAATGACTAAATCATGCTTACAACTCTTTTTCTTTTCATTTTTTCTTCTTTTTTTTCTTCCTTTTTTTTGCCTAAACATAAATTGAGCAACACTTAGATATAAAGTAAGAGAGAAAGAAACTGAATTATTACCATCTAATGCTTAAGTCTTTTGAAAAGGTCTTGTGATTGTCTGTCCGCCCATCTTCTCTATCTGTTTATCAACTGTAGGTTTATTATAGTGAAAATCCAATTAAATGATGATGATGTTTATGATAATGTTGTTCTACTTGTGTGCGCCTGTTTGTGCAAGAAACTATCGTAGAGAAAATTATAATTTCTTTTAATAAATTATTTCAATTATGTTATTATGAGATAATTTAAAGTTTAGGAGTTTTATGTTAAACGAAGCAAAAGTTATTTCAGACAAAATATTTACTAAAGAAAAACAATTATTTTTTTTTTGTTTTTTTTTTTCTAAACTTTTTAAACGCTTCAGCAATTTCAGAAAAATAAAGGAAAAAAAACGGTTTTGTAAACATAATTCATTGAGTTTGTTAAACTGAGTAATAAAAATAAGATAAAAATTATAGTCATCTTGGGTCAAGTGTCTTTTTAAACACACTATCTCTCTGCCATACTGAGAGAAAACAAAACATAAATAATAAAAAATAAATAAAAAATAAACAGAAACGTTTGTCTCGAGAGCGCAAAATGTAAAAATTACTGTTAATTGAGTATCTCTCAGTCTGGCAGAGCGGAGAATATTTTTTCACACAAAATATTTACATAATTCTTATAAAAGTGTATGACCAGTTTTAATCTAATATATCTATGTATATATGTGTGTATGTTTGTATTGACATTGGTCTTAAGTTGTTAATGAAAACTCATTAGAATGACCGCTCTTTCTTTTTTATATTTACCACCGAAGAAGGCTGTTATTTACCGGAAAAGCTTTAGAAGCTTTAAAGCATCTAAAAACGCATATATTCTTGATTAGTATCAGATTTTGAACCTTTCTAGGCATATCTGCACATCCGTCCGTGTGTCTGCATATGATAAATGCTCTCCCGGTCGCAAAAACTTTGACGTCTAAGATAAAGATTCATAATGAAAGAGAACAAACCAGTGAGGAGACGCCCCCCACCAAACCGTAAAATATGAGCGGACAACTATATGGCCGCACAAGAGTTTCAAATTTGGGTATTTTTCCACAGTTGGACTACACTACGATACCAAACTTCGAAAAATATTTTTAAATAGTTCCGAAAAGCGGAATTTGAATTTAGTTAGGTTGCTTGAAAGATATTTTCATACATATTGACGTAAGTGATGTACGAAAATATAATTGGCATTTTCTAGTTTGGCTGCGCTAGAATGTCACAACATGATGTTTACAAAAGTCTCCCAAGTATCTTAATTTGGATGGAACAAGCTGCCAAATCCAACAACAGCTGTTGACGCTAATTGTTTAACCGATCGATGTTAATTCTCTTAGAGAACTCTGTTAATGTACTTGGTAAATGTCTTTGCTAGTTAAATTCGAATTTATCTTATCCCTTATCCCTTGAGTATTAAGCGTAAATTTTCTTTGATTATGTTAATGCGGTCCGTCATGAATTCCTTCTTCTGGCCCAAATTATTAGCAAAGGATTCCTTAGTCATTCCTTAATAATAAGTACAAAGAACTATAACACAATCTTTTACTAAAATATATCCTCCCTTTCCATTAGTCCTCTTCAAATTGTTCTTTTTCGTCACAAATTCGACCCAAAACGTTACGCAATCTCTCTGTTCACCTAATTTAGTTCTATTTGACCTGTGTTTATTCAACTCAAGACCTCAAGTAAATATATAAATGCTCCAAAGACATTGTTTTCACTCGATCGACAAAAAAGGAAAATGACCGAATAAAAAAAGTTGTGAAGATAATTTTTGTAATCGGTTCTAACAAATGTTTCGAAAATGAAAAACATATTGCCAGAGGAGATTTGTTTAAAAAAAATAATTAAATAAATTTAAAGAATAATAATTTGTATATGTTTTATTTATAAGCTCTATTTATCTAATTATAGTATTATATTTGCCGCAAAATATAAATATAAGATAAAACGCTTTACGCGTTGAGCATAAAAATTCTCAATATTCTACCTGATATGAGGAGCATTAATGTAGATTAAAGTTTCTCCGTTTTTGTTATATTCGCAAACTGGCCGATAACGGGACTGTTATATAGATCTTATCATTAGGAAAAAATCCATATTATTTTTAAACATCATCTGCCAAGATTTTATACAAACGATAGAAAAATTCGTATTTTAAGTGTTGATTAAATGTTAGTCTTGGATGGGAAAAAAGACGTTCGAAACTCGTCTTAAATACAGCATTGACTTGACAACTTTTACAGCAACTATTCTCCGTCAAAAACAGTAATTTATCGATAGTCTGTTGATTTTCAACAAGATCATAGGGCCTCCGATAATATTGAAAAGAATAGACGGACGGGAAAAACTGTTTCCCTAATGGATGTCGTATTTACTCAAAGTTACTCTTAATGATTTGGAACATTGTGAGGCTTTGTTTAATCGCAACAAAGCGCCTTTTTTCATGCCGTATATGACAATTAACAACACACTACACTCCATCACTACACTTCCGATTCGAGTCACCAGCGTGTATTCAATTCAATTCATCGACTACCTTGAAAATGGGGGAACGATTTACAGTGAATTTTATGTTGCATTTTTGGTTCGATTGAAAAGCGAAACTATTTAAAAAAAAAAACCCCCAAATGACAATATTCCACTAAAACAGCGCATCCTGTCATAAGTGGAAGGAAAAATTTTCAGGGATTAAGGTCCAAATTTTGGGCCAAAGTTGTCCAGGTAAAGAAATTTGTATTAAATAACGAAGTCATTGCAGAAAGTTAAAATTATTTTCATGATCTTGAGATACAGTTCCATAGAAAATGCATTTAAATATTAATAGGACTGCAACTAAGTTGCCATCGTTTGAAAATAGGTCCCACAAGAAGATGTTGTTGAAATTGTCAGAGATGTAAAACGTAAGTTTGGCCCTCAGCTAACAACGTTGTCTTGAAGTATTAGCGATTTCGTTTCAGCATGACATAATTGTAAAAAAATGTTCAACTGTGGTAAGCCAATTCTTGAAGCGAGCTACGTTGGGTAATAAAGTTCAATTTTGCCAAAAATTCTTTCTCACTTAGCGCGTAGAATTATTAACTGATGTATTATTGTAAATTTACTTTCAATGAATATTTTCAATCAAAACGTGTCATCAGAAATATGCTTATGTTGCAATATATAGGTTATTATAATTATGCGCTACGCAGCATAATTTTTTATATTTCTAGTAGCATATCTTAACATTCTTAAAAGTCGAGTATAATCACTGATTGAAAAAATTATTGCCCAAATAAGACTAATTTTCAAATCTTCTCTAATCGTTACATTAATGTGTAACAGATTTTGAAACTTAATCATGGATAAGAAAACAAAAATGATTGGGGCTCTTATCGAAAAAATGTATATGTGTGAGATCATCCACATCTCCATAGCAGTAAGAAAATTTTCAATACCTAGGATAGCACTAAAAGAAATTTTTTAAATATTTCCACACTTTTCGTGCTTCATGTCACATAAAAACGCTTTGTACTATTTTTTATAAAAAACTGTAACACATAACATTTGGAAAGTTTTAAGCTTCGATTTACATTTTTCACATGTTTCTATCATGTTTCTTGCTTTTTAAAAAAAAAAAAAAAAAAGCTTTCGCACCAGCTTATCTGCGTACAATACGTTTGACTTGTTGTTTTATATAAATATTAAGTTCCGGAACTTAGTGACCGCTGTATTACATTTTAAAAATAATATTAATAAGCCATACGAACTTCATTAAATCATCAAAAATGGATACGGTATTCCGCACTATGATCATTACATCATTACGAACAAATTTTATAAAATCGGCTGAGAATTAAATCTTAATTAATTAAATCTTTAGCAAGGTAAAGCAATTTGTATTAAATGAACTAGATTTTTTTACAGGTTCTCATAGTAAATAACAGATATTATCGATGCTTGAATGAATATTTCTTAACAGTTCATTGTAAACGATATGAAAGTGTAGTAATCTTCGCTTAGTTAGACACTTGGAGTATAATAAGATCTATTAAATGGAGTGGCTAGGAAATTAAATCATAACTTGGAACAATAATAATAATAATAATAATAATAATAACGAATAAAACGTGATAACGATGTGTCGCTTATTGTGAGGTGAGTTCACATTTAAGTCAACTTAACTGAGGATGTAGAAGTCAACTTAACGCAAAAACACTTCTTGTTTTTCAAATTAGTGAAGAAGTTGTTCCGCACGTCCAAGAAATTTTGAAAACTTTAGAGCTAAATGTAAACGTATTTTATTTTCTCTATTTCTATTTGTCGATATCATTTCGTCAATAGCTTTCGCTGTGCTGCTTACACAATTGCACGATTGCATACATTAACGTTATTGGGCAACGACAAATACAAGAATTCTTCTACAACTGTTATCTAAAGCGTTATGTTCTTTCTTCTCGTTTCTCTCTTTCATTTTATTGATCAGTAGATAAACTTACGTGTGTAGCACTCTTTTATATATAAATACAGTTATAAGTTTTTTGCCTGCTTTTGTAATTTACTGTTGCTTAATAATAATTCAATTAAATTATTATTACGTAAATAAAGAAAAGAAACTTTAATAAATATTAAATAAAAGAAAAATATTAATAGAATTTAACATCAAAAGGTATCCGTAAATATGTGAAGAAGAAACAGAACATTTTATATGTGAACTTTGAAGGAACGAAGTCTGATAAATCTGATAAAGTCTTCTTATTCTGTGAACATCGTCCCGATCGACATCTGTGTCAAATTTCAATAGTAAATGTGAAACATGTGTCACATTTGTTTGATTTCACCAAAACTTGGGCATTTTTTAATTCGATCTTATGTCTCCGAGATCAAATGAAAACGAGATCTCTGAAAAGGTTCTTGAGTCTCGAAAATAGACGAAAGTCAGACGGTGCACTGAAATTGAATTTCCGTTCAAATATTTCGGGGAAACCAATAACTGAAATTGGTGTGCCCATAATTCTGACGGATGACTTTCCACAATCGAAGTATAACACAAACACAATATTTCTTTTTAACAATTCAAGCCCGGAGGAGGGAATTCATTATGTATCCAAGACTACAATAATCGAAGAAAACTTAGTCTTGCTTTACTTTTTGATCACAATAGCATGTCCATATGACTTAGTGTCTTTATACCTACCACCGAAGAATTTATTTGACCTGAAGAAAGTCTCAGGGAACCCATAAAGTATATATATTCCAGCATCAAATTTAGAATTGATTTCAGTATACCCGTCTCTTTTTATATGACTACGGTCAACATTCTTTTGGGAGCAAAAATGGAGATATTGGCTTCTTATTGAGCAGAAACATTGAAAGTCCTTGATAGATAGTAGTTTGATAATAGAAACGGGCCAAACCCATGTACAGTATATTCTCAGTTTTCAAATGCAAAAAAAATTGTGTTTTCTGCTCATTACTCAAAAAGCGTAGCAAATCGATCTTTAAAAATTTCCTCGTGTATGGTGCTACGCTATTCTGTATTATCTATACGAAGACGGGAAAAGTCGACCGCGTCCAGCCGATGCAATGAAATTTAATGTTTTTATGAAAAGACTTCTAACGAGAGAAGCTTCAGAAGCATCCATAAATCTTGATCAGTAACGCCAAAGCGTGTCTGTTTGTCCGTCTGTCTGTCTGTCCGTCTGCTTATCTGCTTAATGAATGCAGTAAATGATTAACCGCAAAAATGAAGATGTCTAGGCTAAATCGGTTAAAGTTCACGCCTACAGTATAAGTTACAACCACCTATGCTTTCGGCGTGTTTTGCTTACTACGTTCGTACCAACCCTACCCAATATTATAGAGTATCCATCTTCGACATTTTCCCTAAAATAAAGATGTTGGGCATAATAAGTACGATACAGCCGAATATAACTTTCTCGCTTGTATTTCTCGACGTTGTAATCAACGTATCTTATATGACACAACCTTTAAAGGACGAAAGTTATAATTTTAATTTTAATTATCACTGGGCAAAATCCTTTGAGTAACGCCTCTTCATACGTTTTCGAAGACCATTAAAAAACTCTCATAAACCTATACACAAGTTTTTTCTTAAGTTCAAATACAAATGAGTCATAAATCATATTTTTCATATAATTGATGCCATAAACTTCAATAATATTTCAGAAATTTCTTTATTCACTTAATAAAAAAAGCAATCGCCTACAATTACCGAACAAACGTGGAAGAATTATTTATATTTTATCTGAAATACATAAATTAATAGAAGAAAATATTCTCATTAACGTATACGTTAATATTATTCATATGATTAATTAAGGGGAAAAATTGTGTTTAAATCATATTATGATGATAAGTACATTAATGATTTTTAAATTCATTGACTGAATCCGAAAAGAAAAACAAATGAGTATGAACATTAATATATTTAAAAGCAATATAAAAGGGATAAAATAATTCATAGTTAAAGCGATAGAATGACAAGTTTTTAAATCTAAAAATTACTAGATTAATGGAGATGCTAAACAATGTACGCATGGAGACAGATAAAGCATATGCATAAATACGTTTATATACGTCTATATAAGTAAAGAGATTGTGACAACTATAGATGATCGATTAAATTGTGTGCGTTCTGAAGAATAGTCCTTTTGATTAATGCAATGTAATCAGAAGGAAAGAAAAGCTAGAAATATTCATTAAACAATAACTCATCCTTTCTCAATACGATTAATATATATTAGAGTTCTTCTTCTAATCTCTATATTCCGGAACAACACTTCCCACCAATAGATACTCCTAGGCTACAGATATGTGATCGCATATTATATTTCATAAAATTCCTTAATTTATTTTCTTGTTTAACAACCGCGTAGATCGTAAACAAGTTTGATCATTTGATCAAATCAATCGCTCTGAGAAAAAATAGATCATAACATGAAATGATTTATTTAAAGATAAGAAATGATGAGGACTCAGCGATAATCTCAATAAATATTATAAGGAACTACCTAACCTGAACCTATTAATTATAAAGTCGTTTAAGCAAAAGTTCATTAAGGATTCAGGTTGAGCAACACCAGAAAAGATTGAAATTATCTCTGTGTGTCAATTTTCATTTAAGACTTTCTGCTTAATATTTTAAACGAGAACTTCGATATACAAAAAACGTTTTCCCTTATATAGGTGGCACTTATCGTGCAATCGACTAAAAACGTAATGAAGAATTCAGATTTGTTTAACAAATTCCCTGTTAAGCTGCTTACAAGTAGATCTCACTTCCATGCCACGTGTACCGTTTTCGGTACATAAAATACGAATTGAATAATTTTGAATAAATAATTTTTTTTGTGTTTATGAGAGAAAATTTGCATTTTTCGTAATTATAATAAATATTCATATAACAAAATGCGCCATATAGCAAACAAACAAAAAAAAAAAGAAAAAAATTTATTTAATATTTATTTATGTTATATTAAAAAGATGAAGCTTAGAGCTAGCTAACGATTGAAATATTCATTGACAACTAATCGTCGTACGCAGTTTATAGTTATCGATACATATCTCAAGCAGTATTGCACACTTCGGCATGAACGGATTATTGCCACCATTTTTTTGAGATGCACATGGCATCGTCTACATTTAATTTGTTACTTTGAACAGGATAGAACGATAACAGGCGCATATTATTCTATGCTGCCGAAACGATGCAATAACGGAGTCAAGAAGAAACGTTCAAATGTAAAGAAGAAAAGAACCTCTTTCACGTGCACACATCGTGATAAGACGCCGGCTTATAAATCAAACTCATAAAAATTATATGAATTCTGTTATGAACTGCTTGCGCAACCGCCGTATTCTCCAGTTATGAATCTTAGCGACTATAACCTTTTAGGAAATGTGAAGATATTGTTGTCTGGTGAGTGTTTTGCTTCGAATGAAGAACTCGAGTTCAAACTCTAGCGGACAACAATTCTTAACTTGAATTGCTTTCATAAATCAAATTATTTGCAAGGAAAGAAAAATTGGAATATCGACGACCTTTACGTTCCGAGTTAGAAATAAATCATGTTGAAATATAAAATTTAATTTAAGTAAAAAAAAAAATTGTTTCCTTATTAACCACGTTCGTTTCTTTCAGTTCTAAAATAGTTGCACTGCATGCCATAAAGAGCCTTGAGCTAAAGATGCCTCCAGGAATTTTTTTTTATATTTCCTAAAAATAATTATTTTATATTTTTTCAAAATTAATTTTTTTTTTATATTTTTTCAAAATTAATTTTTTTTTTTTATATTTTTGAAAAATATTTGCTTTTTAATATTTTTCAATAATAATTTTTGTTTCAATATTGTTCAAAATTGACTTTTTTTACATTTTTTAACAATAATTCTTTTTTCTTAATTTTTTTCAAAAATAATTTTTTTTATGTATTTTTTAAAAACAATTTTTTTTTTAATTTTTCTTGAAAATAATATTTTTAATATTTTCCCGAAACATTTTTTTAAAATATTTTTCATAACTATTTTTTTTTATATTTTTCAAAAATAGTTTTTTTAATACTTCCCAAAAGTATTTTTTTTTTATATTTTTAGAATTTTTCCCAGAAATAATTTTCTTTGATTAATTTTCAAAAATACTTGTTTATTTAGTATCTTTCGAGAATGTTTTTTGCTTAGCATTTTTTAAAAATAATTTTTTCCGAAAATATGTTTTCAAAATAATTTTTTTTCTTTTTAATAAATTTCAAAAACATTTTTTTTAGTATTTCACAAAGATTAAATATTTTTCGAAAATAATATTTTTAAAGGTTTTTTTCTACGAATAATTTGTTTTTTTTTTAATATTCCTCAAAACTAATTCTTTATTTAATATTTTTCAAGAATAATGCTTTTTGTAGAATATTTCAAAAATAGTTTTTTTTTGTTAATATTATCCAAAAATAACTTTTTTGAATACTTAAATATGCGCAAAAAAAAATTGACAAGAACATGTTTCTTTTTCTAGGCTGTTACAGTAGCGTAACCCCTTAATATAATTAAGTGTCTGATGTCTATTTTCACAAATAAAATGACAAAATTCGCATGAGTGTAAAAGTTAAAGTTTGTAGAAAAAATCAATATGCTAAATGTGTTCTCTTATAACAGCTATTATAATACCATATCTAATAGACATTAGACAGGCGTACAGTAGCACCAACTATTATATTAAAAAATATGTAACGACGACAACAACTGTGAACAAGTTTTTATTTATTTATTTATTTATTTAATTTTTTTCATTTTTTTTTCACTGCTTTTTTTCTTTCTTTTAAACCACATGGTCAGTTAGAAAGCAGACCTTTTTTTTCTTTACTTATAAAATAATAAATGCAGCAGGCAGTAGAATGCCGATAGGGTGTTGGCCTCCACGTTTACCTATATTCAGGCCCAATAACTACCTTAAGCAATGTTCGTGAGTGTTTTATAAGAATTGAAATTTAAAATTTATACAAAAACGCAATCAAATGACTCTCGATGATTGATTGCCTAGCCTTCTCTGTTTCCTTGTTTGATTCAAACGCGGGATTAAAGTTCTTTATCTTTTTTTTTTTTTTTTTTGTATTTTCTTTTTCTTTGCATTTAATTGGTTTTTGAAGTAATTTGTATTATGCGTAAATATAAGCGATTTTCGGCCGGCTTGCTTTGTACCCTTTTCCACCTACTTTGAAAGTTTATTTTTTCTTTAGCGTCATGTCATTTATATGCTAATCGTGTTTCTTCATTCAGTGCATAACATATTATTAGCAACATAACCATACTCGATTGTGTGACAATTTTCTGTTTTAATGGACTTTTTTCATTTTCTTTTAAACAGGATATGTGTTTAGTTTGAAGTATTTTTCATTTATTTTATAAGGCACTAATAAATTTTTTATTTTTTTTGATAATTAGAAGAAGTATTCAGAAAAAGTAAAGCAACACACTATGTAAAGATTAGATATGAACTCCTAATGTATATATATATATATATATGGCACGCTTTTAAAAATTATCAGTTTCATGCCGTCGTGTTTGACAAAATTAATATCAAAGATAGTATGATAGGAAAAAGTGTTTCTTACAGTTTGATTCAAACCTTTCGTTTGTCTTGCTACTTATAAAAAATATTTGGTACACATAAGTGATTTGTGTAAAATTGCCAGCAGACTTCTTTTATCTTCATGGTAAACCTTGAGATGTTTTTGAAAAGAAATTTCAAATTTAATTAGATCAATTTAAAACTTTGTAACGAACCACCATGTACATGTCATTGCTAGCAATAGCAACGAGACGCAAAATGAATTAAAACTAAAAAGGGAATTCGAATACATTTTATATTTGAAATTTTACTACTGCATGTGAATATTCACTCGTTCTTTTTACTACATGAATATAAAATCATACATTTTCGTTCCTTTTTTGTTTTTTTTTTTTTTTTTTTTTTTGCAATTAAAATAACCATTCAATCGCCCATTGAGAGCAATATTTTATTGCATATTTTTAAAAAATATTTTTAAATTTATTTTCTATTTTTCACGAGTAAAATTTTCTTAAATCTCTTATCAGGATGTAAAAGTATATTAACATTTTCGTGCCTTTCAAACGATTTAAAAACTTAAAGCATTGAAAACTTTAGAAAGTGAATCAATCAGCAAAAAGCAATCATCATTTTCAATCAATTAAACGAGACTTTCAATTTTAAACAGCACTTTACAGTGCTAATAGTAACATAAAGAAAGAAGTTATTTAACATCACAACATTTTGTTTTTTTTTTTGAAAAAAGCTTTGAACTTGCCTTTGCTTGTAGATCTTCCATCTTGTTAATCACACCTATTATATTAAGAAGAATTGCTCTTTGTATTTGAAGACGTAGAAAAAAAATTGAAAAACGAAATAAAAGAAGTAGTGAAGACACATCGCACAATCCCTAATAGCTTCGATTATTACATTTTTCATATAAAAGATTTTTAGTTAAATTATTATAGAGAATTAACGGGTTTCGTTAACAACTGCGATAAACGCATTACGGTTAAAATGTTCACATTCAGTGCATCAAAAGATGAAATAGAAGAAGTAAAAAAATCTTTAATTACCTCGGCTGAAGCTTTTCTATCTCTCATGTGATTTTTTCAACTGGAAAGTATGCTTTGTTCACTACAGATCTTCTGCGATCGCAATCAGAGGGATCTTTGACCCATATTCGGAACTAATATATAATTGTACTCGCGTTTATATGGTGCTACGGATTTTAAATTTCAACCTTTCATCTGTTACGGGCGCGCAACTCCTATTTTCAAACCTATTCCGAAATATTACCTAAGAATACATATAACCGGTAGCATATTTCTTCCCACTTTCTTTCCTCAGAGAACTCTTCGCCGGCCATGAATTTTTATATCTTATATGTAACCCAATGTATTTGTCTCGATATATTACAATGAATCGAAGCATAAATCCAATATGCCCCATCCCCCCGCCCCCCCATAATTGCTGTTTGATGGACTAGCATGATGTGGAAGACACGGTGCCTCCTATCGTGATCATCATACAATGAAAAAATAATAAAACTAAGGTTTCTTTTTGATGCAAGGTATTATTAGAAGTTCCTCTCTAGGGGACAATATCTTAACAAGGAATACTATTTGCGTATTATGCGCGTCATTTAAACGAAGCTATTCTAGAGAATTATGGAGAGAGAATTTCTAGTTCTATAACATAACTTCTTATATTGCATCAGTTTCAGCCTTATATGGAAAACTTACTCACTATTTGTGGTAAATTAAGATTTGTCAACAATTATAAAACAAAAGAAGCCAAGAAACTTTGAAAGCTAAAAATAAAAATTAAAAATAAATAAAAAAAAAATAAAAAATAAATAAAAATAAAAAATCGAATAATTATTGCAAATGACTTTCTTACAGTCTTTGTACTCCAACTACTGAAGGGTTTAATGAATCGATCGATCCTCGTTTTAAAAACGCAAAAAAAAAAAAAATCAGCTGCATCGTCAACTACAAGAACAATAACACCATAAAAACAAATTAAAGGTTAAAATATTAAAAATAAATAAATAATAAATAAAAATTATTTAAAAAAAAAAAAGAAAAAATGGAGTAAAAAGGCATAAAGTCAGAAAATCAACAGAAAAACTTTAAATGTTTTTTTACTAAGTATTTTAAAACGAGAGAGAGAAAGAAAGAGAGAGTTTTTGTTGATACAGTAGAGAGGTGCTATAGTTGATGATGTCGAATGAGAATTTCGGGTTTGCTGTTAATGCACCGTTGCCGCCTTGTTTTTTATGTACTTTATTTAATAATATACTATAAAAAGTTGATTGCACTCAATACTTAGATAAAGCTTTTCCAAGGTCATACATTCCCCGAAATTAATATAAATACAAATAAATACGTAGAGCACAAATGTACGAGAAATAGCAGCACAAAATACTTTTTAATACTTAATACTTAATAATGTCAAAAGTGAAACACAAAACAATAACAATGAAAAATTTACAAAAATATTAGACGCATTTTTTTATTAACAACAAATTAAGTAGATTTTTATTTTAATTTTATATTAGAGAGAAATGCTAAAGATTTGATGATGTGTAAGATTATATATTAAAAAAAAATATTAAATATTAAAAAACAAGATAATGTTTCTTTTTACAATTTCATACTGAACGAATGAATGCGGCTTTTTGCGAGAGATTACCGTTCTTAAGATAACGATAAAAACTCTTGAATTTTCCTGTCTCTATTGTGTTTATATATTTTTATAGCAATTCGTACTAGTTACGAATGTGACCCATTTTTAGAGAATTAAAAACCTTAAAAAGGATTTATTGTGATTAGATTATATCGATTAGATCGAGATATATATATGCACAGGATATCCCCAAAATATACGCAAGATTTGAATTAAATAGAAAAAGGAGTTACTTTCTTTTTAATTATAATTTTTTTATTTAATGGGATATGATAAGAATAGGATAGGATTACGTGCGAGGATAGCACACGAGCACTATGAAAAATTATCCATGACTTTGCTGCTACATACGAGAGCATAGGGAGTCAATTCTGATCACCGAAAGGGGAAAGAGACCAAAGGACTGATGCGCTAATTGAATTGTTTAACGAGATATATGGTATATCGCACAGCCTTCTTGAAACCACATATTGTTGATATTAATATCGTTCTGTTTAGGTAGCAAAAACTGGGTTACTGTAGCGTGTTGTTGAGCACCATTAATAGCCGAGATCACGATTATATTTTGTACAAAGTTTGCGAACTATGGCCGCCAAACCTTTATTACTTTTCAAATCTCTCATGTCATGCTCCATTTTTACTAACACTAAACTGTCAGCTGTCAAACTATTCTCTTTGGTTTTGATTGACATCACTTTAACGCACAAACGGCGGCAAGTTCAAATTTTGCGTAAATTTTGACTCGCCCTATATTTTATATATTATATATATTCATTATATATTATATATGATATATGATATATGATATATGATATATTATATACTATATATTATATATTATATATTATATATGATATATGATATATGATATATGATATATTATATACTATATATTATATATTATAT
>KK351032.1:488673-514170 GCA_000671755.1 Glossina brevipalpis
TATATATTATATATTATATATTATATATTATATATTATATATTATATATTATATATTATATATTATATATTATATATTATATATTATATATATTACATATTATATATTTTTTATTATTTTAATATATATAGTTTTTATTATTTTAATAATTAACTTACAATTAAAATTAGTCTTTAAAGAATATTGGCAGGCTATAATTACAAGACTTTTAAGTCTCTTACAAATTAAATACTATTAGTTGAGATTGTTTTAGAAAGTTCAACATATTACAGATAAAGGTATAGCGTTTTGTAATCCACGGAGTCTGAAGTTTTGAGATGATGCAAAAGCCCAGTTCCTAAACTACGAAACAATGGACATAAACCTAAGACAAAAAATAGGCGCAGAAGAAAATGTTGCCTTTAGTAACCGGTATTCAGCGAACAGGAGTCTACCATGTAGCACGGGTGCTAAGAGCCACTCAAATTAGCATATCTTGGTTGAACCCCCTTTGGCGTTTGGTGAGTGATCATAACTGCTATGTTCGATGGGTACGGACATAACGGACACAGCATCTACCGATCGAGCATACAACCATGTGGCCACTCCCTTTGACTTTTTTCCCACTTCTTTTATACGTATAATAGACATCCCTTTAAGTAGTTGGTCGCATTAAAATAAAAACAAAAAAAAATTGAGGCAACGTTAATATAACACGCGGGAAAGCGTAAGAAATGTAGGATCTTGGATGTGCATTGCAATCTATGCATACTAAGAAAACTTAACGATTACCCAGGCTGCGTTAGATATAAAATTAATGAAGTTAAAATTTGCTTAAGTAAAACTGTTTGTGTGAAATTGATTTATTATTGAAAGACAACGAAAATTCGCTTTGCCTTCTTCTCGCGAGCAAAGGTAAGATTGCGAAACTGTTTTCTATTATTAGAAACTATTGTTTATTGTTTGGAGAGAAGCTGCTATTTAAATTCTTCGTCATTTAGAAGAAACAAATGACGTCGACATCAAATCACGAGACTTTTGTTTTTTTTTTTTTTAAATCAATAAAAAAAAATAAATAAATAAATTTAGAATATTTTACCATTTCATACACAAAAAACATCGGAAGCTATTTAGAAAAAATAAAAATTGAGTAAACAGAAAGCAGTAACAATACAAAGTCTACAACAACAATAACAAGAAAAAGTAGTAAGAAAATTATATTCGATTGTGGTCGAATTTTTTACACTCATCTTTAGCTTTATCTTAAAAAACCAAAAAAAGAAAAGAAGTTCGTAAATGCCCTGTAATATTGAGGGTTTTTTTACATTTGCACAGTTGCTGTGGATTCATCCAAAGAACACAAGGGCTTGCTTTCGAAAGCAAGAATTTTCTCAATTTATATCATACTGCAGGCATGAGCTTTAACGGATTCAGTCTGTTTCCCATATCAATCTCGGTATAAAAACATACAAAGGCCCCTGAGCGGTGTGATAGGACAGACATGACAGATAGACATGATAGAATATTTGATTGATTTGATCAAAAACATCTACGTATAACAGGGATTCTGAAGCTTCCTTTTACCTGTTGACAAAATGGGTGTGCCTTCAAACTCTCTCGCTATCCGGTGTAACAAACGAATGCTTCAAAATGAATTTTGGATGCCTGTATGCTACTACTTTAGACGTAAAAAAATTGCCGAGGTAGTAGTGGTCTAATCAGAGCTACATTTGCAGAGAGAACTAGAAGCTTTAAAAAAAAATTTTAAAACCTTACCTGATAGAGATTAAAAAGTTATATTTCATTTTTAAACTATTGTAAGCGAATCCACCCCAATTTAAAACCTGACGAGAAGTACGTAGGTATCCCAAATTTTTCAATCTCTACCTCAAACTCTAACGTTTAGTTAAACTGTATATCTTTTAGGCAGTTTTTTGAAACTGTACACAAACGAATAAACAAAACAAGCATATCGTACGCTTTGACGATGAGAATGAACATTTAAAATTGAATAAAATAAACAAGACATAATTAATGGGTGACGTGTGACCACCAGTGGAAAAAAGAACATCGGCATCGGAATGCAAGCATTTAAGAGAATTGAGGTTTAATGTGAATCAGGAGAGAACGTTTAATTCTAGATATCTCAACGAAAAAAGCGCGAAACAAAAAAAAAGCGATAAATTTTTAAGAAAATAACTTCGCGAACATACGCGAACAACATTTATATCTCATTAAAAAGCGGTAAGTAAGAGCAAACATAGAAGTTTTCGAAGGTGGGAACAAGCATTTAGGAAGAGAGAAATTAAACTTAAAAGATAATTTCGATAATAAAATTTTATATAATTTTTGAAGATTTTATTGACAGTTGGTTGGTTATATAGCTCGAGAACAGTCTGTTTCAAAACAAAAATTTTTTATTTTCATTTTTCCCAAATAAAAGAAAAGCAAACACAGATATAATAAAAAACAGAGTAATAACGACGAAAGCAAGCGAAGTTATCGTTTTCAAGGAAATATCGTTTCAGAAGCATTTATTGCTCGCTTTTATGTGTTTATGCTACAGGTTTCAAGGAACATGAAAAAGATTCTACAAAACATGAATATTTAATGCAGAAAAAAAGGTTAAAATGAAAGAGAAATGTTTTCATCAAAGCTTTAGAGAAAATAGATAACTCTCTAGGGATTTTACTTGGAGTTCTATCATCTATGAAGGCTTGCGCCTTTTAATGTCCCTAAGATCTTATCAAAGGATTTCATTGTGGAAAAGGCAATGGTTCTTTAAACATTAACGAAGAACTTAAAAAACTGCTTCCATAGACTTTTTAATTATCGTTTGCTATCAAAGCGCAAAAAATCTTTTCCGATATCTATGCTTCACGAAAATGGGGGAATTGCAAGAGCGGCAAATCAATATTTCGTAAGACTTCAAAACAATTTGTTCAAAGATCAAACAAACAAATTTGAGAGCTTTTGAAAAAAATAATATCCCTATAATAAGGTGATCAAACTTCCCTTCCCTTTGGGGAAAAAGTTTAAGATTCGTTTTGCCCGCAACTTTTGCGTAATTGAGATTTGATTAAAGTGAGAAAACTTAAAAAGAGTGATTCGCTAAATAATGCAAATCAAACTACAAAACTATAGAACTCAATACATTTCTTGCGGCCAACCAAAGACCGCATTCGTGAATTATTATGTGGACGACTTGGAGTTTTAAAACTAATAAAAAAAAAATAAAGGAATTATCCTTTATAATAGAAAAGTTAAAATTACGAAAATCGTTGTTGCATCAGAAACAAAAACCGAAGCGATTTTTACATATGGTTCGCATATAAAACGAGCGATAGCAAACTTCATCTCATCATGCTACTATGTCGCAACTCTCGGGGAACTACTACTTTAGAAAGGGAAAGAAGTAAATCTTGCAACACTTAAATAAAAGCTTATCGCTAAGAGACAATAACTCTCCTCGATATATTTGGATAGAAATACATATAGATTTAGCGGGGATTGCTGAGGTGCATTTCTAAGTATTGGGAGACATATAAAAATATTAATTTATCATATGCAACACAAAACGACATTAAACGTGTAAAACTTTAACGTAGAAAACGTTTCACGTTGAATACAAATTTTTTTTTTTAGTTTTATTTTCTTTTAATAATAAGAAAAAAAAAACCGACAGAAAACAAAAGAAAAAAATTTACCTTTTTAAAATCTCATATTGTTGCATGTTTTGGGCGTGTAATCCAAGTGAGTAATCCATAATAGAGTTTAGAAAAAGAAGTTGATGAAGAGTTTTTTAAGCACAAATTACATACATATGTTACAACGAACTATTGTTGTCCACTTTATTTCATGAAAATCTTCTTAACGAAGCGACACTTTCTTAAAAGACTCAAATAATTATTTTTTATTTCTCATGATTTTTTATTTAAAAAAAAAAAAAATCTTTTATATCTTATTTTTCAAATTTTTTTTTTTCTTTTTTTGCTGATTAATCATATGAAACCGTTTGGTAATTTCAATAACAAATATATACATAAATATATATGTATGTATATATATATTTTTTTTTAATAAATTTTGTTTAACAATTTTTACTTTTATTTAAATATTTTTTTTCGGGTATAAATTTTTTATATTTATAAATATGATTTTTTTAAAGTTATAAATATTTTTCTTATTGTTTTTGTATTTTTTAATTTTTTTTATTTAAGAATCCTTATTTTTTATTTACAAATACTTTTATGCTTAATTGTTTAACAGGAAAAACTTGTAAAAATCGTAAATAAATCAACGAGTCATCGGAAACTGCCTTAAAACAAAAGGAAAACGACACCAAATATATTAACAGGAGTGTTGTTAATGAAAAACACAGATGCACATACGCTACGTGCTAAATAACTAAAACCACAAAAGGAGTTTTTCCCGACAAATGGTACAGAATATGAGTGTTAATAAAAAGACATTAAAGTGAAGGGAGAGCGAGATCCTATCGTTATTACAGGAAACATTGAGAAATGAAATATTTAAAAAAAAAAAAATTACTAATCTTTGAAAATTTTAAGTATTTCTAGCAAATAAAATAAATGAATTTCGTTTTTATTTAATTATTAATGAGACAGGTTTTACGAATGCTTAACGAAACAAACGTCGTTGCCTTGGAAAGAGAGAGAAATTGATTTAATTTGAGAAATTATTTTTTGTTAAATTATCAACAAACACTCTTCGCTCTCTTTCTTTTTTTCTCTCTCTTCAGAGTGGGAGGGGGCACCGAAAACCGTCCAGTAAACAATATGAAAACGAAACGGCAAAGCTCAATTCCGTAACGAGCCAAAAGTACTCAAAACACACGTAAAATAAAAAACCGATGATGACAAAGAAGACAAAATAAAACAGATTTCTTTATTTCGTTAAGACACTTACGAGCAGTAAAATATTAAATCAAAAAAATATTTTCGCGACCACCTCCCTCCCCTTTAAAAAAATTTTTTTTTTTAAATTAAAAAGATAAATAATTTTTTTTGTATTTTATTAAAAAGAAAAATAATATTTTAAAACTCACTACTATTCTGTTATTTTTTATTCAAACATTTTTCAAAAATTTTTTTTTTAAAAGTATTTAGTAAATTTTTACACACACGCACACAACAAACGTAAATAACAAGAAAATTTCTGCTTTTTGTATTTAAACAAAAACTAATATTAATAATTTTTTTTTAATCTTTTGTTGCTTTGATAGAGTCGCGTACGCGCGACACGCAATTCTCCTACCATCCGTAACAAACGAAATATAAACTCGAACTAAATTTATTTATACACTTAAATCATATGCACAGTGATACAATTTAAAGAGCTAATAAAATATTTCATAAACGGGGGGAGAGAGCGAGAAAGAGAGAGAACATACATAAATTGTTTCCAATAAGAATTCTTAGCTGGCAATACTTAATATTTAAATCAATATAGCTATCCTTTTTACTCTCATGGTGGGGGTAATAAAACCGGCAAACAAAGCAAAAAATTTGAAGAGCAAAACTGCCGTTGTTCGAACAGCAATGCAATCAAGCTTATGGGGAACTCTTACTCTCTTATAGATATGTAGGTAAACACCTAAAATACACAAAAACACTTATGATTACGTACTAAAGCAAAAAGCCAACAAAGAAAATGCAATTGGATTATAAATAATGGCGGATTGGAACAAAAAAATATATAAAGAAATAAATAATGTGAAAAGCAATATTAATGCTTAATATAAAGGAGGAACTTTAGTTAAAATAAGCTATACGTATACATATATATATATATGCGTGTATATACATAAACATATATATATATATATGTAAACGTATATGCATTACTTAGTAATTACAGAGAAAGTTGCAATAAGACTTTATCATAATTTCCAAATTTAATTTTTTTAACATTTTAAGAAAAAATTAATACAATTTTGAAAAGTAGATAAAAATAATGCAAAGGCAATGCACAAATCTTACAACAAAGAATAAAGCTCCATCTTTCTATCTTTTTATATTTTCTCTCTCTCTCTCCCTCTGTCTCTCTCTCTTAATGTCTTATAACACTCACTAAAGCTTTTATATAAACCATACTGTCTCCTACTTAAAAAGACCACTACAGCTGCAATAAAACTTGAAATCAATTCTAATGCTTCAAAAATAAGTTTTAAGTTCCACTTAAGCGACGAGAGAGAATAAGATTATCAAATTTCTCTCTGTTTTTTTTCTTTCCTGCTTTATGCACTCCCACTACATATTTGTCTCATCTTTTTTTAAATTTTCATTTCGCCACTGATAAGAAAATCAATTCTCAGCTGTATTTATTCTATAGAGTTCTTAATAATTTACTTAATTTCAATGGGATTTCACAACATAAACTAAAAAAACTCTATTTAGTGATAAACTTACGTTGGATAACTAGCTCTAACAGAGTAATTCAAATTTTAATGAAGAATAAAATAAATGAATAAAATGATTATGCCCCTGCTCGTTTTCATATATATTTCACAATTGTGTTAAATTAGACGGAAACACACTACTGATTACGTTTTATTATCGATTATAATAATTTTGATTTGATTTATATGTTTTGCTCGTAAATGCATTTCGATGTAAAAATTTATAAACAGATCAGAGACGTTGTTATAAAATATAAGATAGTGTTCTCGAGACTTTCCATTCATTTTTTTTTTTTGTTAATTTAATACTTGAGAAATTTACAGGAAAACTAGAAACGTTATTTATATATACGTTAACGTTATTTATATATATATATATATATAAATATAATTTATATATATAAATTTATATGTATTATTCATATAATATAATATATTAATTTCGCGATCAAATTTGAAAATAAATGCGATTTCTCTATGAAAACTTCATAACAGTTGAAAAATGATATTTTCCGAAAATATACGTGTTTTCGTTTATAACTTGGGAGCTGTAGGAACGCTCGATTTGAAATTTTGGATAAATATAGAAATAATGGGTTGTTCAGAAAATAATTTCGTTTCGGCAATTTCGATGTTGAAAATGTATCTCGCATTGGCAGACATCTGGGAGCTGATGACGACAAAGGAAAGGTATACTACAATGGTTATAGGACTAAAATAGGCTTTATATAATTCCATAAAGAATTTACACGCTTATAGTGACCTATAGAAAATCGTCTCTCATGTTGACCAAAACAGAAGCAATCACTTTCTATATAACCCGTTAGTACCCTTCGTTACGAAGGTCGCTCTTTCACTTTTAGGACATTAGAGAGCGCACAAAAATTTATGCAAGATTTGATTTAAATGGAAAACAACGTTTTTTTTTTAATTGTAATTTTTTTATTCAATCATAATGTAGGATATGATATGATAGGATCTTGTGTGGAAATAGCACATCAGGCAAATACGCATTACTTTGCTATCACATACGCACACTCGTATTGAAATTTTCGATAGTCTATTTGCTTGATCATCCTCCGCACCAAAATGTGACACGTTGTGGATGCATTCATTTATCGCTAATTATAAAGAGATTCTCTGAGCTCCGTATACAGTAATTTTGACGATTCATACTTGAAGAAAGTAAAGCAATATTCCGATCATATTTTGTAAAAACTTTGCGAACTATGTCCGCCAAAATTTTCATTATTTTTGAAAGATTGTTCAACAATGGAAACGCGTTGGTCTCTCGTGCAACGCTCCATTTTTATTAACTCTAAACTGTCAATTGTTGAACATTTTTTTGATCTTTTTTTTTTTGATTGCCAAGAACACTACCGCGCATATAGCGGCAAGCTCAAATCTTGCGTAAACTTTGAAATCGTGTATATAAAAATCCAATGACAATGTAAGGCCAGCATTATTATTATTATTGTTTGGACAATCAGTACTACGCGAACTGAAAACTCTACCCTCCTGTTCTAAGATTTTTATGAATCCCCCCATCGTTTTTGGTTCAAAGCACCGTGCTGCGTCTGGCGTTATGAAATGTTCGTTGAACATCTGCTCTTGCGGATGGTCTCGCTTTCGCACAAGATGTGGTGGAATGTTTTCGCCGGCCGTCGACATCAAATCTGCAATAAACGGTATCTGAGGTATCTAACAGGTGGGCTGAAAAGTTCGCAGGCTAACAAAGAAAAATTCTTTTTTTTTAATAGAATTTAATTTTATTATTCATTATAGTTGCCTTCGAAGACGACACAATGCTTGTAGCGATCGTACAATTTTTCGTTACCATTTTTATAATACGATTTGTCTTTAGCCTCAAAATAGGCTTCAGTTTCACTTGGCTGACTGTCGATTGGACACCGGTGTGAAATGATGGAGCGATATTTCATCCATTGTCACATATCGAGCCCATTCTTGTGATGATACCTCATGGAATTATGGACCGTACAGAATCCAGTGACCAGTCGTAGGTGGTTCGTTCATAGCTCTAGTAGCTTATTTGCTAAGCCGGGATATTTTATAAATTTTTTCTGTGCCTGTTGCGATACCAGCCTCTTAATGTGGCTTCTTGTGGTATGCTAGAGAAAGATTCGGAATCTAAGGCCAACGTTAACACGATAATATAAAATTCCGGACTTTGATACAAAATAGTAAACATTCCAAATTCTCTTCACGACGAATATAGGTTTCTTTCCAGTTCATGTTTGCGTATACGTAAAAAAAATATAGAAATGCATGAAAGTGATTTAAAAAAGAATTTTAAAAAGTTCAGCTTTCTTGAAAGACTTGTATGTTGAAAACGTAGGCTTGCTCGATATATATCTTTAAAGGATAATTGCTAATAAAAATCACTTGGAATCTAAACTACGAGTCAATAAATTATTTTTGTCAATATAATAAAGAAAAGCTCATGTTTTATTAACTTTTTTTCGATAAACCAGATTATGATGAACCCTTATAAATAAACTAAAATTTACATTTTGAAATTAAAACTGCTTCAATCTGATAATAAGCGGAAAATATTTTTGCGAAAATCATGAACCAACCAGCAAAGGAACTTAAGATAAGAATTAGATCAGAAAGTGTTTTTGTGAAGTGTTTTGCAATATATTTTTTTTTCTACCTTAGCTAGCTCGCATTAAACGTTTTACTCTCGACTCGACTGTTCAGTCCTCTGCTATTCTCTAATTTGTTTCTGTAATAATGCTCAAGTTCCAAAGTTCAAGTCTATCTTTCTTCGCTTAGCTAAATGCTTAGATTAAACAATATTAACACCAAGTAAAACAAGAAGAAAAACGATAGTAAAAACAACTACAACAACAAATTTATAGTAATGATATAAAAATTTGAAAAAAAAAACCATCACGACAATAAGAAAAACGAAATTGTTTATTGTTTAAATATTTTTGGCTAACTGTACGCGCGCCCCGTATTTGTTACCAACATATGTATATACAAATGAAACACAAAAAAAAAAAACGAACAAAAAAAAACAGTTTAGTGTTTTCCTCTCAATGGCTTCTAATGAAATACTCGACACTCGCATACAAAGCAATACAAAAAAAGTTTCAGCCAACAATAAGCTGCTCTTGAATCGACACGACTACGAAATCCAGTGCGCATAGATAGGTAGAGGGAAGCAAAAGCAAAGTGGCTTTAAAATACTTAATATACAGACGATTTTTGTTGGAACAAAGAAAAAAAAAACAAAACAAAAATTATATTTAAAAAAACAAAAAAAAATTAAAGCAATTTTTTTATTTTTTTTTTTTTAATTTTTTATTTTTTTTATTTTTTTTATTTTTTATTTTTTTTTTTGCTATCTTCGTTTTTTATCGTATCATGTGTGAATTTTAACTGTGAAATCTATCTGTAAACATTCTATGTATGTGACGTTTTTATTTTCTGTTAAACACATAATGACCGCCAAAATAATTCTAAACTTACAATAGCAGACCTGTTAATACAAGAATAAAGTGAGAGGAATTTTACAGAGAATGAGATTTAGAGTTAGATATAGAAAATATTTCCGCACAATTTTTTTAGGCAAAAGTTGATATTCTTGCAGCAAACGGATGAAATTTAAAAAAAACAGTAAGAAGAGGTAGTCTAGTGAATATTAAACCTTTGAAGGACTAAAGTACATTTTATGCAAAAAATTAATGTTTGCATACGTAATTCCTTAACGTTTGTCTTTGCTTAAGAGTTTTTAAGCCGCAAATATTTTATAATCAAATAAAAATCCTAATTTTGATGGATGGGTTGATTGATTGAATTCCCTAAATGAACTACGAAAATGAACTAACTAAATATGTTCCCTCTTAATTCGATAAAAATTTTCGAATTTTTGTCTATATCTTAGAGACTTGAGATGAGAGTTTTTTGACATTAAATCTATTAAGGCTACTACCGCATAGTCAAGTCGGTGCATACGAGTCCAATTCCTAGTACAATAGACCTTACTTTAATTACGCCTGTTATATGGTCATAATTAGAGAAAATGCTCGGTCGGCAAAAGTCTAATATTTATCGATCTAAGCACACCATTTCGTTCTCTCTTTACTTTTTTTTGGACTATCATTGTGCTACACGTGTAGGGGACATTTCCTAAGTGATTCATAATAATAATAAGACGTCTATTAATAAGTTTCTGCCGTTTTCGATCAAAAATTAAAAATATATTGTGAGAAAGCGATACGTTGCCTTACATTTAGTTTAAAGTATTGTTCTTGACTAGCTGCTAGTTCCATCTTTTGGACAAAATAAGGGAAAAATAACTGACCTCTTAAGTCTGCCCACAAAAAGACTCACTTGGTCGGCATCGTTGTCGGAATGGTAGCCTCCGCTCGGCTATACAATAAGTAATCGATTGTAATCAGTGTTAATCCGAAAGTGTAATAACTATTAATAGCAGCGAGGAGGGAGAGTAGTTTATTTTAGCTTAGTGTCAGTAGAGTTTGCTTGACGTGTTTTGCTCTGTGGAGTCGAATTTCGTTATGCTGGAAATATCATAACGTTCGACATATTGCACCGACTTTTCGCCCCAAACTTCATGAGTTATTGTTAATAGCGATCCTTAAATAATGGTTCCATTTGTTTGGAACACCTCTCAGTTACCCAAATGGACTCGCCATGGACATTAGTCCTATTCTCCATATTAACGTTTCGCCTAGTCTGCGCATAACGGTTATTTGTTCTTTAGATATCCGAACAAAATCGCTGTTTATCGCTCGTAAGGATTTAGCGGCATTATCTTTAGAATTAAGTAGAAAAACTAAGATTTCCCGTCAATAACTCCATCTTTTGTCAAACGGTGGCAATTTATTTGTAAAAAATAAAAATTTAATCTGAAAGTTGTTCAGATGTAGACAAATTTCTATAACTAACAAAATTCCGTACAATCCTGGCATTAAATTAATCTATAAAGTAGAAGACGTGTTTAGACGATAAATTAATTTTTTTTTTTTTTTGTTTATATTTGATGAGCCATTTTTTAGTGGATTTCCTCTACATATGCGAACACAGTGATGGCAAGGAAGGATTATAATTAAGATAAACTAAAGTAATTAACATTATCTCTATTATTAGGATTAATATTTTTTAGACTATTTAATAAGTCTTATTATTAAAGTTGGTAGGAATACACGAATTCACTCTAAAGTTAATTAATTATTTTTTTTTTTTTAATAAATTTATAATATTTTTAGATTGAATTTTTTACATTCAACAAGTGCTGTGAAAACTTTTTTTAATCCCTTTTTTGTGTTCTATTCTTTTTGCAAACATAATTTATCCTATATTATTGCGATTTTTTTTATTCTGCTGTTTCGCCGACTTAGGTAAATTTTTTTATATTTTTTTTCCTTTCGATTTCTTTAGAAAAATATTACCAAATAATTTAAAATGTATTAAAGGATTTGTAGAAATTTTGGAGCGATAAATACGGGATTTTTTTGTATAAAGTTGGACTTTGAAAGTGTTTCTTGAAAAGTATAATAAATAATGATGTTGTTTGCAATCATTTAAGGTTTTTATATTTTTGAAAAGTAATGAATTAAACAAAAAATCATCATTTCGTTCCTTTTCCTTTCTTCAAATGTGGATGGTTAGTAACTCTACATATAAACAATTGTTAGCTTTTATGACATACCGATGTCCAATCGTTCTTGTTGGGCTATGATATAAGTGTAGTCTCCCAGTCATCAATTCCATGAATGCCACTCAACGACGAGACGTAGTTCATGACAAGAAACTCAAAAAAGTGTGGAAAACTCATTCAAAAGGTTCACCGAGAATTTAGTGTAATTTTGTTGTGCATCCAAAATCAGCGACATTTCACAGGCTCAGGAAATACTGCATAACTGATGTGGAAAACTCCAGAGGTTCTTTGGTTCTCTATGGTTCTTTTGGTCCTCCATGGTTCCTTTGGTCTTCCATGGTGCCTTCGAATATTGTAAATCGAAATTAATTCCATGAAAGCTAGAAGCGTAGGTGGTGCAAAAAATATTTTTGTTTAAAGTTTATCACATCGCCGCCCTTGTTTACTACAGAGCGGCCGCTTTTGAAAAGCTGATCTTTTCTACTAAATTAGAAATTTTTTTCATCGGAAGGATTATTTAAACTGAGTAGTGATTATAAAGAATAAAATAGGACCATAGACTGGAAATATAATGGAAGAACACCAAATTTTTTTAATTTTTCCAGTAAACACCCATAGCCTGAGCTTGGCTCTGGCCGATACCCAAGATTCGTTTAATTCATTTAAGCAGTATTTAAACTGACAAGTGATTATAAAGAATAAGATAGAATCATATCTTGGATGAGAGACCATCTACCGTCTATTCAAATTTCTCACCCCGGGCCTGAGCTTAGCTCTGGCCTATGCCCAAGATTCGTTACGATGGGATATTGTTTTTTTTAAGTCATTGTCTACATTTCAACCTAAGAAATAAGACTATTTTTTGGAGCGACCACCTGCAATTCTCTCTGACTACTACACATATTACCCTAATGTTTCTCGCTCTTTTCGTTCATTACTTTACTGTATTTATCGTAGTTGCTTAGCAATAGAAATTAAATATGCTCGTTTGTCGCTATCATCAAGTGATTCTACCTACAAAGTGTACTTCAATAAGAGCAATAAAGTGAAAATAAAATGACTATCTGTCACTCCAGGTAATTTTTGGTCCCCCATTGTGGAATTTTTCTAGTTGTTACTGTGCATGAGACCACATTATGGAACAGATAATCTATAGTAGCAGACTTTTCAAGCATAATAGTTGGCCATCAGTTTATTTGTGCTCTTTTTGTTTTTATCTCGTTTTCAACACTCAATGTTTACAGTTAAATTATATAGCAACGAAAAATCTTCACTTTTTTTGTCCTCTGCCTAATTAGCTTTCATTTATGTAAATTTCGTTCCTTCTTTTTTTATGTTTCGTTGATAACCGTTTTCAAGTAAATGTATCGACCTGAGTATAATTTAGCCATAAATTCTGAGAAATTAACAATACATGCTTCTCTGCAGGCATTTTTTTGTGAACAGCAATGAATCGCATGTGGTGTGAACTTGACATATGTAAGCAGCGGAATATTAAAAAACAAAAAATGATATATTTTAGTAAATTATTTTGCAATAAATTTTATGTAGTTTTGTTACAAAAAAAAAAAGAAAAATTAAACACGAACTCCGTTCGGGAAGTGATAGCAACGGAAAAGAAACAATTTTACACTACTACTTTTGTTAAAAAAGTACAGGGAATTTTTCATTTTCAAAATACACGCACATTTTTCGAGGAATGGAAATTTTCCATATTTTTAGCCTAGATCTCTCTTGATCGGGTAAGGTACTAGCTTAAATCGGGATTAGGTTGGGACTAAGTTCATTTTAAATAAGTAAGAAAATATATTCTATATTTTTTGTACTCACCACCATTATCTTCAAATAGGAGGAAAAGCTAAATTTTAATGAATGGGCGTGGCAGACTTTTACATTTTTATAGAATATCGCCAGGCGTGGAATACCGTGAAAAAACAGCCAAAGCAAAACAGGCAGAAACCAGATGTGTTTTCAGCCTACACTGTAGGCATAGCTTGTGACAGGTTTGGACCATTTTCAACAGCAACGTGTGTAAAGGAATTTTCAATGTTTCTAAAAAATTTGAAGCCGATATCTTCATTTTTGCGGCCAGAAGAATGTTTACCACAGCCATTACACAGATGGACAGACGGGCATGCTTAAATCGATTCTAAATTTGATGCTGATCAAGAATATATATACTTTGTGCGACCTCCGAAGTTCCCTTCTGGGAGTTACAAATCAAATTACAAATTGAAATATACCCCTCACCTTCGGTGGTGGATATAACAAGACGGAACACGAACGACGAGAAGTGGCAATTCTTTCTTTTCTCTTTAATCTTTTACACATGACAAGCAACTTGTTGGAGGAGAGAGAAAGGGAGTGACCGCAGCCTGAGATACCCGATCGGTAAGTATTCTACGTTTACTCACTGAACACTCAGCTACTACAGCTGCGACAACACACCAACATGGTCTATCGTACTGAGAAAAGAAAGAGGGGTATACCGACTTGATGTGGTCGTACTTCTTAACTACATGTCTATGCGTCAGCCGAAAAAGCTGTTGGTTCAACTTTACCGTCCATGTTAATGGTTCGCCTAGTCCGCATTATGGTTATTGACACTTTAATTGTCGTAACGCAGCCATTGTTCGTCAATCGTAAGTATTTTCTAGCCTTGAGAAAATCACTAACGCAAACGCAACGGAAATACTAATATACACGAACTATATACGAACCTTAAATATTGCGTTTATCAAGTTTTAAGCTTTCTGAACCATGTTTGCAAATATTCTACAGACGGAATGAAAAAATACCTTAACCCTTACTATTCGACTCAACCAAAAAAAAGAAGAGAAACATTCAGATAATTGCAAAACTTTTTTATAATTACGTTGACAATGTTATCAGTAGTGTAAGTAAAATTGCCTGGCAAACCGTAAATATAAGATAGAGAGCTACGTTTAAATTTGCTGTCTTGTCTTCGACACGTTATTCGCATGACATTAGCATTTGAAACAATAGCAAAGAGAGATTTTTTTACATTAAGAGAAGTAATCTTTATAGCTTATGTTGTCATATGATAATATGGACGAAGAGAACTCACACACATTGCACGATAGCAACAACAATAATAATACACCTTTCTCCAGGTTTACTTGACAGATGGTTTGAGGTAGAAAATTAAAAATTAATTCAATTTGACACCAAATCAAATTTCGAAAGAGAGCCAGGTTTTACTTACAAAACTTTAGAAGAATAATAGATTTTCAAGATATTTTCATAAATAATCTTATGGGGCATATGCAAGACCTGAAATAAATAATTTTCAAAGCCAAGTAAATGTTCTGTACAAAGATGTATAAATCGGAGACTTTCATAGGCTTAGATGAGCTTCACTTATCTGCCGTAAGCAGAGAGTATCAAAGAGCAAAAGGGCTTGCATGATTTACGTGTAGTATCTTACTGGAAGATGTTATTTGAAAACCATTATCATAGATCGACTTGAACTTTATTGCTTTTATGGGAATATTTGTTGTTGTCTTTTTGTCTTTTAATAAGTTTTGAGTGAGACTTTCATTACGTGATCTACCGCACTATTCCTTAGTTCCATAGTTTAGGGACACAAGTGGATTGGAGTCGCTCCAAATGTAGCCCGACTAGTCTTCGATCATTGACCAAAAAACAGATCAGTTTGTTGAGATTTCGCGTTATTTAAGGGAGAGATGTTTAAAAAAAAAATTGTAACTACTTTCGTAAGCGAAGAGTGATTTAAAATTAAAGTATTATGTCTTTCAAGCGCAATTGTATTTGTTTGGACGATTGCTTGTATTTATACTTTGAAATTGTTGTTGTTGTTGTTTATTAAGTTATATGAGGAGCACACTTATGCATATGCACACATTAATATCAAAATGTAATTGTGCTTATATATTAAGAATTGTATTTTCCAAACAACAGCAACAACAGCAACAGTAACACCAACGACAAATAAAACACACACACATACACGCAACTCTAATAGCCTTTATGTGGTATATGCATGGTCGGGATGGGTCGGTAAGGTTGGTTGGTAGGTTGGTTGGTTAGTTGTGTGTGGTGAAATCGTATTTTATGTACGTGTGTATATTGAATTTCTGCGTCATAAACACACACAAACCAATTTGAAGATCTCACTCATATTTGCGTTTACTTATAAAATGTTTGCTTGAATGTCGTTGAAAGAAAAAAATTTAAGGTTGTCAAACAAGTAATTGAAGTTTGTATGTGCACGCGTACGTGTATAATTGTGCATATATGCACAACATGCATGCATATATACGTATATGATTACATTAGCATTAGCTATCACAGCAACAACACGCATAGCAAGCAGCGCAAACAGTGGCAAGACACAACAGAGTTAATGGTTAAGTGAAGAAAGACTGTTAGTTTTTATTATAATTCCTTGATCGAAAAGCTAATAAAAATTTATCGGTTGATATAAAATAAAACGAAATATTTTATTATACGCTACTGTGTGTTTTCCTTACTTATAAGCAAAATGAATGCAACAATGTTGAGGCAGGTTTTGGGGGAAATTCTGGGATGAAAATGTTATAAATAGCTAAGGAATCTGTTTAGAGTTTTCACTAACGGTTCACGCACTAATTTAAGAATTTTTGTTTCATTGGTTTGAGTTGCTATTATTCAGAAGTTGGTTGCTTGAGTTAAGTGAATCGTTACGGTTTGAATTAAGATGAGAACAAACAAAACGAATTTTTCACTGAAGCCAATAAAGATATTCTTTGATTTCGTAGGGGTTGATTTGAAAACTAATTTCCACAATCGTTTTTAAATCGCGTTTCAATCATTCGTAGATGTAAGCCCGAATATTGTTAAACATGTACTTACACTCATTGCCAAAAGAGTCGCCAATTCTTCTCTCCCATTGCTGTGGGTTTGTCTTCGCCGTCTCAACCGATTGACAAACAACTTCGCGAAGTTAATGGTAAGCGTTGAAACCATAAGAGCTTCAGCAAAACTTCAGTAAAATGCATAAGGTCCGAAAGTTTTCCAACACCCACTTTTCTTCAGAGTCTTGGAATTCAGCTAATAACGCCTTCTTGATGGCTTGTATATGCCCTGATTCCATACCTACTTAATAATGTGACTTATTGCAATTGAACCATAACTATCGACAAAACTAAGTAAGTTAGCATACCTAGTGCAGTCGTTGAGAATAATAAAGTAGATGGGCTGTAAAAACTGACACTTCTTCCGACTAAACTAAAGACAATATTTCTATCGATTAATCCAAGCACAAAAAGTTGATACTTTGACCACAAAAACCGGCAGATTTCCTTGCTATGATAACGTTGATTGTCCTAAAAGATTATTTTCTTTAATCGCCTTGATATCGACGCGTTTTTTCCTGTAATGAATGTGTCAAATCTTGTGCAAGCTGAGCAGCATTTGACAAAGATTTTTATCTTGCACTTTCATAGGAAGAAAAGTGTATCTAAAGCATGTCGAAGTTTATAGTGGCAGTGCTCGAACTAATAAAATAATTAGGGAATGGTTTCAACGTCTCAAGAATAATTAGCTACTAAGCCCGGTCAACATCAACACCAAAGCCGAATATCCATGATTCGAAGAACATATTCACATATGTGATAGGCACACGAGCTCCTAAGTGAGCTTCGATTCTATTGCTGGCTATCGCGATATACCATAACTGATTCATTTGAGCCTTGCATTGGGAGAAAAACGGCCGCAAAACAAACACATATATGACAAAGTTATTCTTCTATATGACAATATGAGGCTTCCCGTCGAAAAAACCATAAAAAATATTTTCAAACGCTCAAATGGGATATTTTACACCATGCGTCGTTTTCTTCTGACATCGCTCCTTCTGCTGATTACTGATTATTTTTCAAGTCATGGGTTGACTTGTTTCGTTGAAAACGAATATTAGTTCCTAACTTACATCACTCCAAAAGTCGAGATAATTTTTCGAGATGAAATTTTAATACTTGGGCGTGGCAGATTGTTTCCTATTTTTATGCAATACTGTGGAACGCAGCCAGCCATGGAATGCCACGAAAAACAACCAGAGCAAAACAGCTAGAAAACAGACGAGCTTTCAGCTTACACTATAGGCGTGGCCTGTGAACGATTTGGCGTATTTTCAATAGCGACGTATATGAAAGAGCTTCCAATGTTTCTGCCAAATTTGAAGTCGACATCTTCACAAGAGAATATTTACCACAGACATTAGATAGTTAAGCAGGCAGACAGATAGACAGACGGACAGACGGATACGTTCAGGTAGATTCCGGATCTGCAAAGTCTCCTTCTCAGCATTACAGATAAAATGACAAAACGAAATATAATCCTCACCTTCGGTGGTGTATATAAAAATTAACCACGAAATGGAAAGGGACTATTAAACTGGAATTTTTCAATTTTTATATAATTTTGAACAATACTATGGATAAAAATTTTTGTTAAACTTTTTAGTTTAAAAGGTCTTTTTTGTTTCACATATTTTTACTTCGATGCATTTCTAATTCCTTCCACGGCTTCTTCACTTCGCCACATTTACACAACTGTCAAATGGCATTCAAGTCACACTTTTTCTGCTTTTTAATTACATAACGTTTCTATTCTGTGTAACTTATCAATCAATAAAACGTTATGTTTATATAACTTTCTAATTAACACTTAAAGAAAAAATCAAGCGGATTAAACAATTAACACAATCACGCTTTGATAACAATCAAGCAAATAACGCTTGACGCTCTCAGCACACACATACGAAAACGCACACAATGTTTCACAGTGTTTGTGTGCATTTGTATTAGACAATGATACATTTGAGGTTCGTCACTTGTATACGCATCGATGTGCATTTGTTGCTTGTGTTTGCAACTAAATAATTTTATAATTTTGACACGACAAACAACCCTTGAAACAATTTGAACAAAAGCAAGAACAAAAAAAAAGAAACACAAAAACATAATTTCGTCGTTCCTTGTCAAGTTTGGTGTGCGGTTTTTATTTTATTGTATTAATTATTATTAATTTAAAATCAATTTAAAGTAATTACTTTACGAAAATGAGGTAGAAAAAGAAGCCGGAGGTGTTGATATTTATTTATGAGGTGTGTGCATCAACACAAATGATTCGTTTGTATATTACTCGTCTTTGGCCGGTGTATGTATGCAAACACACACACACACACAGTAAAAAGTGTAACAGACAAGCAGCAGAACATAATGAACATTCGTTGCTACTGTTTCTGTACGAAGTGTGGTTATAATGTAACGGGTCTTGTAATCGTATTTAAAATGCGTTATAAAAAAAATCGTAAAACTTTTACTTTACGAGAATTCATTTTTTTTGTTGTTGTTGTCTTTTAATACATGAACGCAAAAAATATGCGTCACAATGAGATTCGTAAACTTAAGTAAATATCCATCTGACCTTATAGAGGCCAATGAAAGGTAAGATCGTGCCGTTCCAAGGTTTCAAACTTTCCAAAATATACGCTAAATATTCTATAATAAATACTTGCTATTGGCTGGAAAGGGATTGCAATACATGTTCATGCTTCCTTGCACTCTTCGTAAGATTTGCATAAGCTGAAGCTGTTCATACACAATGCATTGTGACCGGTTAGTAGTCCTAAGAGTCGGGAAAAGGGTCTTCTTCCTAAAGTCTTCGGAATTTTCAATTCTGTGATAATGCAGAGTTATTAAGGAGTAACGCGGGCTGTAACAGCCTAAAAAACCCTATTTTTGTTAATATTTTTGGAATGGAAGCAAAGGTAATACAAACATAATATTCGAGGAGATTATTAAAGTTATTTTTAATTATTGAAAAAAAAAATTATTTTTGGATAATGTAAAAAAAACACTGTAACTTGTCCAAATTTGAATTAGAAAAGACAAATAAGAAAACTATATTCGGTTGTGCCGAATTTTTTATACCTATCACCGTTATCTTACAAAAGGGGGGAAAACTGAAAATAGCTGGGCGTGGCAGATGTTTTCTATTTTTATGGAATACCGTGGAACATAGGCAGCCATGGAATACCGTGAAAAACAACCAGAGCAAAAAAGGGCCAGAAAAAAAGACGTGCTTTCAGCCTGTACTGTAGGCGTGGACTGTAATCGATTTGGCCCATTTTCAATAACAATATATGTGAAAGTACTTCCAATGTTTCCGATAAATTTTAAGTCAATGTCTTCATTTTTCCGGCCAGGAGAATGTTTATTACAGACGGGCAGATGGACATGTTTTCAAATCGATTCTAAATTTCATCCTAATGAAGAATTTATATACAATGAGCCGCAAGAGGTCAATTGTAACAAGCACTCGAAAGAGAACAGTCGTATTTTACAGTCGTGAGAAGTCAGACGTAATAAGCACTCGAAAGTCAATCGCACGAAGTTACTCGTAATCAACAGTCGCAACAAGTCAGTCGTGAGAAGTGAGACGTAATCAGCATTCAAAAGAAATCAGTCGTAACATAGAATCGCAAAAAGTCAGCCATAACGTACATTCGTAATAGCCAGTATAGTGATGGTTGTATACTGATAACTCTATACTGATATTTGTACGTTGAGAGTAGAATAATGATATTCGAGGCAATTGAGCAAAAAGGTGCTTAAAATAATTGTAAACACCATTGAGATTATAAACAAAATCTACGCTTTTCGCGATCTAGTGTTACGGACTTTGTCTGAAGCAAAAATAGAAAAGGCTCTGCTTCGTAACAATACTTTCACTTTAGATGCATGTGACTGTATAAGAATACTTTTCTTATTTGCCTGCTCAGGCAACACCCAGGGCATGTTATCAGTCAAGGCACAGTGATGGTTAGGAAAGATTATTGGTAGAGAGTGGTGCTGAAAGAGAGAGAGAAGCTTTTGTCTACGGCCTACTTAAGAACCTTGAGAATGCTGCTCGATTACTGGTATGTTATTCAGGAGGATGGGGCAGCACCGTCAACGAGCGATATACATATGAATTGCGAAAGCTGTAAAAGCCGTATAATCCTATTAAAGTACTTCAATATTATCCGGTAATCTCTTCGCGGAATACCTGCCAGGAGAATTATCCATTCATGAGTGCACTTGAGTTTATTTTTTTTTTTCATTTTTATTTATACGTTTTTTTTTTTTGCTTAATTTGCAATTTTAAAATAAAAATTTTTGTTTCGTGTTTTTTTTGTTTTTTTTTTATAAATATTTTGTTTATTTTTATTATATTATTTCGTTAACATAGTGTAGTATTTTTTATTTTCATGATCTCATCGCTGAATATTTTTGTAGCATTTTACGTCTGCATATTCATTTATTCATTTAAGTCATTTAATTACAAAGAATCCAGCTACAAAATGATAATAAAATATAATTCATTTTAGATTTCAGAACAAGAATTTTTCGGCAATAAGTTACTATTAAGCGGTAATACTAAGCTTGCGAATAAGAAATGATGGGTCGTTTTCCTAAAGTTTATTTACGGATCAATCAAAAGTTGTTAAGATATTTTTATAAAATTTTTAATTTATATTTTTGATTAATTTATAGAAACTCATGCAAGAGAAAATAATTTTTTTAAAGAATCTTCTTAGTGTTATTTGTATGGGATCGCAAATTTTTTGCATGTAAAAGTATGAATCAAAATAATTCTTGAAATATTATTCAAAATCTAGTCAAACAAGATGAACAATTTTTTTTAAAAATTGTTAGTAATTTAATTCGACATTTTTTATTTTTCAAAAAGAAGCCGGTTTACTTAAAAAAGTCTAATTTATGAAAGAATTTCGTTCCACTACAAAATGGTGTTATGAAGTTACAGTTGAAACATGAGATCATATCCCTTCAGTTGACGTAGTTGGCTGCGCTCCTGATTTTAATGTTTTAAACAACAACAAAATGTCTCTCCAAATTCAACTTACTTCTATCCCAACATAATTATTCCACTTTTCTTATATTATAATATATAAGAATCGGTCTAGTCAGTGGGTGCCATTGTTAGTCCCTCACTAAAATTTAATCTAACGCACTCTCATAAATATTATCAATTCTCGGGCTACCACGGAAGAGACAACTGTAGTCACGTCTTTACGTTCTGACGATCACCAGAAAAACGAGACAGATGAAATTCTCTTCCTCTTCCATTTAGCTTAGATCGGCTAATTGGGATTGCAAAACGAACTAATTTTTATTCGAGATAAGCTGCACTGGTTTCGAATAAAAATCCCCATATCCTGACTTAATTACTAGAAGCGTGTAGACCAAAACGAGTGTTCGACCTTGGTCCTCACATTATAAATAAAGTAGTCTGTAGGGAATTTTAAAGACATATGGCGAGTAAAAATTGGTTCCGGCCGATTTCCAATAAATGGCTTTAGGGCTATTGGTTAATGGAAATAAACAGATGTAGACGCCAATAGACGTGCAAAGGGATCATATAAATAGTGTAGTAGTATTACTTTTTTTTATGATCCCACATTTTAATTTCTCTCTGAATCAACAAGAACTAGGAAATGCATTTGTCATGTCCCCCCAGTCCATGTTCTAATGACCGCAATCGAAATCGGTTGTTAGATCTTCGAATGCGGCCATCAATGTCGTTTGTTACAATTAAAGAGAGATTAACAAATAAGGAGACAGTGCGTAAAGACTAACTTAATCTAATTAATCTAATTAATCTACGTAATCATATGGGAAAAATCAGTACGTAAAGAACAACTTACTACTTAGCTGTGGGACTCTCACAAGTTGCAAGCTTTGTTCGTAAGACGTTAAGCTAAGTAATGAATTCTATACGAAAAGGTGTGCTTTTGCTTACCTTCACTAGGGTTACTACTAGAGTCACATTGGATAGTAATAAAAAATTTCAACATTTTTAAAGGCTGGCCGGTACATTCTAATAAAAAAAACTTGTGTAACTTTTTCTTTTTTTTAACTTTAGACTTTTTCTTTCTTTCTTTTTTTAAACCATCTGAGTTGAAGCACTTATTTTGTCCCCAAGACAAATTTATAATAATTTTACTTCCTTTTAATAAAAATATATAAATAAATAAATAAAAATAAATTTAAATTTAACTTCAATTTTAATTGATTTCTTATGACTTTTTCTTCATTAATATTTTTCATAAAAATTTTTAATTATATAAAAATCACCTCCATATACACTTACTTTTGCCAGCTATAGCTGACGTCTTGTAAAAGTAAAGTGTCCGTTGAAGCAAATAATACCATGTCGACGTCATATTGCATTTCATAGAACTCGAGTTGTTATTATATTAAATGAACACAATTATAGAAAAAAAAAAAAAACAGAAAAGTTTTTAAAATCTTTTACTAACTACAAGTTTCTTTCAAATTATGTATAACTGTTGCTGGAGGGACTGTACCTCTATTACTGATACCAAACATTTCACATAAATTTGAAGTTTTTCTCCGTTTTAATGATGCGTTTATTGTGTTGATGATCTTTACTTTAATGTTTTGCTTTTATTCTCAGTATTCCTCTCTATTTATTGTTTTTCCTTTTTGATATAGCTATTCCTGTGTATCCCTTTATTTAATGGTCATCTTAATACCTTTAAAAAATACAAAGTATTGAGATTTATTCAAACGGAATTTAATAGGATTTCCGTGAATTCTTTTCTCTGTCTTTTCAAAATTTGAGAGAAACAAAAAGAAAAAAAAACGAAAAGAATTTGTGTTTACACCCTACACAAACGGTCATAAAAGGTAAATATATAAACGACTGTGCAGTAAAGCATCCTTTCATAACAAATATCAACTTAAAGCAGCAGATACTCTCACAACACGATCAAAACACAACAACATAAAATTTATCACAAATAACGACCGCAAAGCTATTTTGATACGCTTTTGATATGTATTTATAATCGCTACAGGAGTATGAAGATATAAAAATTTTTATGATTTGTTTGTAATTTTTGATTAGAAGCAGTCCGTCCTCTTATTACCATTAACATGGTTCATTAACCATAAACTATAAATTTACTGTTTCCGTGTACATCGAATTAATAGATAAAAAAACTAACGAGTTAAAATTCTCAACCTAACTAATCTCTTCGTTAATTCTCAGGAATTGTATACAAAAAAAAAAGCGGAATGCATTCAAACAGTTTTGCGTTTTATTTAAAACTAATTCGTAGGATAACCTCGAAAATTTTAGGATCGACTTCCTTTTTTAGATATATTAGAAAATTTAAATTTATGCTAAGCCCGTAAAAGATAACTGTTTACACGTATAACTCATACATATACTGACATTTGCACAGCTAATCAATGTTGTCCGGCTATTTGATTAACTATCTCTGTATTATTTAATTCTTAGCTTAGCGGATGGGTACTAACGATTCGGTTTAAGTGAGAGTACAAGTCTCTTACGACTTTTCTGTTGTTGTTGCTGTTGTTCTTGTTTTTTGTTTTTTTTTTAAAAACTTTCAAAGTAAAAGGAATTGAGATTAGATTTCTTTTGTACGCATATTGAGTCAGCCACATATATAATATATCAGGTAAAATTCCTACTTTCTGTCTGTGTGCTTGATTTAAATTTTGGTTTTTAAGCTTTTATTGACATATTTTGTGTTTCATCAACGAATAGAAGAACAAAACAACTTAGAAATTTAAAAAATGCCGAACTAAATTTCGGAACTTTAACGTACGTATTATTCATGTAGAGAAATATTGAGTTTGCGTTAAGGATATCAGGACAAGACACATAGATAGATACCTGATGGACAGACATGACTAGATCGTTTCAACCTTTGACGCTGATCACGAATATACGTGTACATTATAATATTTCTGACCTTCTGATGGTGAGTATAAAAAGTTTACATGAAAGTCTACATGAAGTATAAAATAGAAAATGTTTTGTCATTTTGAGCGAGAAACTGTTGGCATATTTTCTGGTAAAACCCTTACACTATCGCTGTAGAACTTGTGGAATTTCTAGGTGAACAACTGAATCAAGTGATTTTTATAGAACTTTTTTGAATTCAGCTTTACACCGTTTAGAGATTTCTGTATAGAACGAAAGAAGTAATGGCTAGACGGAGCAAGATCCCGACCGTAATCGAAATTAATGTCTTTTTCGTTGATCAATTTTGAACGCTTTATCTCAATTCCATGCACTAATTGCACTAGTGATTGATAGTAGGGAGCGGTATCAAACGTTTGTGCAGACACCATGCGTCTTAGGTCACATATCATACATAATGCACAATATTATTTTTCCTATACTATTGTCATATGTGATCCATATTTCACTTCTACTATCGTTTTTTCGTTCCCGCAGTAATTTCTAGATGGAAATTCGATCTTTAAAATATTTTACTGTTAAACCCCCCCATACCCACCCCACCAGTAGAACCGCCATCTCCCATACTTCTATACATACTATTGCTGTAGTATAGATATCT
>KK351032.1:516691-579188 GCA_000671755.1 Glossina brevipalpis
CAGTCAGCCATTCAGCCATCCACTCAGTCAGTTAATTATTCAGTAGTAGTAGTTACTTAGTAACAAGTCAGTCAGTCAGTCAAACAGTCAGTCAGCCGTTGAGGCCTCCAGTCAGTCAGCCATTCAGCCATCCACTCAGTCAGTTAATTATTCAGTAGTAGTAGTTACTTAGTAACAAGTCAGTCAGTCAGTCAAACAGTCAGTCAGCCGTTGAGGCCTCCAGTCAGTCAGCCATTCAGCCATCCACTCAGTCAGTTAATTATTCAGTAGTAGTAGTTACTTAGTAACAAGTCAGTCAGTCAGTCAGTCACTCAGTCACTCAGTCAGTTAATTATTCAGTAGTAGTAGTTACTTAGTAACGAGTGTATTAAAAGTTCAAAATGACAACAAGTAATGGTAGTAAATATTGTTAAACTATCACTAGGCCATCATCACATGGTGACGAGATATGCTGGAAAACGACAAACTTAAAAAAAAAAAAAAAAAGAAAAAAGCATCTAATCAAAAGCATAAAACTTTTATTTGTTGTTGTTAAAAACTTTCTTTATCTTCTTCAATATTATTTCTAAAGCCGCAATCATAGCTACAATCAAAGCCTTGTAAGTACGTGGGTATGGTTGTATGTATATATTGTATATATATATATATATATATATATATGTGTGTGTGTGTGTGTGTATGTATGCGTGTATGTATGCGTGTATGTATACATGTACTTAAATGCCACGTACGTAAATAGTAAGGAAAACTCATCAACCTCCTGTGGCGGTCAACCAGCGATTTCAATTATTTGATATTTTATTATAACTATCATCAGTCGTCGTTAACATTTTGTCAACATTGAGTTTACTTTTCATAAAATATAAAATTGTATTATTTGTGGCTTATCTTACCTTCTCCTTTTCTAAATAATCTCTCTTTCACTCTCTCTGTCTTTCTTCTCTCCTCTTCCCTCTTTTCCTCTTTCTCTCTCTCTCTTGCTTTCTCTTTCTATACTACGTCGCTCCTTTATGTTATCGTTTATTTAGTTTATCATAAGAAAAACGACACGTGCCATTGTTTGTTTGTTTTGGTTTTAAGCGCTGAGTTCGAAATCTCATTTTGTGTTAGTCCTTGAACCTTCAGCGATTATAATTATGTTTTCCTTAAAAAACTTTACTCGTTGCTATTGTAATTATTGTGAGTATTAACTGAACTTTAAATCGTGCACAATAAGTATAAATAATTTTTTACGCGTGGGTGGGTAATGTTTTGTGATTAACACTGTAACAAGGTGTTAGATAGAAAATACGTTTCTCTAAGGTGAATGTGACGTGAAATTACGATTCATTGAATTTTGTTTTTAACACCTACGATCAATAAAACAAAAAAAAGAAAAGGATATACTTAATAGGTTTTTTTCCGTTTGCAATATACTCGAGGAATAAGCACCAAAGAAGAACCCATCATAACGTAAACACATTGCCATACATTGCTTCATTGCATGGTCTTCTATGTCAGATCAAATAGATAAAATTCATTTTTACTTATTGAACACTTTTAGACTACAAAGGAATATATTTTTTTTGCCGTATTGTTAGCCATGGCAAAATCATATCTATTTCCAGATTATATTATATATAATATACACTGTGATCAAAAACTAATAAGAATTTTTCATTTCTTTTCCAATTAATTGATATTTTTCCTTTGGATTAACACAAAAATCCTAACTTATATTTGCGTGAAATTTCCCGTGGAATGGTTGAATATGGAATAGTTAATGAGATGTGTTTGTTTCCTTTGATTAATCTAAATGTATTTCTGATTCGACTTTAAATCCCTCAATCGAATGATAACAATAATCTTAAAACGATGTTTGAGTTTCGAGAAAAGGCCAATAGAGTTAATTTTGTGGTAAAACATCTGGAAAACGTTATGTAATGTGAAATGACGTGTCATTGTAAGATAACTATAAAGAGTCGTCTGCCCATAATTCGGGGGAATAGCTTCACGACAACAACACATAGCGCTCTAATTATATTTCTTGTTGACAGCTCAGACTTAACAGAATGCAAGGAAGAGGGAAAGAACCCTATTGCGATAGTAGAAGAAATTTGAACAAGTCATTCAACAAGTTCGTAGGATCCTTAAATTTTTTTGTTTTTGTTCCTTGGGCTATTGTTCTGGTCATAATGTTGTATTGTACTATTATTGTTGCTATGTACTCTTACTCATTATTGACCTCTTGTCCCTTTATACTCAATACGTATACTAAAATGCGGACGACATAATCTTCCAAGACGACTTTCGCGTTCGAACGGCTTTCGCCGGCTGCTGTTCACTCGGCTGACTCACAATTTGAGTCTTCAGTATAGTGATGATTCCATGTTTCATCATCCAGTGCCAAAAAATTGCATGAAAAATCTTTTTTTTTTTGTTAAATAGCTTCGAATAGTGCGCCCAACCACTTGGCTGACTGCCGTTTTGATTCGGGAGTGTAATGATGAATCCCTGCTTCATCTATTATCACATATCGCCTGAAAAGATCCTTTTTATTTTTCCTAAGCAGCTCCTAACAACGTTGTCGTTTTTGGTCAAACACATGGTTCCCACTTCGAACAGAACTTCGTCACAGATAAATATTCATAGCAAATAGTAAATATATTGCTTTCTGATATCACCTTCCAATCTTCTAAAATATTTTGTGTACTTTTTTTATGTTTTCTGTAACATTTGCCGAATTCGGGTGACCAGAGCGATCAAAATGATTTCGCTTAAAGTCTGCATACCACCGATAAAAACTTGTTTTCAACGGAGAAGAGTTGCCATAATACCTTTCAATCAGATTCTCGGCATGAATATTATTTTTTTCCAGATTTTTCCAAATTTTTCCATCGTTATATATGCTTATATATCACTTCACTAACTCATTCATTCACTCGCTCAATTCATAACTAGATTGCATTTCTTGCGGCAAAAAATTTGTATCTTTTTCTCAAGAAGTTCAAACGTTCAAGTGAAAACAGCATAAATTCTAAGATGTGTGAAGAAATTTGGTTGAAATAGCTGAGGGAGAATTTGGCAACACTGAACTGTACCAAGCTTCGCCTTATGATTAAAATTAGTTGCAATCGATGATTTATTGTCTGCCCGACTGAAGTTTAGATTCCTATGGCAATATCCCAAAAAATAACACGGTTTGCGGAGGTCTTCAAGAGGCCAAACATGCTATCAGCTCAGTATTCATATTCTGTCAGAAAAATTGATGCAAGTAGTGCCTAGCTAGCACACGATATTTCGACTAAAAAATTCTGTGCTCTTCCTACATACTACTAAACCGTCAATTTTCAAAAATAATCCTTTAAAACCGATTTGTAAGCCCAGTTATATGAAAAATCAGCTTTAGCTTTTTATTTTAATATTTCCAATGGAATATTCAAATAAAGTCTTATGAGAGTTAATTTCAAATTTGATCCAAGACAGATTTGTTCATTTAGCTTTCCACCAGCCAACATTTCTCAGCTTAAATAAATTAACCGATCATAATAAACTATTTGCTTAAATAACATAATTAAATGGGATTTGCCGGCTTTCACATGTTTCCCTTTTGTACGCGTTTAGATATACTTCTTGAGGGTTGATAATCAGAAATTTATATACACCTACATATATATATATATATATATGTATATATATATTGAATTGTAGTAATATGCCTTAGCTGAAGGTGAACTACTTAGTGTCATTAATTGTGTCACCAAGTCTCTAAAAGCCTTAAATTTATTATCCTTCATTATTAACATATCAAACGAAAAATCCCCTCATTAAAGCGAAAACAGCTGCTACAATTGTTGCTACTGTTTGTGTGTGTTCTCTACGGTGTTACAATGCCTTAAAAAGGCTCATTCTCTTTGCTATTGTTGTTGTTGTTATTGCTGCTATATGCGTTACAACGAAATGAGCAAAATGGATAAAGTGTTCTCTTTCAACCTGTTATCCTCTCTAAGCACTTATTTATAAAGTCAAACTACCCTCAATTGTGTAAAAACATTCACACACAACTGCACACTCTCGCATACACAGTCACCTGTTTTTATTTCTTCAGAAGGCATTGTTCTTGTGGCTATTGTTGTTGTTGCTATTATTATATTTTACTCTCTTTCAGTTTTTCATATGCGACATTTGATTTTTTTTTTGTAGAATTTCGGCAAAACAAATTTTTGTGTTGTCGCCGTCCGATAAAAACAGAGCGTTAACTAAGTTTATTATTTTGATTATTGTTGTTGCCGTTAAAATTGTTGTTGCTTCTGTTTGGTGTTAAGGACCTATGGCAAGGTCAATGTTCATCGATTTTACGTTTTGTACGGTTATTTAGCGTAAGGCATTATGCATAAGTAATAAAAATTCAAAACAAGATGCTTGAGATGCTATTAACAGGTATTGCGATTTAATAGATAATTTTCGTTGTTAACAATTTATAATTATTGTTATTAATATTACCAACGCGATTGTTTTTAAATAGTATCTATCATCTGTCGTAATAACAGGCTTTACTGCCAATTAGTTCCGGCGAATGACTTTGTAGTTCCAGGTGTATCGATCAGCGAAGAGGGATCTTAAACAATCTATAATTTTTATATATATAAGTATGTGTATATGTAACATAAGTTATTTGCAATATCCAATAGTCTGTCCTTCCATCTTTGTTCTTAGGTCTACGCCTACAAATCTAAAAACACAATCAGTTTCAAACTGAAAAAATCTGCTTTCAATGTGCTGCTGTTAATACTTAAAATTTGGTTCAAATGTTTAGCGGAGAATTTTATGAATTCGTTTCATGGGTTTCATGAAAGCTATGGATACGCGAGATTAGCCCCAAGACATGCATAAATGCCATTCATGCAATACATTTATGTCATGAAATTTTTACAACTCAGAAAGACGTCTCTACGGAGTCTCCGTGATCGCCAAAATCCCGATTAAAAATGAAAATCTAAACCTTCTTCCTTGTTTCTATTTCACAGAGCGAATTTCGGGAACGGATATAATCTATGCTTCTATGGAGCAATGCTTAAATACACCTCTGTTGTATTGTTTCCTTCTTCTGGGTATTAAATTGATTTAATTGGATCAGCTCAGAAAAAATCCTTGTTCTTCGACCTTAGGAGTTTGCGTTAAGACCTGCTAAGCTCTTTGCCACCTCATGAAGATGAACTGTCTCCTTTAACTTTATTTTCACTAGTAGATTACATTTGTATTACAGACTGGGGCGAAGCAATCTGCAATGCTCCTAATCGACCTTCTAGAAACTTTATTTCGTAGATATAGTTATAATTTCTCCAATCGGTTTAGGGTCTTTTGCAAAAATCTATATATCTACAAAGTACTCGCAAAATATTATCGTACTAGCTATGCTTAATATGGAAGCTTTGCCAATGTCCTACTTAAGCTAGTTTTTATACTCACCACCGAAGGTTTGAGGTATATTAAACTTGTCACTTTGTATGTAATACCCACAAGGAAACTTCAAACACTCCATGAAGTAGATGTATTCTCGACAGCGGCACCAGACTTAGTAACGATTTAAACGTATGGATCTATCCATTGCTATAAAGTCTGTAGTAAACAATCTCCTAGCACCGCAAAAATGAAGATATCGGCTTCAAATTTGGCAGAAATATTGAAAGTTTTTGCAGCCAAAATTGACCACGCCCACCAGAAAGAATCCAGTATCGAAGTTTCAGTTTTTTGTACAAAAGTTTCTAATATGTAAATATATATTCGCAATCAATAACAAACACGGCATTTACCTGGGCGTGTTTCTTCCGTACGTCTGTCCCTCTGTCCTTCTGTTTGTCTGCTTATCTGCGTAACGTCTATGGTAAGCATATCCCCGGTCGTAAAAATAAAAATATTTGGATTAAAATTGATATTGAAAGTTCTCGCACCTACGATGTCATTGGAAATGGACCAAATCAATCGAGGGACACGTTTATAGCATAAGAGAACTGAAAACGCCTCTACTTTCTAGATGTTACTCATAAATTACACAATAAAAATTCTATGGTATTTCATAAAAGCGGATATAATATGCCACGCCTATCAAATATTATAAATTATCGAAATTTTGTTGGCGCCAGTCTCCCAATGCAAAGTAGCCTACTTTAGAAACCCTCTTTTGCACAGTAAGAGTAGAAAGTCTCACCTAATTTGCCCGGCATTCAAATGAATTCGAATGTTGCTTTCCAGAACCACTTCTTATAAATATTGGTATCTTAGCATAAACTAAAAAATGTCAATCATTTTTGTGTGTACTAAAACAGCCTCAAATGACGTAATGTTTATTTTCAAAACTACTTTTAATATAAATTAAACACTTAGCAAAACACCATACACTCTACTATCTAAAGACATAGAAAAATGGATTTGCGGATCTAAATTCTTTAAAAGAAAAATAAGACAACAATGGGAACAAAAATATCTCAAGTTTTCTAATTTGTACGAGTTAGACTTCCGAATCCGATATCCATGATTTCATACTCATTACTTAGGAGAGCTAAGTTAGAGCCTTTGCCGAGCTTTCTTAAAAATATTTGTTGGATGTCTTTTGCTAGTTAAATTCGAATTTGTCTTTACACCTTTTTCTACTTAAATGAATACTCTAAGGGCTTATTCAAAAATGAATTTTTATACAGAAAGTTATCGAGCTGTAGCACAGCAGTAAAGGCATCAAAGGAAATAAATCTTTTAATTTAATATCAATAAAGATTGTTTTAAGTCTCAATTACTCAATTTATTTAAAAAGGGGAAAAACCGTCTACCTTTTGTGTGTTTCGATTTCATCACAGATATTCTCCATTCCCATCATTTAATTCCATTAATTTAGTTGCATAAAAAAAGCTTTAGTAGAATTTTCTTAATTATTTATTATTAAAATTTATTATGAAATTTACTTTACTTACTTTTCAAAGCCTCGGGAAAATGCCAATCGCAAACACAAAAGGAAAAGAAAAATATTATAGCTTAAGAAATTAAATATCTTCTTACATAACCGAAATTCAAATTTACCGTAATGGTTAGCTGTTCTTTGCTACTTAGTTACTTAGTTTTTATGACAAAATGACTTGTCTTGAATAGTGTCTCAGGTTCAGACAAATAAGTGAACGAACTTAACAAAATTCGTCGAATTTAACTTAGTGTTGTAAACATGATTGGATTACGACGTTAAAGAGATAAAGTATTTTATGAAAATTAAACGCAGTTAGAAACGAAGTTGAATCATACTGAAGCAAAAATGTCAAAATTAATCAAAAGCCTGCAAACATTCTCCTAAAAGTATTACAAACGATATTCATTTTTATATTCATTCGCCTTTTTCGATTTTTATGCTACGAGTAGACTTTATAGTAAAGCTTTCATTTTGACATCCAAATTTCGAGGCGGTATTTACAAACAAAAGCAAAGTAATTTAAAAGATAAATCTCAATTGCCCCATATTATTCGCTCCCAGAAAAAAAAAAAAAATTACCTGCAAACGTACTCTCCTCTATCATATATTTGTTTGCATTTGTTAGCATTTATTTTCAATTTGAAAGTCAATCACCCCCAGCAATTCTTCATCATATTTTTTTGGTTTTCTTAATTAAAATACGATATATATATATATATAAATATATGTGTATATATATAGCGTTTTCTTTTTAGAAATTGAAAACGAAATACCGGAGAATTATTTGTTTTTTTTTTTTTGATTTATTTCCATTTTATTTGTCCACTCAGTTGAATTGAAAAAGTTTATGAATAAAAAATAAGAGATGCTTTATATATGACACAACGCACTCTTCTAATATCATTCAATTATAATATATATCTATATATATATATATATATATATAAATAATAAATAGTTTTGTTTTATAATTTTCGTTTTGAAATTTCTTTGTTTATAACCTCCACTCTAATAAGATTAATAATAATTCATTTTCTTGGATATTGCCGGACAAGAGAACTTTGACAAAAACCCAGCACCAGGCAGATAAGAACAAGCGTATCTTAATAATTTATCGTTTCAATGGTGTTTCCAGTTCATTTATCTCACCTCTAAAGACCGTTTCTTCTTAATTATTATTCTTAATTATTAGGTGTGTCAATAAATTCTCTGTATTTTTTGAAGAAATTCAAATTTATTAAAAAAAAAAAATTTTGTTATAAAATTTATTTATTGAAATATACACCAACCATGGTCCTTTACCTCCTAATGGGTAACTTACTTAAGCTCTCGCGGTAGAAAGTTTGCGGTTTCAAGACGAAGTCTCTCTCTCTCCTCGAGCTATTTTAGCACATCTTCAACTTTTTTGAATCGTTATTGTGCCAAATATGATTGCAAAGAACACAGCAGGTAGTAATTGGAAAGGGCCAAGTCTGGAAAATAATCCCGAGTCACGAGAAATCCTGGGTTGCTTCACATTGAAATCTTATGTTTTTGTTTGTCATGAAGCAAAAAGACTTTTTAAATTCTTTTGCCTTTAAATGGCCATTTTTCTTGAAACGCCTCACTTAGTTTGACCAGTTGAGCTTGATAACGTACAGATGTAATACTTTCATCAAGCGTTAGAAGTACGTAGTAGATGATTCCTTTCAGTAGCAACTTCTGGGCATGAAGATCCGGCTTTGCAAGAGATGTGAATGGTTATGCTGTATCAACTTATGTTTTTTCTCGTTTTGCATATGCATATAGGCACCATTTTTCATCAAACTTCCACGGCTTTTCAATTTAAAACGAAATAATAACATGCAATGCGATAAATGCTGCTTGTTGGCATCCATCTGTCTACACTTTAACGTACACTGAACGACAGCTTGCAAACAATTGAAACTTATACCGTACAAACATCAATGTCTAAGCTATCTATACCTGAAATGGCGGGAGAAATGAACCGGTCAGGTATGTTCAATAAAGCAACCAATTTCAATACAGAGACTTTATTAATACACCTATTACTTCTAATACATTAATCTGCGTGATCTACAAGATTATTTGATGAAAAAAAAAAATGAAAAATGTTAATTAAAATCATTAAAATGTATTGATTTATTTATTTATTTTTTTTTTTTTTTACAATTATGAAAATGGCTGTAAGTTAATTATTACCAGATGGGGTAAAACATGTAAACCCTTAGGTTTGGCCCTTATAAGAGTACTTTTATAAGACGATATAAAAAAAAAGTTTTCTCATTGATACCCTACGATAATGTGAAACCCAGTAAATTGCAGCTGCTACCAAGCATGCATGCTATTAACATTGAGAAAAGAAGTGAATAGGCATTGCTCTGTATTTAATGAAATCAACTATCTAGTGGTCTACTTTGTCGAATTATGCCCAACCATATCACCAGTGAAGGAAGTTATCGACAAACAGTTACTGCGCTGTCAATATACTAAAAGATATGATATGAAACTCCAACTCAATTTTAAAAAAAAATGAATTTTTGCTAGAATAAATGCAACGATAAAAAATACGGCGTGCATTCTATTGGCGACTCCACAGTATCTGTGATAAACAGGCCACGCACACACAACGTTGTAAAGCAGCGGAATTTCATTTTTCCTGATTTCTGCATTTTCTTAAGATAAAAATGGTGAGTATAAAAGATTCGGCCACAACCGAATGGAATTATCTGCTTGTTTTAGCAAAAATTTACATCTTAATAATAGACTCAATAGCAATATCAAGTTAGGAAGTCTTTGATCGAACATCCATTGGTGCACTTCTCAAGATAAAAAAAAAGAAAGACTCAAATCACTCAGGCGCTTCAAATTATTGTTGTGTATAAATATATTGCATTTGGCGATGCGGACAGTGTGACCACAATTCGAAGTTGAATCCATTCTTGCCTTAGTACGCGCAGCCAACTTCTTAAGAATCAAGACTATCAAGCCAGCATACCTGGATTCAAACACCAGTGCAATAGACCAAACCTTAATAACGATAATTGTAACTATAGAGAGTGCTCGGTCGGTAATGGCATGACATTTACCAATCGGGCATGACCTTTCCTTTCTTTCTCTTTCCACTTCTTTTTAGCCAACACCGTGTCCCCTACCCGTGTAAAAGACATAGCCTTAGTGATTAGTCACAAAAAAAAGGGTGCTTTTACTCCGGGCAAACGCAGTATTCCTTTGAAAACGGCTTTCTCATATCCATGCTTTCATGCAATGTATGTCAGCTATCTTTTAGGCTACGTAGTAAGTTAGAGTAATATACTTGGTTTATTAAGTAAAATGTTACACAATTAAGCCGTGTTTTTTTTTTTTTACTTAACACGTATATGCGAAGTTTCAGCAAAAGAATATCGCCAGGACCCATGTACAAGTGCACAAAGGTTAAACCAACCCCGAATCTTGTGTTAATCAAGTATGAATATACTTTTCAAAGTCTTTAATGCTGTTGTCACAAAAATTAGGACAAATCCAGCATACCACATGTTTTGGTCATTAGAAGTCAAGTGCAAGATGTTATTCTATACTAGCAGCAGTAAAAAGCACTGTTTGCATTCGCATATCTTTTTTTTTACTTTGGGTAGCTATATACGTTATAGTAGAGGATTCTTAACTGAATTTCAAATACGATCGTGCAATCACAGAGAGAGAGAGAAAGGTGCAAAACGTTTAGAATACACGTTTGACAATGTAGAGTTAACCAAATTATCGCAATACGAATATTCACCGCACTTTTATTGGCAGTTTTGAATAAAAAAAAACCACATATTAAAATATCAAATTCTTGCTGTACACTTCGCCTTTAAATTAAGCTGAATTTTAGTAATTTGACTTGTTACAGTTATAGAATATCTCCATCGCAACCAACAATCAAATATATATTTTTATTCGCAAAAGAAGAAATCAAAACAAAGAGCTTAACAAATGCTACACTTCTCACACTCTCTTCTTACTTATCTACTCTCTCACATACCTTAGAAAATCAAACACACAAACACGCATGAACTTGCATTCCTTCACCGGAAAAAAATTCTTTTTCAGATTTCTGTAAAAATTTTTCAAACTTACCTTTTAAAGTTAAGAAAATTTGTAGAATTTGAAGAACATTAAAGTGTTCAATAATAATATTCATGATATTTAATCAGTATATTTTTGTTGCTCTGTTTTGCAGGTACTTTTTTCCTATTTGATCTGTGTTCACCACAAAGTTCAATTATTTAACACTTCTTTTGCTTTTATAAAAATATACATATACATGTAAGGTAAATATATATGATCAACACACAGAATTTTTAACAATTATATAGCGATATTCTGGTTTAAATTTAACGAATACAAAGTAAATTTTCTGATTGTTATTTTATTGCACTGTTTGACTTTTTCTGCAATTGAAACACATAAGACAAAATTCTTTTTCTTGACAATCGAGAATAAAAAAAAAACACAATTTGTTACTGTGTTGTTGTTATTCTTGTTGTTCCTTTATATAAATTATATTAAGCAGGGCTGTTTGTAATGCATTTAATAAAGCAGAGTTGCTTGTAATTAAAAGATTTTATATGAGATTACAAATTAATAAAACTCTTTTAGCAATGCGAAAGATATTACTAAAGCGTACGACACAATAATTTCTTAATCTTTCTTAATGTACTCAAATTTTTTACTAGTTTTAATATCTTTATAGTGCTTGTAATTGTATTATTATTAATAGCACCCAGTATTGTATATTCAACTGTTTTCACCACAAATCAACATTTCTCTCTCTCTAATTGCATTATATCTATTAAGCTCGATTTGTTGTTTGTTGTACCAAAATTGTTCAGAAATTTATAAATTTTATGAAAAATATAAATAAAATTTATGATAAAAAGAGTTTAAGTGAAGAGCAATGAGCACTACCGTGACTTTTAAGACATGGCTTAATAAAAAATTGCGTGAATTAAATACAGACGAAACGGTTTTTGGTTCTTATATTTTGGGAATTCTTGATGGTGATGAAAACGAAGAAGAGAAACGGGAAGCTTTGGAGGGTATTCTTAGCGAAATATTAGTAAGTATTTAATTATGTTTCCTATTATTTAAATATATTTTGTTTTTTTTTAGAATGAGAATATTGAAGAAGTTATACAATCCATAATTGGTAAATGGGAAGAATATCACCCAAAAACAAATGAGAGTAATAATTATGATAACAGCCTTGATGTAGAGGACAAATTAACCAAATTATTGGAGGCACAAAATATACAAACCACCGTTAAAGAACGTACATACACAGAAGAAGAGAAACGCATCCGTGAGCAGATATTAGCCCAGTATTCACAGGTTAGTAAAATTAAGTGTTAAAAACAGGAGAAAGAGTAATCTTTTTGCAATATCAATGAAGTAACAGTTTTCTAAAGAAGGAAAAGAAACCAATGTAATTGTAAACACTATGCCCAGTTGAAATTCTTAATAAGATTGAAATTTAAGGATATAGATAGACTCTATTCTTTGCTCTTGTTACTGGGAAGAACGTTCGTCCGATGATGGATACTATAAAACTTATTTCTTAGCTTAAACTGAAAAGAAAAGAAAAATAATGAAATAATTATTTCCGATCATTGTTTACAATTTGCCTCTATTACTTAATCAATTCCTCAATACTATAAGATGTCGGATAATCTCGGTTCGCAGAAGTTCGGGAGACATAGGGTTTGAAAGTTAGTAGGAAAGATGTTATGGCGATCAGGAATGCTTTTAGTACTCAGCAATGTGTAGAAGAAAGCGCGCGCGACTTCTAGCCTAGACAAGCGGCATTTTTAGTTCAATTTTTTTCAGTCGTTTTGTCCTTCTTGAACAATCTTTATTGATCGAAACTAATTAAAGATTGCCCCACTGTGATTGCCAAATCGAATTACTGAAATACGTGATTATCAAATAAAAAACTTCGAATTTCATTTCCCGGTAGTTCTATTTTACAAACAGTGCCCTTAAAAAGATTTTCAGTGCAGAGCTGACAAGATAGACGAAAATAAAAATGTATTGAACTAAAGACGCTATCTAAACTTTATATATCTACTTTTACGTTCTTCCTAGACTGAGGTTAGCGACGACGACTATAACGCCACTCATTCAGATGAGGAGCCAGAAAAACATATAAGTGGAGGTGGCGGTAGTTCTTCTGTAAATGGTATAGAGCGCAATACCAATGTTCAAGATGTGTTGGCTCTGCAAAAAGAGCGCCGAGAGCAGGCACGTTCCGAAGCAGCTGCCAAAAAGCAAAAGGATAAAGAAGACCGTGAACGTCAAAAACAATTACGCGAAGAGAAAAAGGAGAAACGCAAAACCGTTAAAGGTGAACGTAGAAGGTAGCTGAGATGCATCTTAGAAACGTAGAAACAGGTATTCAAATTATAAGAATTTCAAAAATACAAAAAAAAAAAAAAATTGTAAAATAAAATCAATTGAAATAATATAACATGACGGGAATTTTAATAAATCTATTTTATTTTTCACTGAATTTTCGTCTCTTTAGATCATACTAGAAGTTTGCAGAGCTTTATTTCCTTTCCAATATGAACATTTTTAAATCAAGATTGTTTTTATGTCTACCAGCAAAATACGCTATGGCACTCTTAAAGCAGACTTTATTAGTCAACATCACGTCGGATGGATCAATCCCTATACAGACATACAGCAGTCCAGAGATGTTATCTAGAGAAATCTTATATTGTCCTGAAGTTTTTTGTTTTTCAGTGCAAAAAATAGTCATAACAATTTCGCATTCGTTGCTGGAAAGCAGGAACTTGGCACAAATACTCTTATTTAAATGTCGTGAACCATATATGAGGAGGGGTGTTATTTGCCTATGATTGTACTTACAAACAAGGCTTACATATAGGAACAAGGTCTATATCCACGAACAAGACGTACTTCTAACAAGTATTGGTTTGAGTCACGTTGCAGACATTAATGAGGCTAGTCTACGATTTAAGTAAATAAGATCGAAATGGACGCATTACATAGAAACTTCTTATTTTCAACTTATAAGTGGTATTAAACTACAAAATCTGTATTAATATTTTTAGGTGTTTGCTGGTCTCAATCAATCGGTTTAAATTTTCACATTTAATAAAATGATTTGAGCTGATAGACGCCAAAGACAGGAGTTATTTATTCGTTTCATCCAACTGTCAAACTTCTGCGTCAGTTAGTTCCATGAAGGAAATATGCTTTCAAACTTAATAATTTATCTTCAAATTACCATCAAAGTTTCGATATTTCAAATTGCCGTAAACTGACAAGAAATATGTGACAGAGTCTTGCAAATTTCATAATGTTCGGTGCTATTGGGAGTGAAAAAAATGATGATCCCGAACGAAGTTTTGTTGAAGAGTAAGTTTCAGCTTTTTGTGTTGATGATTCAAAAGACGTGCTTTGTTTCTAACATGCTATTCACAAGCTGCCGAAAAGACAAAGAAAAACAATTCGACTTCTACAAATATATATATATATTTTTAAATTGTTTAATAAGCTAATTAATAATTTATCAAATGAATCAACTTTCAAGAAAATTAGCTGGTATGATTGATCACAAAAAACGTTCATAAGAAATCAGTTAATCAACTTGATACATATGTATATTTGAACACAAAAAAAGAAATAATCTCGACTTGCGCGTTGCGTTTGTGTGAACTACAATAATCATATGTTCTTAAAATGCAGAAGAAGCATCATGAATAAAATACACGTACTCTTCGTTTGTGTATGTGTGGGCTATCACTGTTTTAACATCTCTGTGTTTAGCAGGTTGTTAAGACTATATATTTCGAGGAATCATTTTGTATGAAAGAACCAAAGTTAAACTTTAAATAAATAATAAGTTTTAAATTGATTATAATAAATCGTCTTTATTAGTTCTTTCTTCAATTTTTGGGGAAATCATGTGTAGTATAAATTAAAAAATTCCATAAAAGAAAGGTTAAAATAATATGTTATATATATATAAAATAAGAGAATGAGCTTTTAAATTTGAATTTATTCTTTTTCTTCTATTTTCTTCCTTGAAATCATATGACTCGTCAATTCCATTAAGGCTTATGAAAATCTAAATAATTTTTCGGGACGTGCGACTTAATTCATATTTATTTTCACTACCGAAACAAGAGCTCCAATTCGTTTGCAATTTCGTTTACAGTAACTTTAATTCTTTATTTCATTTTCTGTTTAATTTTCACATTTTGTATTCTATTTTGTTACATTTTATTTCAATTTACTTTCCCAACAATACCAATAAATGTGATTTCCGTATTTGGGATTACAGGATTAAAGTAACATTATTGTTAAAAGAAGAAATACATTATGAAGAAATAATATCGTAATGAAAAGTTAGAGAAACCAGAAAAGAGAGTGCACTAGATGCTGAAATAATTCCATAAAATTTAAAATTAAATGTAATATAATGAAGACCGACACATATCATTCGATTGATAAAGAGAGAGTTAAGAAATATAAACAAACATGTATACTCCGTTTTGCATCTGCATATGTTCAGCAACACTATCTTAAATTCTACACTTACTTTAGCATATCTGTCTTTAGCAAGAAGCAGACAATAGCATATGAAAGATTTTATATCACCAGACAGCTGATTGAAATTAATAAGGAAAAAAGGATTTGTCCAATAATTAAAAATCAAATATTAAAAATATTATTAAATTATATTAAATATCTTGTATTAGCTAAAAAAGTTAAAAGTAATTGTCCTGCGAATGTATTAGTTGTTAATCGTACAGCTAATGTTCTTAGACGAATTATATTTCCAATAGTTTCAATTCAACTAAGTATTACTTAATTAATTTATAATTGTCCTTTTTTTAGATGTGTTCGATGTTGTGTGAGGTGTCCTTAAGAAAGTGCTTGAACAACGAAGACCTAATTCAAACAAAACTTCATAAAATTTTAGGAGACAATCTTTATTGATCCAACAAATTACACATCAAACCACCAAGTTACCTCTGATACAATTACGTGTTAAGAAATCGTATGGCCATGACAATGCACTTTGGCACAAGTTTCACAATTACCATCGACCAGCGGTATGTTAGTTGCAGTCGTTGGATAACTTCATGGTTCTTAGTAGTTTACTATTTAAAGATCTCGCAGGCTTCATTTATGTAAACGAGTCGAACGACAAAATTAAATTAGTTTTTGCATATTATAGGGGTCAACGACAAAATAGAATAATAAATATGAATGGTTTAATACATTGCTAGGAACAAACGAAGCCAACCAAATTTGGTTTCTATCAACTTATACTTTTACATAGCGATCCAAAAGTTAAATACAAATTATTACTTAGATATGGTACCAATGGAAATTCCTACATTTTTGCTGCATTATTTGGTGAAAATTGTCTTATATTTACTTTTTTTTTTATCCGAAATGCACACGAAAATGTTGTAGCAAAATTAGCTCACTAATAAAATACGATTAATTGAAGACGAAAATTTGAATTGATCGCTTTACTTTTTAGTTGAATAGATCTCTGACATGTTAAGATAGGAACATAAAGATATTATTTGAGCAGAAAATGAAATCTTTGAAAATTCAATATGCTATGGGCGCACACGAGATGTGTTTATAGGCAATTAAGTACATGTAGGCAGTTTTAAAAGGAGACGATTTTCTCTATATTTTTATATAAACCAATTGAACGTTTGGATCGGTCCAAACCTTTGAAACTACCCAACGTTGGTTTGGTGGGGGCAAAGAAAGTTTTTGTTGAAAGTTTTATTTAGAAGTTAATTTGATTGAGTAAAAAGTTGAAATACTGGTATACTCTGTAATGCCGTCCAATAAGGAAAATGAATACGAAAATATATATTTTTGGGGCGCTGATATGAAAGGCTGTCAATTGTTGTTTGATCGAGCGATTAAGAATGTTCTTGAACGTTACAACCAATAAACTGTCTATCACTTCCCCCCGCTAATTGTTCTCTTCAAACCAAAAGAAAAAAAAAGGATTAGAATGATCCTATTGACAAAAGTTTATGATAATGACGATAAGTTGATAGAAAGTAGACGATTACCTTCAAGCTGACAGCCTTCAACAAAGTAATTAAACTTTTAGAGATAAATTTTCGCAAAAAAGTACTGAGAATCAAAGTCAAGAAGGTCGTCTAACCAATATTGTCATTTCGTACGCTTATGTATGTACTATCCGTATCACTTGCGGATCTTTTTAGCCGCTCTTGAGCTTCTTCCTTAATATTGGATGATTAGAGATACCAAGTATCGTCAATTTATGAGAAAAGTCCCGATAAAACTGTAAAGAAAAAAAAATTTTTTTTTGGAAGATTCCAAATTCTCTTCATATTCTATTAGAATCGCCTTGAGAAAAATCTTTTGGTGATATTTCTGCAATAAATTTTTTATTTGTTTTTTTTTGTTTTTACTTCTTACGAACTTTTGTCTATATGAAAAATTTCAAATACTTTTAAAATCGATTTTTTTGTAGCCTTTTTATTAGATTATAATAACACAATATCTGCTGTATGTGTTTATGAATAAAATTTAATTATTATTGAAATCTTAATTTTAATGCCTTTGATCAATTAATCGTAGTTATCATAATAATACTGTTTAGTCTCTTTTACTTGGCGTCGATTAATATTTCTTTTCGATATATTATTAGTAAAATTTATCATCACATCTCAGATAAAAGTATTTTTCCTTTGATTTTATGTCAATCTTATATTTAAATTCTTTAAATTCTTTTTATTTATTTATTTATTTATTTTGTGTTTTTTTAAATTATTTCATCATTTGAATACTTTCTTTAAATTTTGGCTTTTTATATTTGTTATTTATACAACATAAACATATGTATTTAAATGTATTTCTACTCAAATGTTTTATATATTAATTATTTTATTTTTTCTCTTATTTTTTTTTTTTTCCTTTTACTCCACAATTTTAATCACATAATACATGGAAAACAATTTCTAAAGCAAAAATCTTGCATATAACGTCTACTTAATGTAAAAAAGAATGATGTACAGCTGATGTGGAAAGAGTGGAAGAACAGGAGAAAGTAGTAGATTTCCAATTTTATAAATTTTTAATTTCAAAATTTTTCTTTTCTCTTTGTAATCTTATCAAGCCTTACAAAAGTTTCGTTTGCAAATTTCAAAAAATCATTTTCATTTAATCGTCTTCATCTCCATCATCATCATCTTCATCGTCAATATCGTCATCGTCGTCTCCCTCTAGATCGGCTTCATCGTCTTTCTCATCAGTTTCCTCTTCCACCTCTTCTTCATCATCGTCATCGTCATCATCATCATCATCATCATCATCATCATCATCATCTTCGCCTGTAATCTTAGAAACAAGCTTCGGTTGTTCTAGTGGCTTATGGGACATTTTCGTTATCATTTGCCTATTATTTTCCTTACTATCTTTGGCGATTTTGTCAGAAGATTTTTTAGTTTTAGATACTTCGACATCACTAAGATCCTCACTATTGAATTCTTCATAATCGGAACCTGGCTTCTCACCTTTCTCTTTACGTCTAGCCAATAGATCTGTAGCTTGTTTAGATAGTTTTCCCAATTCTGAAACATCAATAATCTTAACACGTCTATTATTCACATCCATGGATTTAACTTGTATATCTAGGAAATCACTAACGCGCTTATCATCCCAACTGGAATACTGGAAAAAGAAAAAAAATGGGGAAAAAAATTTGAAAAATTTGAACTCCAAATTAATTCTTAATAAATAAATTCCATTTACCACTGAACTGGAAGTAAAAAGAAATTCTTCCGATGTTGTTTTCACTCTTATATACTTTTGTAATAAATTTGAATCGTCCTTGCGCCACAAACATAAACGTTGGTTTTTCGTATAATCACCCACCAGATCTCTGGCATAGATCAGTAAACTTAAGATATTATCAGTTGTAGCTGAATTATTGCTATTGCTGCTGCCTCCTCCCCCCATAGCTGTTGCTGATGTTGCTGATGTTGTTGTTGTTGTTGAATTCTTATCGGAAAATTGTTTCTTAGGCGGTAGATTAGTAGGTGGTTTCTTATGAGAAGGTCCGGCCGCTTCTTCTTCATCATCGAACGAATTAAATTCTTCATCACTAGGCGGTTCTTCATCTTCTTCTTCATCGTCGCTTTCTTCATAGGTTGTTTTACGTTTAGCGGACGATTTATTAATGGTAACTGGATTTGAACTTCCCTTACGTTTGCGACCTCTTTTGCCAGCTGCAGCACTCGCTCCTCGTTGCTGTTTTTGTTTTCTACCATTTTTATTCGAAGCAGAAGGACGCCAATCCTCTTCAGAATCATCGTCTTCACTGTAATCCTCTTCAGAGTCTACAAATGTAGTTGTAACTAATTCAGTGCGGCTACGCATGTTGTTGTTTATAAGCGCAGTAAATGGATAAGTTCTTCTAATAAACTACAGATTAATGTGGTATGGTAGAGAAGGGCACGTACAGCTTCCTTTATTTTTCGTGCTTACAATTTCTTGTTTACTGTTTTTTATATTTCATATAATATTCTTTCTATTTTTATGTCTGCTTTTATATTAGTTTTTTTTTTTTTACTGTTTCCTAAAAACTCGAATTTTTTCTTTACATTATGTATATATTTTTATTTTTTTTTTTGGTATCTATAAATTTTTCCTTTTTTTTTTTTCTTATTTCTTGATCTCTGTCATGTATTCTTGTCTTTGATTTGTGACTCGAAAAAAAAATCATTTATTCACTTTAACTGTCACGCTTACATACCGTTACAGTACAAGCTGGAGAGCTCTCTTGTGTTATTGCACAAATATATATGTATAGTTTTCAAACATTTTTTAATTAATTCTTTTTAATATATTACTGTGCCGTTAAAACAGATAGGATTGAAGGAGACTGACTGATATGATAGAAAAATTTCGCGAAAAAACACTTTTTGTTTATTTGTGTCTGTATCTCCCAAGATTTGTTGCTGTTGTATTTTATTGCTACTTTTAACGGGGGATGATGGGGATGATGATGATGGTAAAAACTGCAGTACAACTGAAGTAGTAAAATGTAAAGTTTTGTTGTTTTCATGCTCTTGTAATAAGCTTTCAATGTCGAAAGCTTTCAAAATAAAAACTTTCATTATATTTCTCAGAGTATTTATTTCTCTTATGATATAAAACAAACAAACGCACAGTTAATGAATTTCTCATAATTGTTTTATTATACAAATATTAGAGAAATTATTTTTAAGGAAAAATAAATAAATAAATAAATTTAATTGTGAAGAAATTAAAAAAGAAATGTTTTTATATAATTATTTAAATAAAATAATAATTATGGAAAAATAAATTTGAAAAAGCTTTTAAAATATATTTTAAATTAACCACAATTTTTGCTTTAATTTCATTTATCAGGCAATGCTTTTGATTTTGCTGAAATATCCTGAATTATGCTGAATTCATTTGCCGCCACTTGTTGATTTATCAGAGAAAGCAAGATTTCTTTTGTGTAAATTTTGTATTAAGATTGTGTCTCTGAACAATAAGATGAACTTTTTTAAAAAGTTTTCATATGTTTCCAAGAATGGACTCCCGCGCGTCTTAAGTTCTTAATAGTATTAATAATAATATTAATTAAGCTTTTCTGTAGAAGTGTGAAACTTACGAACGTGTAAATTAATTTAAAATTTTTATAAATTAAGAAAAAAAAGCTTTATCTAAACAAAGAGAAGGAAGGAAGAAGAGATCTTTGTGTTCGTTATTGGATTATGCTATGTCAAAATGCTAAAATTTGATAGACCTATTTTCGATTTAACCTCACATATCAATTCGAAAGTGCGCATAGATTTTAAAACAAACCGTTTGTTAAATTTGCACACTTTATCCATAAAAATAAATGTAGATTTAAAGGTCAAAAGAAATTATGGTCGGCTATGCTGGCTATGTCCACAATTATGAAAGTCCGCTGGTTTTCTACTTGTGTTTAGGGTTCTTTGGGTATTCGTAATTCACACAGTCTTATAGTTATTACTATTATTAAATTTTTATCAGTAATCTTTTTTTTTTTAATTTACAGGCAATCTAAAGGTTTTGGGTAGACAAGATAATACGTGCATCGGATTTTATACAGTATTTCGCAACTTATGAATGTTAGGTTTGTGGATTGCCGCCTTACTTTTTTCGTGAAAACATGCTGTGCTCGAGTGAGTTGAGTGAGTGTTGAGTAGTTTCATATTGCTTGGTCGCAAACCCGTTACTGTATTTCGCACTGATAACATTATTTTGTCCATTCGCTATAAATCAATCCGAAGTTTTTCATACGTTTTTTAGAAGTGTGGATGTAATATTAAAATAAGAAAAGTTATGCCTTTGAAAGTCTATAGAAACTTTATTACTACCGTTTACAAAATGTAAGGGAATTGTATTTTCTCAAAATATCCACGTTATGATGTACGCAGCATTACTAAATACCCATCGATATCATAATTTAAGTTTCATTACTATTGTTTCACGGTTGTCTATAAGAAAAAGTATTAGGACTATCTTCAAAGTTTGAAGCCGATAAAAAGCCGAAAAGAAAATTGTAAACTGACGAAAATCAAGAAAAATATGAAATAAAAAGCAAGGAAGAAAATTATATTCGGTTGTGCCGAATCTTTTATACCCACCATCTTTATATTAAAAAAAGGGAGAAAACTGAATTGCAATAAGTGGGCGTGGCAGTGAAAGAATTTCCAATGTTTTTGGCAAATTTGAAGCCGATATTTTCATTTTTGCGGCCAGGGGAATGTTTACCACAGACATTACACAGACGGACAGACGGATATGCTTAAATCGATTCTAAATTTGATGCTGATCAAGAATGTATATATTTTGTGGTAGTTACAACAAAATGACAAAATGAAATATGCCCTTCATCTTCGGTGGTGGGTATAATAAGGAGAAAGAAATAAAAGCATTGAATATATATATATATATAATATAATAATATAATATATATATATATATACTATATATAATATATATATGTGATTGTCGTCAGTATTATATACACTATTTAGTTAAAAGTCTAAAAGCGCACACTTAGCTACAATAATTAATTGTTGTTATTAATTAAATTAATTTATTTTTAAACTTTTTTGCAGTGATAATAACGACTAGAAGGGACCAATTTGAAGATAAAATTTCTCATGCTATCTATGCATAACCATTGACTTTTGTTTCTAAAATAGCGGTAATATTTAATATTAAATGACTTTTTTCTCTACATTTTTTTTCATCGAATTATTAATATTAAAAACTGATAAAATATTGTTATAAATTAATTGAAGAATAAGAGTAAATAATAATTTAAAAGAATAAATAATTAAAAAAAATAGACGCTTAATAGCTTAATTTAAAAATTACTCTAGCAAACGAATCCCCTTTTTCTGAATTGAAATTTTTAATTAAAATACTAACCAATCAGACAAAATCGTTGTTTACTAGATATAAATAAGCTTCTCGATGAAGATATTCTTTTATTATATAATCAAGCTTGCGCCTGTATGCCGTATAGAGCCCCTTAAATTAAGAATGGCTCGCCAGATTTACTCCTTTTTAAAATCAATTTTTTCAACGCTTAAATTCATGCTTAATAATCTTCTCGAATATTATTATTCTATTACATCTCCTTTCATCGCAAAAAAAATTGATCAAAATTTCGCTTTTGTAGCCAATCACAGAGATACTAATAACCGCCCCAAAATGTTTTAATTAAATGAATAAATCTTTATAAGTAGAACTCTTTCTCACAAGAAAGGTTATCTTTTCTATTCCTTAGAATCCATTAATAAAAATCCGTAGATATATTTAATTCATTTTATTTCATTTTATTTCTTTATTTGTGCTTTGTATGCTTTTTCTTTTTTTTTTAAATTAATCCATCTATTTATCTTATAAATCATTTCACAATTAATTTTTACTTTTTATAAGTATAAATTTATATTATTCTAATACCACATGACGTTATACTAATGTATATATTAAGAACTAAAAATATAATTAAATATTTATGTTTATATATTATATTTTGTTTAATAATAACTCAGTTATCTGTCTAGGACGTTTTTAAATATATAATGTCTGGATGTAATTAAACGGAAAAAAAAAATAAAATTAAAAATAACTTTTTTTTAACTTTATAAAATTAGAAGTAAACAGAACGCCAATAAACACCCGTTTTTGGATCTCACTTTAATACAGAATGTTGCCACAAAAATACTGCGACGAGAGCTCAACAAAACCAATATTCATGGTAGGGCTGGACGCTTTATAAGTTGAGATATTATATATGGATTGTTCGATAATTTCTTCAATAATTCGATAATTCGATAATCTCTTCTATATATATATATATATATATATATACATATGTTTTTAATTCTAGTAATTTCCAGATTCAGAATTTCGGATTTAAATATAGTTTTCTACGTGCATCTAAATGTTAAGATTTTCAATACAACTTTTAATTTCGTCATGTGGAGACTCATGATTCCTGAAGCTTTAATGACAAATCAATTGTGGGTGTTCATCATTTGTTAACCACAGAATTATATCGCCATCACTTTTTCTATGTTTAGGGTATATGCCGCGCTTTGGCCAAGTTTAAGAGCGATTTTACTCTACACGACCAGAAGCCACCAAGCAGACAACGTAAACCGTGAAGTGAGAAGTATACAGTATTGAAGAAGAGTCGAATGTATCAGTCTCAATATTATCTGGTTGGTTGTCGGTATATAGGGAATTAAACCCTAGGTGGACATTTGAACAATATTTTGTTCAAAATATAGCTGCAATACTTAAACTTTAAAAGAAATCTTTAATATTTTGATACGTTGAGTTTTGTTTCTTAAATTTAAAAAAGTGACACTTTCAATTAAAGATCTTGTTCCAAGAAATATGTATATATATATATATATATATATAACATATTTTAATATTATGGTCAGAGGGATTTTAAATGAAAGTGGAAAGTGATTTGAATGTACATGCTGAAGTTCTTAGGTTTTTAAGTTTGCTTTTAGCCAAACTTGTGTAACGTTTTTAAGCATTCGCAGACGTTCATTTTTGTAACTCACTTCCAACATCAAACTTAACAAATTAAAACAAAATCAGATGAAAACTTAAAAATATGACATGATATTAATAATGATGTATATATATTTTTATATAAATATGTATTTATATATATATATATGGATTTATATATATCGTCCATCTGTCCATAGATATTCGTACTGGCTGAGAGTCTGCAGTTTTCTATTCAACTCTTCCCTTTGGCTTTTGTCAGATCAATTTCGAAAACCCACTATCTCAATTTAAGTTTACGATTTTATTTATAAAAAAAATCTAAAAATAAACGTAACATAAGATCCAAAGTCGTAGTCATTTATTGGAAAAAATAAAATCGGAAATCAATCATTTTGAATGTATTTTTGAAAAGAAAAAGAATAAAAAATAAATGCAAACATATATTTAGCTCACAAGTCGAATATAAATTCTTTTTGATTTTGATTTTTAATAATAATATAAAATGTACTTTATTACATAACTGCTTAAAACTTTCTTTTTAAAAAAGTCATTCCGAAGCTCGAAGAGCTAAACAAATATGTTTTGCATCATAATAATAAAAAATGTAAAACAAAATCGAATGTATACTCTAATCAAATAAGATATAATAAAATAGGAATATTTATTTAGTAACTTTTTAAACAAGAAATAATTTTAAAATTGAAATTTTTAATTAATTAATTATTTTTTATATATTTTTACGGGTAATATTCTATTTACTCGCATTTACTGTATTTTTATTGAATATAAGTAAGTATGTGTTATACTATTTGTATTATAAAGGTTTACAAACATTTGTCTCTCTAAAGTATGCTATGGTTTCTTGTTTAATTTTCTTTCTTTCTAAACGTATGCATTCTCTACACACATTTAGTGAATTTTAGTGCATAGAGTAGAAAATACTATAAATGCGCTACAAAGGTGAGAAGCAAACGCTTTAATGCGTTTCATAAGGAGATTATGTGCGGTTTTTTACTTTTATTCTCTTTTATTAATAAATATTTTGAATAGTTTAAGATAAAAGTTTTAGATTTATTTTCCTTTTTCCATTATTTATCTATTGCGTACACACGTTTTAATGAAAGCTGATCACGGTTTAGCTGAAGCAAATGTAGTTTTAATGATTGTGGATATCCGATGTGCGCTATGTGTATATTTATAAGCATTATTAGATAACAAAAGTCCTACTATTACTACTAAGGCTACTGCTACTACTACTACTACTATTCGCGACATATATTAAATAGAAATGATAGAGAGACCTCCTCAATCGCGATTATAACATTAATAGATAAACAGAGTATTTGCTATTTGTAGTTTATTTTCTCTACATATACGACCAACTAGGTATACATTTAAGTTTTGATGATTATCAGTAGATAATTTCGTAGAAGAAATAGAAAACCAAAAAAAAAAAAAAACAATTTGTAAACAGAAAAATTTTTATATGGTAAAATGAAAAAATTCAATAAACAAAACTTTACATAGAAACTAAACTAATACCTCGTAGACAATATTACGAATAATAAATTCATAAATGCCCTGCAGTGAATTTTGACACCGATTAATTTATTAAACTGATGTATACAAATTGCAAAAGATTGTTGTTTATGGTCATGCTAATGGTGCCCGATTTTTACCTCGTGAGCTTAGGTAGATTTTCCGATACCTCTTGGATATATTCTTACTAAGTTTGCTATCATCATTTGCTGATAAGTTGAAAGCTAATCTATCGCTAGTAAATCAAATTCGATTTATAGAAGTAGACTTCCGAGAGCTATATCTAATTTCAGCTTCGTCTCTCTTTCTTTGTAATCGGAAAATAAGAGGACATATATTACAGACCGACTTATAAGAAGACGCTAAGTCAATCAGCTTAGACTCTTATGCTGAACAACAATACAATACACCTTATGAGGTTCCGACTATACAAACTAAAGAATTTTTCTAAAAGGATTTAATATGATATCGTTATGATATCTTCAAAATTTTCACAGTTTTTGATCATTTGTAACTTGTAACTTTTTATTTAATTCTTATTTTCTCTTATCGCAATCAACGTATTTTAATTCAGACTGCAGAAGGTGGAATAGGCTTTCCTAAAAAAAAAAAAATTTATTTCTAGTAGCGTTCGGATATTTATTCTCGTTGATCCGAAATGAATAAATATTAAAAACATGTAACAAATTTTATATGATGGATGTGTACTAAAAGAAATAAAAGAATATAAAGTAATTTTGAAAAATTGACATAAAATTTCGTAGATAATTTTAAATTCAATCTCATTATTGAATATTTATGGAAATTACAACAACATCAAACTACATTTCAATATATGAGTTTTGTAAGCACTTTGTTTATTATTAAAAATACGCTTTAGAAAGCATGTACCATTATTATTTGAAATCTTTAAGATATAATAACATTTTCTATATTATTCTTCTAAAATAATTCTATTATTATTTATTTAAATTAAACCTGTTTTATTCCCCAAAACTTATAAATTAATTCTTCTCCATATTTAATTTATTATTAATTATCATTTCTTCTTAGATTTTTAACCGCTATACACGTGTTGGTGTCCCATAGATGGGATTAATATGATTACGTCGGGTAGTTAAAGGGGAAGGATTGTTATTAACACTTCGTCTGGTTGGCACTTGCTGGCAATCGGAAAAGGAACGATCTATATAAGAAAAAGAAGAAGAAAAAATATAATTTTAAATATTCACATAAAAAGTTAATAATTTAAAAAATATCTCTCTACTGTGATATACAAGCTTCAATTTACTGGCAAACGATTTTGTAGCAGGCTTTTTCGTTTTTATTTTAAAATACTTTTTTTTTCATTCTGGCTGCATGGCACATAGTCAGTAGGCATTGCCGTTTATACACCTCGCAACTAATTGTTTAAAGCGAAGTAACCGGGATATCGAGGAGATAATATTAATAAGAATAGCGCTAAAGTACTTCAGGTTAACTGGACCAGGTACGCAGAAGGTGTTACAAAAGCAATCAATGGCTCGAAAATGATTTTTTAAATTTGAAAAGATGAGTTTAAAGTCTATTCAGTATTTTCCAAATTGAAACTCTTTCACTGGGAACATAGGAAAACTCTTTGAAAGGAAAAACTCTCTCTAAATGTTCTAAAAACGACCTCTTTGCGGCGTCCATTAATGGAACTAATTTCTAAATTTTTTGTTTGCTTTCAAAATGTAGACAAAAATTCGTAGCAGCTTCTGCTTGAAATGCTCTCGCCTGTCATCCATCCGTCTACATTTAATGGAAAGTACAGGAAAAACTCCTTTCCTTACTTGAGCTACACTTCTTTTTCTATTTTGTAGAACTTTCTATTATAGAGGAAGCAAAAAAAGTAAAGAGGAAAGTTCCTGGAAACGTAAAGAAGTAGAGTAGGGATCAAAAGAAAGAAATTTGGCTTTGATTTGATATTACCCTTGGCTAGCTTATACGAAATATATGATCGTAAGTTATATATATCAGTCGTATATCGTATCGTATATGTGAATATCAATTACTTTATATTCATTTATATTTTAAGCGATTTGGCGACACTATGCAGACAATTCGGCAAGCAATTTCGCTGAATTTCAATTTGGGCTGAATTTCAATTTGGGCCCAATAGGAAGAATTAAAAAAAAAAAGAAGAAGCATTTAGAAGTGAACTAAAAATTCTTCAATATTTTTATTTGAATACTATTTCATATATCTAAATATATTTTATTTTAATATTAAATAAACCACAGTTTAGGAAAAAAAAGAATATTTTTTCTTTTTTAATTGTGGTTAGTGGGTCTATAGATCAATTTTTATGATCTTTAAGGTTAATCTTATAAAAGACAGAAGGCAATGAAATGTCTGAAATTATGTACGTTTCTTCGGGTCATGTTTTAAGATAATATTTGCGATTTTAACTGAGAAACCAGCAAGTAGATGGAAAGATAGATAAGTCCAACTCGATTTTGCTTTTCAAGTCGATTAAGAATGGAAGTGTTATATGAGGAAATCAATGCTTATGCCCATACTTTAGCAGTGCTGATAAATAAACTAAGGGAAGTGTATTGAAAAGGTATTGAAATTGAAAACGTATTGCAATTGAAAACGTATTGAAATTCAAAGAGCTATAAAAAATTAACAAAAGAGGAAGAAAACGAAATCTCATGAATCTTATTTTTGACAAATAGTTGAATACTCATGGCTAACTCCTTTTATATCTAACCTTTCTGTTCACCTTAGTACGTTGAAAATTGTGTATAATAAGATAATAAGATCAGCAGGTCCTTCTGACACTAGACCGACAAGATGGTTAAGTAAAACTTTTAAACAATTTAGCTGCTTAAGTGAGCGAGCCTTTTTAGAGGAGAAGTGTCAAGTGAAAATCACCCCTCACCACGTCGTACCAAAGGAGATTCTAAAGAGCGAGAATTTTTTTTAGTTTTCATCGTGTTTTCCAGATCCTAAGCCCTTATTTTACTACTGTCTCGATTCATTATTGAATCGCATAGGACCACCCAGAGTTTCCGCAAAAAAATTGTTTGATCACCGTGAACAATCGAACTCTTTAACGAAGAAATTGCTACGAACTTATAAAAGCACGCAACTAAGTTGCGTTGTGTAAGCCTGAGCAATATTTAATGGAAATAATAATAATTATTTTAATAATAATTGTATTAATAATAATAATAATTATAATTTTAATATATTTACATCTACATATACAAACTTGCACATCTCTCTTCCAGTTAAACTTTTCTGTCTTTAGTTTATGTTCAGTTCATTGTTTCACTCTACTTGTTTGTGTCTCTGATTCATGCTTCAGCTGTATTTATTTATTTATTTTTTATTATTATTATTGTTGATGATTTTTTTTGTTTTTTTTTTTTTTTTGTTTAAATAGATGTTGGATGTTTTTTGTCATTGCAGTTGATCATGATGGTGATGATGTATTTAGCGTGCATTTTGTTTTATTTAAAGAGTAGGGTGTGGTATGTGTATGAAAATGTATTGATTTTTATTATTATCGTTGTATGCAGTTGTGGCGGTACCATCATCATGATTAAAACAACAAATTAAATGTAATTTTTGTTATTTTTAATTTTTTTTTTGTTTTTTCATTTTCAAGAGGCACAGGCATGCATGTGTTAACAAGAAATGTTACAAAAACAAAAAAAAGGGAAAAATATATATTTAATTAGTTACATATATATATATGTATATACGAATCTCTATAAAATATATGTCTGAGAAAATAGATATTTACATAAAAAAGAAAATCAAATTTCATATGAGAACACTCCCTTCTCATCCCACCTATTATTTCGTTTACTTCTTTATTTCTATCATGCGTTCGTTACTTTAAAAAGAAAAAAAATTTCATTTTTTATATCTCAATTTACCTCTAAATTTCATGCCTTGTGCTTCGTTTATAATGGCTGCTAAGGCGGGATGTTGATAACGTTCACGAAAAACGGCTGAACCGTTAGATGGTGACATCATCATCATATTATTACCGTTAGTTAACGTCACATTATTATTAGCATTACTGTTATTTATTACCTTCTGTTGATGTTGTGGAGTATGCTGTGGTGTCATCGAAGGCGATTGTTGTTGATAATTTTTATAATAACGATTTTGATTCGGATCATAGAGTTCATTATGATTTAAGCGATTATTTGATTTAATAGAAGCACAACGATCCTCTTCATTACGTATCTTCAGAATTCTTTGCTCCTGAGCGCTGTATCGCGTACCGTTCAATGCTTGGGTTTGTGAAAGTTGTGTAAGTTGTTTTTGTAGTTGTTGCTTTGCCCGAAAACTGCCACCGGGAGAATTCAACATGGTACCTCGGGATGAGCTGACCGAGGTTTCAGTTGAATCGCGTGGTGATGCCTGATGTTGGTTTTGATGTTGTTGTTGTTGTTGATGTTGCTTGGTTGTGTTGGCGTTCACATTGCTGTTTGCATGCGAAGATAATTCACGATAACTGGACGGACGATGAGTGGATGGTGGTGTATCCAAACCACTGTCATGGGCGGAATAATCCAAATCATTACTTAGTTTATTCGAAGCAGCGGCAGTAATATTATTATGCGTGGGCAGCATAGGCTGGACTGTAATAGGAGTCGTTTCAGATTAAGATCTTATGGTTACATACCTATATGCATATATACATATATATATGTATACACTCACCTGAATGTCTTACATCAGTTGGTCCTTGTGGTTTACGATATAGCCAATCGCGATCCAATTCATTGCCGTTGTCGGTACTATTATTACGAAATATGCGTGGGCGTCTTAGCTCTACTTCACCCTCTTCGCCCTCCTCATCGACGACATAATTTGAACCGAAACTGCTATTAATAAAAATGCGTCGCGGTGATCCATACATGCCTTGACTAATAGCATTGAAGCTACTATTCTGTGACGCGTAACCATTCGAATAGCGGCTACAGTTGTTACTGGCTGAGTAGGGTATTTTTTGTGGAGTCGAATGATTCGTAGATAAGCCATTATTATGATTGTGATTTTCATTATTCAACGCACTCAAATCCGGTACCGAGTCGGAAAAGAGGAAAGGATTATTGCCACCATAACCGCACATGCTGTTGGTGACGAGCTTTTGTCGTAGACCACCGCCGCTACCTAGTCCAGATAGGCCGCTACCGTTGGTCATTAGCCAATCATCTAGAGCGCTAGAGAAAGTGCTACCTAAGCCGAAATGTTGCGATTGCAACGAGGCATGAGTTACGGGCGCTGCTAAAGATGCTCGTGAGCGAGGACCTTGAGCTATCTTCAATGCACGGCGTCGCTCTTTAGAAGTGATGGTGCACTCCTGAAATTATTACAGAACAAATTATTTATTAAAATTTTGCCATAGAAAGATAGATTTAAAGTAAAATTGTAGTCTATCGTTTGTTCTCCCTCTCTCCCTTCCTTTCCCTCGCTCTATTTCCCACGCTCTTTTTCTTCTGCTTTGTAAAAGTTTTCCTATATCGCATTTTATTACAAAAAAGGATTATTTATCAGACGTTCTATGTAATATTGATGTTCGCATCAGTTTCTATTCATTATCTATGGTCCATTGTCTACTACATCGTATGGATTATCATATTTTTGATTTGTGACATTCATTGTTTGAATTATTCCATCTCATTTACATTATTTCATTATTCCATATTTCATTATAATTATTGCTTCTACACTTTTCCCTATTATATGTCTACATATGATTTTCATTTTTTTCTTAATTATGAATTAATCACTGCTTTCAATCACGTGTCACTCTGTATGCTATATGATTTTGTTTCCTTAGAAAATTAATCAATAAACTAATGCCACCAAGTCAAAGGATAATATGAATGAATTTCATCAAATCGCTAAATTCCCTGTCGCTTTCAATATGCACTATAAGTTTTCTTTTTTTTATATTAAATTAGATAAAATAAATGCTTTTTAATGTAGGTAGTAGATTGGAGATCCACTAAGGTGCATATATTATTCTAGTTGTGCATCGTGTATTAATTTCCGGTTTCTTTGACAAGTAAGTCTGTCTTTTTCTCTCTTAAGATTGTATAAAAATATAATTTCAAATGTCGTATATTAATATTATTTTTATACCTAGTGTATACCTGATTGGTATCAATCCGATTTAGACATGCCCCGTCCGTTGATCTGTCCGTTTGTCTGACTTTTTGCCTGTCCGTTCTTCTGACATCTTGTCTGTCTGTTCGTCTTTCCGTCCACTGATCTATCCGTCCGTCCGTCTGTCCGTTGGCCTGTCCGTCCGTCTTTCTGTCTGTCTGTCCGTTGGTCTGTACGTCCGTCTGTCCGTCCGTCTGTCCGTCCGTCTGACCTCTCGTCTGTTCATTCTTCTGATTTCTCCTCTATCCGTTCTTCGTTCCATCCACTAATCCGTCTGTCCGTCCGTCCGTCCGTCCGATCCTTCGTCTGTCTGCCGTCGCAATCTGTATAATGTCAGCGATAAATTTCTCCCTCTTCAAATTTGGCAAAAATATTAAAAGCTCTTACAGGCAGGTTTTTATTCAAGATAAAGCGGTGATGGGTATAAAAGATTCGATCACCGGCGAACATAATTATTCTATTCGTTTGATCTTTTATCGTTTATTTTTTGAACGATATAATAATCATAATTTCGTTTAAGACCTTTCACGGTTCAAAAGTCACACAAAATACCCTACTTTAACAGTATTTTATTAATTTGTCATCACCATATGTCTTTTTTATCGATATGCAAGTGAACGATATCTGAAAAAATCCGATTCGTATGCAATACATTTTCTTCTATGTATTCGTATAAGATTAATTAACTACTTACCTCTAACAGCTCGAACCAATCCTCCAGGCCTTCATCGCATCTCAACAAAACACGTCCTTCTCGTCCTAGTAGCAATCCAATAGCGCTATATGAACGACGATTTAACCATTCCACCTTTTCAACATCAACTAATTTGACCTGAATTATAGAGAGAATAAAGCAAAAAATAAAAACAAAAAAAAAAAATTAAGACATTAGTGTGAGAATGAAACAAAAATAGAAAAAATAAAACTAACGTTTATTAAAAAAAAAAAACCGAAAAAAAATAGAAACAGAAATAGAATTAAGTTAATTAGAGAATAACGAAAGATATATAACCTTTTACGAAGAGGTTAATAACTACTGAGCTCTACTTTTTCTTATGAATTAAATTTAATTGAATTTCTATTTTGATGTGCATAAGTATTAATATTAACTCTGTATATGGAATTGCAAAAGTTTATTAAGCTCGCTTTTTGCTGTAAATAATAAAACATAGAATATATGCGTTTTGCAGGAAAGTGTAGCTCTTCTAGTAAAGATATAAAAACTGTACAATTTTTATGCAATTGAGAGCGTGTCGATATGCGTTGATCGTGGACAAAAAATACATATATGTGGTTTCCGTTAATAATATGTTATTAATTATTGTTTTTATTATTCTTATTGTTATATATCACGTTTAATTTCTTTTGTGGAGCTTTCTTTTTTCAACTATAATAAGTACATTTTTGATATGAAATTTAATTAAGAATTTCTATTTTCTCTCTATAAGTAGAAAGAGTGAAGTCTTATATTCGTTTAGTAAACATTCTTAATAATAGGTTTTTCGGAATCTCCGAAATGTTCAAATTCTTGGTCATATTGGAGAAATACTTGTAGTTGCTTTCACAATATGCTGAACAAAGTATTTATTACACTTTCTTCAGGTTGTAAATCCTAGAATATTAACATGTTCGTAGCCCTCGGTAGGCCATATAGTGGATTTTGCTACACGATGCTATTTATAGAAAAGAGTATACGAGCTAAGGAGTTAATGTGTACCAACATTTTTTTATAAAAATCGATTTCAAATCATAATCTGAACTGTTATATGTAATTGCTTTCTTTCCGTCCGTCTGCCCATCTGTCCAACTGGTGCCTCTCCATGATTCTTTGCCGCAATGTACAAGTACAAGTCGTAATATTCGAGTCATTTTGATAGTGACCTTTGATGGGATTCCATGTTTTGGCCCAATTGAGTCCGGAAAATATTTACGAAATCTCCTTCAGTAACGCCATGTTTTAGAAAAGCTTCTATTTGGGAAGAAGCTTCATTTCTATTTCTCAACAGAGATCGGACCAAAATATTTCCCGATACATTTGGAAAAATATGCATAATTTTGATGGAATGGGGACATTTTTTGAAACTTCTCCTGTCTGAATATTTATACAAAAAATAAGCCTTTTTATGATAATAAGGTGTTAGTATTAGACGATTGATCCAATTTAATGATTTGGCTTTAGCTTTAGTTCGAAATTTGGACTGCTTTGCTTGACATACTAAAGCTCTTCATTGTAAGATTTTCTCAAGACTCGGTATGAATCTAAAATTCTTAATTTTCTCAAATGCTTAAATAGTTCATGATATATAACAGTTTGGCCGGCCAGACTAGAATGAGTTATCTTGCTTTTAATAAAGCCCGTATCTATCTCTCATTCTGTTCATCGTATTTAAATAATTTTGTCTTTATTTGTTAAATAACGAGTAATTATTTCTCCAAAAAATATCCCAAGGATCTATGCAATGCACAAAACATAATTGAAAACTATTGATTTTGTTGTTTTCCTTTATGTCGTCAGGCAAAATAAATTCATTTATAATAATTTATCAATTGCAATGTGCTGCTTATTTCTCCTAATTGCAGATATTATCTCTGCTTTTATATATTTGAGTATGAAACAATAGAAAACTGCGGTCGTATTGATTACCCAAAGGACTTGCTTTGATTTCATTAGGAAAAGTAGTTTTGCGTTTCTTTAGATAGAGGTTCGGTTTGCAGGTTGATTCGTCATGTGTTGTCTCTATTTACAATTTTGCGGTCATTATCACAAATTCATGGATACAATTACAACTTGCAGAGATAATTGAAGCGAATTTATATTTTAAACAAAAGTATTTTGAAAATATTTTTATATTTTCTTTTTTTTTTTTTTGTATCTTTTGTTAGTGGCTTTTTGCCAGCATTATTGATGGCTTTTAGCCAGTATTGATTGACCTTAGCCGCTGGATGAAGCCCAAAAGTAGTAGACTATAAACATGCAGATAATGTTTTGTTTTAGTTTAAAACTATACTATCGTTATTAAAATAAAAAAGAAATTTTCAAAGTTTACTGGTAACTTCGACTAAAGCAAATCAATGTTTATTCTTGCTGCAGGACTCTAGGCGTTTGCTGATTTTGTCATTCATCTGCAACAGCCAGTAATTTTCTAAAGACTTAACAAAATGTCTACAATTTGAATCTAATTTAGCTTTGGTAGTTCAACTTTTAGTTCCATCATGCTTTGTGTTATGAAAGTCATAAATATTTTCTAACGCTTTTGAGAATTAAATTATTTAGGCTTTAGTCTCAAAAGTCAATTTCATGCAGATGTGCTTATATATAGTATTATTATATTTTTAAATATGTTCCAAAAATCGAAATAAGTTTATTCTTATTCTTCCGCCTGAGCATTCTCCATACAAAATTTCAAAATGTTTTTCTCATATTTTGCAAGTCGTAAAAGATATTGATTTGAAATTCAGTATAAAATTTTGCGGCGACATATAAGGACACAGTAAAAATGGTCCTAAATTAAACCATTCAGTTGCAAATAATTTAGAGATAAACTAAACACTATAGTCAGGCAGAGCTGACCATACATACGTACCCTACACGTAATACAATTCTTTGTTTACCTTCGAGAAAAACTAGTACAGATTAGATTTTGTTCCCACGTAAAGGCATGCTTTTTATGAGTCCTCTTATAGTAAGAAAACCTAAAGCGTGAACTGACACCTGGCCCAAATTTACCAAATTTAATTTTTCTATTAAACAGCTTCTTATTCTTCTACTATTTTTAGCATAAGGTACTACTTTGTTGCGAGACTTTTCGTGAAACCCCTACGTGGGATTAGTAAAGTGGACTTACGTGGTCCAAATTTAATTTTTCTGTCAGAGAGTTTCTTCTTATTCTTCTACTATTTTTATCATAAGGCAATACTTTGTTGCTATATGTTCGTGAAAACTTCTATATATGGAATCAATAAAATGGACCTTCCTGGTCCAAATTGAGTAAAGTTAATTTTTTTGCTAAATTACTACTAGGAACTGATTTGCATTATAAAATATTAAATATTATATAAGAAGTCTACTTTTCATAAGAATGAGTATATAGGAGAGATGGTTCATGGTCTCATTCGATCCAAATTTTTCACATTTATTTTATACGTCAAAATACTAGTTCCTACCGATTTTTGTTGAAAAATGTTAGGAATGGCAATGTCTGTTGTATAAAGATTTTTTTCTAAATAGGATATTACATGAGGTGCGACCTCGATCAAGCTCATTTTCAATAGGATTCGACTTTCGGCCGAAATATGTCCTCGTATCAAAATTCTTCTAAGTTATCAAAAATTGCAACCTGTACGTCGAACACAAAAACAAACGGACAGACATCAGACAGACAGGCTTAAATCGCTTCGAAATCGGTCGGTATAATAGAAGTTGGGTCTATCTTTGAACCCTTGTGGATGTTACATACATCCATAGAAACTTAATACATCCTGTACCGCAAGTAGTGATGAAGGGTATAAATAGTTGCGATTTTTCTATAATTTCTTTAAATAATGAATTTAGTGAATTTTCAAGATTCGTACTGAACCGTGTATAGCTGCTTTCTTGTTTGTTGGAAAACTTTGCTTTCTTTGTGACAAAAGCTATTTTTTCTTATGAGAGTTTATTTAAAATTTTCTTATTTTTCATTCTGGCTTAAAGCCAAATTTAATGGATTTTTCCAAATGAAAAAAATTATTTTTGTTTCTCTTTCTTTTTGACAAAATGTTGTTTATTTGTTTGTTTAACAAGAGACATCTTTAAGATACATACGTACAAGTTAATGAAGAAATATATAATAAACGAAAATGGTGAACATGTGTCAAATGAAAAGAAAAAATTGAATTTAAATAAAGTGATTATATATAGTCGCCTTAAGTTAAATCTAGATTTTTTTATACTGAGCCACCTGTTGTATGAAATATGTATCTGCGCATAAACGATTAAAGATAAAATATTTAATTTAAGTAAAATGACTTTACGTAGTAGGTTGGGACAAAAAAACGTAAGTCATACCATAGCGCGTGTGAAAAGCGGCAGCCCATAGATAAATATAGACAAGCATGAGCGTTATAGTCGGGCAAGTTCGGCCATTAAATTAAACACCATACACCACTTTGTCTCTAATACTACATTTACTTATGCAAGAAAAGGCTACAAATTATATTTTGTTTCCATGTAAAAAGAGCATGCTTTTCATGGAAGTTCACAAAATTGGATCATCCGATCCAAATTTTTTAAATCAATTTAATGTGGCGAAAAGCTAATATTCCGCGATTTCGGCCGAGAAATATTAGAAATGGAAATTTTTTTCTAATAAAGAATTTTTCAAATAGGACGTTATATGGGAGTAACCGTAAAATAGTACAATCACATCCAAGTTAGTGTACAAAAAATCGATGAAAATATTTGAAAATATTACTACATGACAGTGAGGCTGGCAGACAGGTTTAACTCGATTTGGAAAATCGACAATAGAAAAATCGAATCGATTGGTATCATAAAAGGTGGGCCTATTGTAAGCTCCGCATAAACTTATAAGAGTCTGTACTACAGGCAGTGTAAGGTATAAATATTAAGAATCGCACGATCGGTATAACAATCGTTATTTTTGAGTACTATATATTGTTTGCTAGTTCAGTCGCTTTTTCTCTTCCTAGACAATGCGCTAGCCTTGAATGTTTCTTCCTATCTTAATTGGATGTAAAAGTTTTAATGGAAACCAATCTACGCGACTGACTTTAATGACGTAAACGAAAATTTTGTGTTTATAGTTGGGGAAAAAAGCCAAAAATTATGGGCTTTTTTGTTGATTATACTGATGAGCAATGAATTAAACTTAACGTGTAAAGTAACAATTTTGTATCCAAACTTTCCTTCGCCAAATAAAATTACAAAAGCAAAGTCGTAATCTTTGGCTTTTTGTAGAAATATATTGAGATCGATTTCGCCTTTTTAGGTTGAAAAATACACATATGAAGAATATATATTAACAAATCATACGTATATATATACTCCATACTTCATATAAAAGTCCGTTGGCATGATAGTCATCACTTTCTTCTCAGTGACACCTCAACATATTTAACGTTATACGATTATATACCTAAACAGGTTTATGAGTCATTTGTATGTCATTCCATAATTCACATCACGATTGATTCGTTTGAGTAAAAATATTAAAACAAACATTTATCTAACGATGCTTGGTTTTTATTTTATAATTTATATTTAACTAGAAACTCGTAAACAGTTTTATAAAGTGACGAAGAAAACTAAAGCCTTGAAATTTTTATTTAGGCTTTATTCTTAATAAACGTACAACTATATATATTGTAGGTGTTTGTTTATTCATTTGATTGTATTTTTATTTCAATTTTCAAGTGTCTAAGGTCAGGTCTTTGTTTATTAAACTACAATTTCACGCCAGCAGTTCCATAGTTTTTAGTTTAATAAAACAAAAAAAAATTCAATTCGTTCAAAACGAATCTTAAAAGCCCTCCAATAGAAGTAAATTGTTTTTATTTTTAGTTAGAATCGTTTCTACTTCCCTTAGGGCCCGAACCGATAAGCTCGATATATAATATATACACGATATATGATATATATATATATGGTATTTATATGATATATGATATATATATGATATATGATATATGCTATATATATGATATATGACATATATATGATATATGATATCTATATGATATATTATATACGATATATATATGATATATGGTATGTATACGATATAATATATGATATACATACGATACATGATATATTTATAAATGTTAGGCTTTTTTTCTAAAAGCTGCTTCTTTTTCTGGCTTTTTCTAATCCTAGTAAGTTTAGAGCAAAAAAATTTTAAATTTTTGAACAAATTTCTGTAAGAGATGAGCAGATGAGCGGCGAAGGCATACTTTATAGTAAGGACCTGCAGTATATATAACTAGAGGTAATAAGATGAATGACAATTCTATAATACTTTCCAGCTGTTAGTTGAAAATATTTAAATGCAAAGTCGTGAATCGGTTAATTTTGCAAGTTGCACAAAAAAAAAAAACTAAAAGTACATAAAATATAAAATACTTTGATGAGATAATAATGAAATGATAAGAGGTGAGATGAGATGAGGTGACGATGAAAACTGTAGAAAGGAATTTAATATAGATAGCTATAGAACGAGTAATACATTTAAATTAATCTATCGAGAAATCGCAAAGATGTGTGTAAGAAGTACTGAAGAACTTCATAGATAAACCTTTTGTCAAAATACCCAACAACTGCGCCGTACATCCATGGCTGTCTCACCATATCGGAGAGATGTAGAAGTTTTTGAACTTACGCTAACAGCATAAGATAGTCCTCTGATGGTTCAAAGCTGGAAATTTGCGAAGCTGAGGTTGGTACCTGCGGCACGAGATTTGAAAAGACTACCGGTGAGGTATGCTTCTTCTATATTTCAAGGTAAAGTCTATGTAATGTCTGCCTGCCTATACCTTCGAATTCCTAAGCGGAAAAAGAAGAAGAAAGTTTGATCAGCACTCATTCCGACGGTCAAGCCTGTCTGATGACTCTAAAAGTGCGCACAATAACATCTACGCTTGTGGCACAATGCGTTTCAATCTTGAATGAACTACGTAAGCACTATGAAGTGTATCTAATATGGTTACCGAGACATTCGGTTATCGAATCCAATGAAAAGGCTGACTGTGTTTCGGTCACAGGAGAGCCCGAAAGACCATGATAGATTCGAAACCTGTTTGTGGCGTGCCAAGGGGCCGAATCAAAAAGCTGGTATGTTATACACTCTGCAATCTAAAACATGTTAAAGATCCTGTAATCTTAAAAACATAAAATGTACCAAAAGGCTGGTAAGTTATGCATTCTGTAATATAAAAAATGTTAGCGATCCTATAATCTAAAAAATGTAACATGTATCAAAAGGCTGGTATGTTATAGACTCTGTAATCTAGAACATGTTAGCGACCATGTAATCAAAACAATGTAAAATGTATCAAAAGGCTGGTATGTTAAAAACTCTGTAATATAGAACATGTAAAATATACTGAGCGGTGAATTTTTATCGTATATGTGAAAAAAAGTATGAACGATGAATTTTGGATTTTTCTTTACAAAAGATGAAAACCTTACTGAATATTAAATAAGTTTAGAAATACATTAAATACATATTGTATTAAAATTATAATTCGACCAACATTTTTGAACATTAAACACTAAATTTTAATAATAATACTCAAATGTACAATTTTTTTTTCATAATATTAAAAGTTAGTTGGAAAATTGAAATTGTTCCATTTTCTCCGTTCCTTAAATGTAAAATTAAAAAGCCAAAAAAAAAAAAATAGAAATAAATGACAATAATAAGTTACGGTCTAATATATATAATAATCTTTAAAAGGATAATTAGAAAGTGGAAAAATTGTAACCGGGTGCTTAAGATTTGCTTTAACGCATATCGAAATCTTTTGATGATAAGACAGAACTGTTTAATATTCAACATATGCAACTGAAATTTTCTAAAATAGTTTGAAATAGTTTCTTATTATTTTATTATTGCAATTTTGTCAATAACTATTCTGGACAGATACATACACGTGAGCAGCGGCTTGATTTGCGAATGCCATTTTTCTGTTTCGATATATTGATTTTATGTGCCTGTGTGTTCATATAAGAAGTCTGTTGGTTAGGGTGTGGGTTAATTTTTCTTAGTTTAAGAAAAATATGTATTATATGACGGTTTAGTAAATTTTCGTTTTTTCCTCTTAATGAGGAACATTTATGTGTATAAATCAAATTTTTCGGTTTCTCGTTTTTTTGTTTTTGCTTTTTTTCTGCTTGCCAATAATTTTATATGTAAATAAGCTGTTGAATATTCATTTAATTTACTTCAGTCTTTTAAGGTAGAGTAGAGCAACTACTTAGAGTTACATAAAAAACTGTATATATCGGTCCTGTGCAACTGTTTTTATTCTCGTAACCCGTTGTGTTTGATTCCAGGAATTATTTCCATCCTTTGTTTTTGTATTAAACTCTTTGTCAATAGGAAAAAAGTAATTCATTGTGGCGGTATCGGGCAATAACATATTTTAGTTAAAGCTCTTGTCATAGATGCGTGTGCACACACACACACACACACACACATACGCACACGCATGTTCGATTATGTCTTTTGATTTCCTTTGACTAATAAATCATCTATGTTTTATAAATATTTACTTTTACAGCTCATTACTGTCGCAGAAACCTGTGTGTTAGATATTTTTTTTTTTTTTTTCTTATTTCTTCGTTTAATGTCCAATATTTGCCTTAATGCGTGCGTAACTTTCTTGCTTGTTTGTGTGTGAAATGATTCGTAGCAAAAAAATATTCATTTTATAAAAAACTTTCTCTCTAGCGGCAATATAAACATTAAGTCACTAGGTTTCTTGTACACAAGCACACAACACACACAAGCACATTATTTTAATCCGAATGCTTTTTTCTTCTTCTTCTTGTTTTTGTTTATTTTTAATGAATGGTTTTTTTTTTCAAAGCGATTTGTTTATATTATGACGACTACAGTTAATTGCTTTTAACTTCCGTTTAAATTGTTAGTCTTTAGATGATTTCAAAGTGACACAGATTTGTTTATGGGTGAACATGATGACAATGATTTGTTGATTTATTTAAATTTTTAAAAACACATTTTACATAAATGAAATAATGTCAAGTTTAAAAGACAGCCGCGTCATTTCAAATCATTTTTAAACACAATTTTTCAAAAAGATATTAAATACATTTTGCGAGCAAAAAAAAAAATGTAAATTTTGCTTGAAGCTCTAAACAAGCTATAAAGGGGGTCATAGACCTCAAAAGATTTATATGCTCACGATGATCGGCATGAAATTTGAGAAATGCTTCAATCCGTTTATACATATAAGTCTGTATGTTTGTTGGTTTTATAGTCTCTTCTATATTTGCAACGAAAAAGTAAATAACAACAGCAGACATAGACGTTGAATATAGAATGCGGTTTAAGTTAATCTTTTCAAAGTTTTTGTAGTCAAAACTTCAAAAATAGTTTATTCAGTAACTATTAAGGGTCTTATAAACCCCTCTACCTCTAGTTATTAACGCGTAAACTTTATTTTTTATTTTTAATTATAATTTAAACAATTTCTAATGTCTTGTATTGACTTGTAATTTGGATCAAAATAGGTTTTGCAGACCGGATATCCCATAAAAAAATAGATCTAACTTTTTACACCCCGGAAATTATTAGGGATCCTTGTACTCTATGTCTTGAACCTGATATATCGATCCCAGAAGACCGAAGAGAAGATCGTCTATGCAGATTCCTTCAATAGTTAAAAACCGCTCCATTTTCTTTCACCCCGACACTTTTACTAATGCCGACCACAAATTTGGAATAAAGTTTAATCGAACCGAACACAAATAATTTTACTAAACACATAAACAGCATCCATCCATCCATGATTCTCTTGCTTAACGTAATTCGAATTCGTTTCAAGTACCAGTATCGTAATCGCGTTTATTTCCACAATACCTTTACATATCTGCAGTATTGTTGATGGATATGGGAAAATTCAGCTTCAGCTATTTTATTTATTTATTTCGAAATAGTTGCTAAAGCTGTAACATGATTTCAAAATTTTTGTATTTTTTTTCAAAAATCTCAACAAAATTTTAAAATAATTTCTAGCAATAGAATTAATTTTTAAAAAAAAAACAAATAATTTATTCGAAATATTTTTATTTTGTAAATTTCTGCTTTGATTTCTTAACCATTGCTTTTTGAAATCAACCCAAAATCACGCAAATATTTCAAAAACTAAAAAAAAAAAAACGTGAAAAGTAGAAAAAAAGAACGCTACACCTTAACAATGATTACATAAGATAACATTTTTAAAATATAATTTTCATGACTTATAAATATAATCCATTGTTGGTATAAGCAGGTGATGGAAAAAAAATCGACTCAAATGCTACGTATGATGCAACGTGGAAATGTTCAAAAGCTCCAAATAAAGCAAAAACTGCATTGCATTTGTTCAAAAAAAAAAAAAAAGTTTTTTCCTTTTTGTTTTTTGCTCATTTTCGCTTTCAAAGTCCAAAGGTGAATAAAATATGTTTGTTTTGGTTAAGAAATGTGTAAAGAAACTTTTTTTTTTTTTCAAAAGAAGAAGAGTAAAGAATTTACGTTCTGTGTTGACAAGAAGTCATAAATTATTCGATTCTTGAGAATTTTTGTTTATCAATTTAATGTTTTTGGCATTTAATACAGGGTGTCCGAAAATATATGCAAGATTTCAATTAACTACCAGACAGAGTTATTGCATTTTAAATTGTAATTTTTTCTATTGAGTCATAATATACACTGGATGAGATTCTGTGTGGGATAGCACAGCGTGTAAATTGCCTTGACAGCTTTACTGGCACCTACCTGATAATTAGCAATTGTCTCATGCTCTGAGCTGTTTCACCGGATGCATGACATGCGGTAGTGTCTTGCTCGCATTCACATCAATATCATCCAATTTAGGCAGAACGGACTGAGTTATCAAATCGCGCGGTATTGAGCACCAGTAACATATTTTACGCGAAATCATATTTGTTATGAAATTTGCGAACTGTGTCCGCCAAACTTTCATTATTCTCGAAATAATGTTCAACAATGAAAACGCGTTGCTTTGTCATGGAATGCTCCATTTTTGCTAACCCTAAATTGTCAGTTGTCAAACTACTTATTTTTTTTAGTTGGCAACACTCTACCATAAAAATGGTGGCAATTTCAAATCTTGCCTGAATTAATCGATCGTGCGTTCTGTCATTTTGTTGTGAGAAAAATGTGAGAATCCGCATAAAGATTTGGATAAGGCGAAGAGAAAGTGTTACTATAAACTTTCAATTTACAGATTAGGAATATCAGCAAACAATATTACTAAATAACAAACAATAAGGTTCCCCCTCTTGATTTCTAAATTATAGCATATTCCCATACCACAAAGTTACGATAAGACATTAAAAATACTTCTAAAGGTTTGTATTAATTTTGGGCGAGATTGAAGAAAAAGGGGAACATTCTAAATTGCACGAAAAGACAACAGTACTGCTGAATGGTAAATTCGTAGCCGATCAAGTTGCAAAAACAGCTAAGACACGATTCAGCCATAGTTACATAACTGGAGTTAGAAAAATATAAGGAGTACAAATAAGTTTCTGCCGTTTGATGTGACTACCAGAAGGTCTTGATGAAATAGTCAGATGTGAAATGTAATACCGTAGTTTTGGTTGTCTGGTATTCAATATAAACTTGAAGTATTAGTGACTTCGTATCCGCTTAACATAATGCTTTTTGTGCAAGTCCTTTGACTACTTGCGACGAATAACCGACATTTGCGGGAAATTTTAGTTTTAATCCTAAATTCTAAATATGGTGCCGCTAAATTCTTAAAAGCAACGAATAGTATATGATATTCAAAGCACAAATAACCATGATACAGACTAGACGAGCGGATCCCATGGACGATCAAGCTGGCGATCCTGATTGGGGGGTGTAGTATATTATGGGTTGTTTGAACCAAATGGGATCATCATTGGAGAACGCTAATAATTGATGAAGTTTGGATAAAAAAGCAGGGTAATATGTCAGAATACCGCGAGTTTTTAGCACAACGAAATTCGACCTCATATAATAGTAAGACGCGCGTAGGAAACTTTAATGGCACTAAGCAGGAATGTGCTACACATCACGCTATTCTCAATGAATATTACCCGTTCTGGTTAATACTGGTAACAATCGGTTGCTGCTTATTGTATGGTCAAGAACCATATCGAAGAAGCGGTTCTTTTTGTGTAAAACTTCAAAAGGCCAATTGTCTTTCCCTTACATTATTCACATTTGGTGTAAATCTATTAGTTCTGCAAATTACAGACACAGCTGAACGTAAGCACAAGTACTGTTGGGTTGCAAGAACAATAATATCTTACTTAACCATGAGCATGTAAGCAGAAATGCTGCTGAGTTGCAAAAGCAATATTAAAGCTAAAAGTCATACGGATAGCGGACAATGGCCAGATGTGTATTCTTAAGTTGACCTACTACAAGTAGTTTATTAGAACTAACAGTTGAGTATTTAACGGAATCCCTATTTACTTGAAAGAGAATCACAAGTTACTTATGCAGAATAATTAAAAATAAGCAAGACATAGACGGCAATAGTGATATAAACACAAAATATGAATTTTGATTTTATTTAAGCATAAATTTTCCTCATTAAAACATATCTCAGTTAATTTCATTTTTTTCTACTTCCTGAAGAAGATTACAGAAAGCTTTTTTATATTGCATTACGGGTGATGACCGCTACTTATTAAATTAAAAAAATAAATAAATAATGATGACTGATGCACATACGGTGCCACATATATGTGAGATTTAATTTACTCTCTTTTTCTTTTGCCTTTCATGCATTTTTTCACGTTTTGTTTTATTTATTTACTTATTGTGTTTTCATTTAATAAAAAGATTAATTTGTCTTTGTGCAAAAGATAGTCGTCACTGCTCACATTGCTCATAGCAACGAACGAACGTATATTTGCTTTCAGTAAATGCTTACCTTAAATATAAATTGTCCCATGTCAGAAGCACGTTCATTGGCCGAGCCAGAGGCTCGCTTAAAGCAATGCAGATAATCACGTGTCAAAACAAAATATCTGCAAAGTGAATTAAGATTTTATTAAATTCAAATAAATTTCAAGTTTTTATAAAATTGAAAGAGTCTCTTAAAAACTAAGATAAGTGAGATTAAAGTGGGTTGATTATCCAAAAAAAAAAAAAAAAGAAAAACTGTTTTTAATATATTCTTTCAAAAAGTATATCAATTTAGGTAGGTGTCAATTAACTTATTATGGATTTATATCTCTGACCATTGAATATGAAATGAAGTTAAATTTATTTTACATAAAATAATTGGTGTCAAGTAAGACGTTTACAAACGGAAGTGGTAGCTCTTGAAGAAAGCGATAAGTGTCATGTTGGGAAATAATTCAATTAAATAAAATCTTAATTTTAGCCTAAGCGGAATGAAGGCAGTTTTTTTTACAGCGGTTTACCTCTTTTCTTCAAAGAAAGGAAATACAATTTCTTAAGGTTGGGATTCAATTTAATGAATTTTCATTTATTCTTTTATGCATTCTAAGCCTTTAAATCCGGACTTTAGTGACAAATTTTATATCAATTTTATTATTATTTTTATTGCTCACACTAAAACTCATCCCAGCTGCTTCTAATTTGTGTCGCTGATTTAACTTTTCATTTTTTTTCGTAAATTCTTTTTAAAAAGAATTTTAAAATTTTCTAAAATTTTTCTAAATTTTTTTTCTTCATTTATTTCAAAATACTTAGCATATCAATCTATACAAAATTTATTTCTTTTTATCGTCTTTCTAAAGCATTTTATCTAATATGTATACATAGGGGATAGACAAAATAATATGAACACTGTGCTATATAGTATCAGGCCGCATTACGTAAAAGTACTGCGACAAAATTTGAATGCCGAACTCAAGACTCATTTGAGTACATTATGTTTTGAGTTCTCTCGGCGACAGCTCCACAAAACTAAAATTCAACAAGTATTTTTATTCAAATTTACTTTAAATTTCATTTTACTTTTCGAATTGCTTTAGACTAAAGAGATAAGTAATGCCACCTTGAAGGCACTGCATTACGAAATATAAATTAATTTATTGAAATCAATTAATTTATTGTCATTTTTACGCATGATTGCACTTAAAAAATTTTGTCATGAATTTCTGAAATACAATATTCGCAAAAGAATTTCTTTTTTTATTAGAGCTCCGCCTAAAACAAACGACTAAAGAGATTTTTTAAATACGATTCTATCAAATTTATTTTTGCATTGCGATCGGATATTAATCATAAGAGAAAACAGCGTCTTTTCTTCCACTGTTTTTGTAACTTTGTATTGAATTTTATGTTCCGGATGAATAATCACAACTAGACTCTTCAACACACTTTTTTTTTGTTATAAGAGAAGACAAGCTTCTCAAGTTACGAAAACCTCACAAAGAAAAAAATTGCAATCGTCTGTGGTGTCTCTTTGATGTTGAGAGAGAGACAGGAAGTGTGTGTGTGAGAGAGAGAGAGAGAGAGAGAGAGAGAGAGAGAGAGAGAGAGAGAGAAAGTGAGAGAAGGAGAAGGGTAGAAAAAGATTGAGAGAGGGAGAGAGGTAAAGAGAGATTGGGAGGGGGAGTGAGGTAAAAAGAGATTGAGATAGAGAAAGAGGCAGAAAGAGAGATAGGTAGAAAGAGAGACAGAGAGCGAGATATGTAGAAAGAAAGAAAGAGAGAGATAGGTAGAAAGAGAGAGAGAGAGAGACAGAGAGAGAGAGTGAGAATAATAAGAAAACCGTTTCATCTAGACTATGTGCGCATTATATATAATTTTTTAAGAATATTTAACATCCATTACGGAAGCGAAGGATATCATTTTTTTAATGCTTAAATGTAGACATCAGAAATCTGCTATAGCTACATGCCTATCTGTCTCTAGAAACGAATATGACTTCAACATTTTTCATCTAGAAAAACAACCCTGCAACAATACGCTGAGTAATAACACGGAGATGTTACAAAACATTTTTGTTTTACTTTGCTTTCTAGCAAAATTGATATATTTGACAGTTTTATTAGGACTATGACTTTGGAAACGATTCAACCAGCCATTTCCAAACATCTGAAACCCGTGGGAATGACTTAGAAATGAGAAAATAGGCTGTCATACGAGCTGAAGATGAGAAATATTGAAAAGTGTTTCTTGTAAACAGCAACTGGAAAGGCAAATAAGGATGAGATTTCCTGATAACACTGTGATTAGAGGTCAAAACGAGATTGATATGGTACGGTAATCTCAAGCGCATACAATCCGCGCCATATCTCGTTGGCGGTTAAAGCGAGTATTGACAATTCAAAGGTCATGCTCTATATTTGCGCAACCACATCGTTCTAATGTGTTCTTTGATATTGAAACTATACGAACTCTGCACACGATCTGCAGCGAAAACGTCAGAGTCAACGTTATAAGTCAAGCATTAAAAGACAAACAGTCAAAATTCATTGAGAGAGAAGATAAACTAATTTTCGATCTTGGCAATGCAAGATAGCATGTCGTTGAAATGAGAAGACGTAAATTAGCTCACCCGTATTTTCAAGGAATTGCTTCCTCTAACTATCATTTGCTTCAATCTTACGCATATGGCCTAGCTGACCAACCATTTCGTTCTTATGAACAAGGCAAAAATTGGATCGATACGTCGTGAATCGCCTCAAAATGTGAGCAGTTTTCTTGAAGCGATACTCGAACGCTGCTCGGAAGATGGGAAGAAGTAATGGCCAGCGATGGGCAATATTTTTTATAGTAAATATATAATCAGAAGAAGCAAAGTTATGTGGCTAAAATGAAAACAACAATAAGAAAACTTTTGTTCTTACGATTAGGGACCGATCGCAACGTCAGAATATATCTGTTAGTCTGAAAAATGTTTTCATCTCCCATACTAAATGTGGGATTTAGTGTATGTAAGTATTCTTTTTATATAACTCTTCGTAAAATAATGCTTACAATAAGCATCCTTGTATCGTATATCGTATAATCGTTTTAATGGTTACGTTAACATCCCTGTGTGCTAATAGTGCTCATAATACACCTGTTGCAGTATATCCGGTGTATTTTTCATATAATTTTACAAGACTTGTAATTTACATATGTTCCATGTAATTTTTATCTCACTTTATGTGATCTCAATTTGTACCAGTATATACCAGAGTATATTGTAGCTGTAGTGTAAACCAATAGCTAACCGTAAGTAATTAAGTTAAAGACTTTTGCTTAACAAACTTTTCTCAATTAATTTAATTAAATGTTTTTCGTTTTTCTTTTTCTTTTTCATTTTATTATTTGTAACTATAAAGCCATAGTTACAATTTAGGAAAAGAAAAAATCTTTAAAACAACCGTTATTTGGTTTAACTCTTTATTATAAATGCATTTTATATATACACAGATAAAGTCTTGAAAAACAAGCCTACCTTTCTTTCCAACGAGAAAATAAACGATCACGTTGCTGCCATAATAGGCCGCGTTTAATTGGACCCGTCATCGATGCTACGGGTATCCGACCAGCTAACAATGATTGCTATAATGAAAAACAAAAACAGAAAAAAAAGCGAATTATTAAAAGTTATAAACCAAAATATAACATAAATGATAAAATAACTAATTAAGTAATATTTCAAGAGATATATGTAAAAATATATTTAAAAAAAAAAAAAAAAACAATGGCAGGCGCACACAGCAAGTATATAAGTGTATATTTGTGTATGTATTTAAAACGTTTTTTTTTTCCTGGTACATAAAAAAGATTTTACTCTTAAATAAACATCAATCATAGAGAGTGCACGACTAAAGTGCTATCACAAAAGGCTCGTTATAACATCCCGTGGGTTTAATGGCAGCTATGGCAGCATAAGGACACGTACACAATAACGTTACGTTAGCATAAAACAACACTTTTATTACCATAAAGTACACACCATAGATTATAAATATAACAAACGCACATTGTTGCAACTTGATACGGACTGCATAAGATGAATGGAAGGAAAAGCGCAGCTTATAATTAAATTCAACAAAAACGAATGAACGGAAGGAGTGAACTTCTTCTTCAAAGTTTTTATCTCAGTTTCAGAGTTAACAAAAAAGAATTGAAAGCAATAAAAAGAAATTTAATAAACACAAAGAAAAAGCTTCCGAGCGGGAAATTTAAAGATTTTCATTTTTTTACAATAAAAAAAATCATTGTATTATCTTTTATTCTTTTACTTATGATTCGGTGTCAGGAAAAATATATGTGAGAGGAGAAAACACACAGACAAAAGGCAAATACGTTGCATTTTAAGTCTTTTTGTTCGATCGATGACCTTTTAATTTGATTCTTCGTTCAAATTTTTTAATAGCCTACAGTCTAACAGCACCCCTTTGATATTCTTATATGAATTTTCAATGGATTTAATTGAGCCAATTAATCCGATCTTTGTTAGCTTAATATCAGAGTAAGAATAGGGAAAAATATGAGAAGAAACTTAAGGGTTTTTAAAGTGAAATCTTTAATATTTTAAGTGTTAATATAAGAAGGAATGCTCTCCACCGATTTTCCCGCGTTTGAAGGAATCGCTTCCTGATTTTAACATTTTAAATCAATAGAAATTTAAATTAAAGACAATTCGATCACTGGCTGCTTGAAAGATTTGAAATCAGAGATCAAATATCAAAAAAAATTTGACATAAATGTATTTAAGGAAGGAAGGCCGAAAGGAAGGAATCTAACATCAAAAATGTTTGAATGACTGGAAAAAATTTTGTCAAGGGAGGAGAAAGGCCTACCTTAGAGAAAACCATTTACATTAATGAATTTAAATGAAAAAATAAATAGTTGATTTTATTTCGAAATTCCTCTTATTTTTTGAACACACCATTACCTTACCTTAGAGAAAAAGGTTTTGCATAAATTTAAACGAAAAAATAAATAATATATATATTAGTTTTATTTCGAGATTCCCCTTATTTTTTGAACACATCATTACCTTACCTTAGAGAAAATGGTTTTGAATAAATTTAAATAAAAAAACTAAGTAATTGACTTTACTTCGAAATTCCTCTTATTTTTTGAACACAACATTACCTTACCTTAGAGAAAATGGTTTTGAATAAATTTTGAATGAAAAAATAAATAATATTGATTTTTTTTCGAAATTCCCCTTAATTTTTGAACATACCATTACATGCGTATACACTAATTAATACAACAAGTATTAAGTTCACATGGGAAATTTTTATTGCATTTAAGTCGAACAAATATGTAAACAATACTCTAACGTAATTACATTTTTTGGGATTGTTTTCACAGTGAATCTTAAAATCGAATCACAGTATAGTTTATTCCTCTTACAACAAATGTTTCACATTTCGAAGAAAACAAATGGCAAGAAAACCTAACAATTATGAACATAAAAAAAAATTGCTTTATAATTCGTATATAAATGTATCGTGTCGAAGTGTTTACGTTTATTATAGCACGTCTATCATGTTTTTATATAATATTCCTTTTGTTGTTAGTTTTAATTTTTTAGGCGGAATTTCAATTAATTTACTATTTGCTTTCATTATATTATAAAGCATTTTTTACAAAACAGATTTTTTTTTTCTTCAAGTCTTGTTTTGTTTTGTTTTTATCTGATTTTCTTTAATTTTTTTTTTGTTTCGTTTTTTTTTTCTCATTTTTATCTCATAGTTTGGAATTTTAAAATCGCGTGAAAGTTTCGTAAGATTTGAGAATTTTTAGTTTTTAATTAATTAGCAGTAGAGTAAAGTCAAAATGAATTTTAAAAAGGAACCGCGCTGCGTTTAACGATAATTAGTGTTTTATTTCGTATGAAGTAATTTAAAGCCTTCCGGTAAACGGTATATACATATACGGACATATAAGGTAGAGTTTCGCTTTTCAACGAATCTCCGATACACTTCACTTTACTTTAAGGGGAATAGTAAATAAGATTATACAGGTTTTTCTTAATAATGAATGTTTCAGTAGATCGACATAGAATATATTTTCCACTTGATTGGAACTTGGTTTTGCAAATACTTGATGAAAATACATTGAACTAAATTTTTTCTCCCATTAGTTTTAATTGAATCATTATTACGTGTAAGGTCCTTGTTAGGGTCTTTGAAGTCGGAAATTTGAAGTTTATTCAATCCAGACCTTCCCTAAGGACCAACGATATTTGCTGATATATTTATTTTGTTATTTTGCCTGCGATATTCATAAAAAGTTTTAGAGGCCCCTTTAAGTGTTTATAGTTTATACTTGATCAGCATCAAATTTAGATTTAAGAATGCCAGTCTCTGCATTTATGTAAGGTCTAAGTTAAGTATTCTCCTGATTGCAAGAATGAAGATATGATAGAAACATTAGAGGTTCTTGCACACAACCTCTTAGTGAACAAGAGCCAAACCGGTCGTACGACAGTATAACATAAAGTGGAGACAACTTTACTGCCTACAAATAAACAATAATAAAAATCTGCCACACCCACTCAATATTATAGAATACTGAAATGCAGTTTTTTTCGAGCTTTTTTCTAAGACGTAAATGGTGGCTATGAAAGTTCTAATCAGGAACAAGTATATATAATTTTCTTGCTTATTTTATTTTATTTATTACTATAATTACTAAATTTTATTATCTATTTATTTTTAATTATTTAAAATAATTAGTTATATTAAGAGAAAAAAAGGAAATGCACGAAACGTTTGTAGAGCAGACGGATACGTGGAGACGGAAATTTCCGTCTTGATCGAGCGTGATATTTGAAAATTATTAGAAGTAACTAATCCAGTTTATCCATCTAGGCACTTAATCAAGATTGAAGCATAATTAAATTAATTTCAAGAGATATACGAAACTGAACATATAATACGCTCTTTAACTTAATAATTCAAGTAATTAGGAAATCCAAGTCATCGCAAATCCACGTATATGTACTCATAGTAGAGAGAATAGTAAATTTATCAAATGTTACTGTAATATAAATACTGCACTTACTACAAAAAGTGATGACACTGTATTTTTAAACAAAAAAAAAACAAAACTCTGCTATAGATATACCTTGTTTATCTATAACAAATCAGTCGAATTATATAACAACGGGATGACCGTAAGCAACACAACATACTTCTTTCTGGTATTGTTGTACCAGAACGGAGGTGTGGTTTCATGTTTTGGTCGTGTGATTGGCCACCGAGATCCGTTAGACTTCTTTTTTAATGGACTTACGCAAATGATCGAGTTTCTGCGAATAATCCTCGAACTCTTGACTCTTTAAAAATGAACATCCGCCAAGTTATGGCTGAGCTATTGTCTGCTATGTTTAGGCAAGTTACTAGAAATGACCTTAAAAGGATCCACTATTGTAAGTCTGTAAGTCTTTAAAAGCGATCTATAAAGGAGATTCAAATAATGTTGTACTTCATAAATAATGGCAAGATCCTAGCAATATAGTGAAAAAGAAATTTGGTCCAAATATTAAGCAAAACTTTCCTTGATTTACATTTACTTTCGGAACTACGAAATGGATGATTCTATATATATATGTTTCCTAACGCTTATTTGTGCGTATCATAGATGAAGCATAAATATATTGATCCTTTAATGATATTTATAAAAACTTTAATTTATTTCTTTTTAAACAAACATTTATTTGCAATTTATCACAAATTTATATTAGAAAACTCATAATTATAGTATACAGACTATCTAATGACTTTGTGGTCAGCCCATGAAAACGCTCGCATCAGAAGAAAAACTCACAATATTGTTAATTGTGTTTGTGTTAATATTACTTCCTGTTCAGTTTTATTCGCTTCTCGATCAAATACCGTACACATCTATATATATATAGATAAATGTTATTTATCTATAAAAAATTAGGAGAATTAGGTAAAAATCGTAAGATTTCATAAAAATTTCTTGTTTCGTTTGATTATTAGTGATTTATAAAAACATTTCCATTCTACTTAAGTGGACTATAATTTTTACTCTTTTTTTAATATATTTTTTTTCTAAGGTTATCAATTAATTAACTAAAAGTAAACTCTAAGAGATATAGATTTGAAATTTATATAAAATAAAAAAAAAAAAAAGAAATAAAAAGTTTGACACAAAATTTAAATTAATCTTTAATTAATCTTTCAATAAAAAGTAAAGAAAAATAATTTACATAAAAGTTAACGGTTAAGCTTCCGGGCTAAATATGTAAAGAAAAAAAAAAAAGACAAATTTTTTGTTTATTCATAAAGTTGTTTGTATTCATTAAAGATATGCTTATACTGATAAATACCTTTCTCATAATAAGCTCCTAAAGGTAAATGTTTGCTGGTGTGTAATAATCTCAACATACAAATGATATACACTAATACATACTCATAAATATTATAAATGTTTTTTTTTTTTTTTGTATTATCTATGCACTAAAAATTTACCAACACCGACAGAATCGTGACAAAAATGTAATGAGAATTTATGACGTTTGTTGTAACTTTAGGCGATTTTCTGCCTTTTTTTGTTTATTTATGGATATGTGCGTACAAGTGCCTAAATGTGTATTTATGCATAAGTTTGTATGCATAGATATGTGCGTGTGTGTTTGCAAACACATATTAGGTAAACATTTATCTCTATAAACAGCTACGATATTGCGTGCATAAATGTATGTACACACATATGTATGTACATTACTTTGCCTGGTGCTGCAAACTTAACTCGATACGTAATTTATTAAACATACATATCATCAAGTAAGCGCGCGAGTGTACGTACGTACGTACTCAGTAAAGTATTCACTTTACAGTTTCCATTACGTGTTTAACGTACGGTGTTGTACTCATCATTAACATGCATGTCTATGGTATGTGTTTATACATAGTTTTGGTTGACTATATTTCCACATATACATATCAAGTGGATTTGAAAAATTTATCAGCTATCGAAGTGTGGGTGAATGATGAAGAGGCATAAAAGAAGAAAAAAAAGAAGAAGAAGAGCATTGCAATGACAAGTATAGTTCTCCTCTTAATGTAATAATAATTAAAAGTGTATTGAACCTGTTAAGAATTACGCGTTTATAAAGATTATAAAAATGTTTTGAATATTAATACAACCTTTTTTATATATGGGCGTGTTAAGGGAGTGTAAGCATATATAAATCCATATAAAAACTTGTCAATTTTAAAAATTCCAAAAAAAACTTGAAAATTTCTTAGAAAGACTATCGAGCTTTACTCTCGGATGATTTGTAAAAGTATAAAAATTAATAAAATATATTTCAAATAAATTTTTTTAAAATAAATTTAATCAAATTACTTTACTTATTTACACAATACAAGTACTATCGCTAATGAATTAAAAAATTTAGAATGAACGATTATATATCGCTCATATGTTTTACTGTTGCTCTATGGTGTGAAGGAGAAGTATACAGCATTTATATAAATTACGCATAAATTTGCAAATACAAGAATACACAATTACAAGACTTCCAATGAATCGCAAAATCGAAGTATGTGTGTTGCATGATGATGATGATGATTACATATGAAAATGTATGTATGTATGTACGTACATTACTAACTGTGCCATACTGGCTTCGAGTGTTTATTTATTTTTTGGTAAAATTGCAAATTTTGTGGCTACAAAAATCGTGGCTTATTTACTAAGCACATACGTGTATGTGTCTGCATAAATGAGAGTAGAGATTGTAGTCTCCATTATCAGAGGATGGAGTAAGAAAACACAAATATTATGATTTCACCTACAATCTTTGAAAATGGCAAATTTTAACTTTATTTTCTTTTGTAGACATAAATGAACAGAAATAGTTGAAATTTTAGTTAATTTTTCGTTAAATTTTCGATTACATTTGATGCACATTTTCGTAAATATCTTCAAATAGTTATTCTGTTAACATTAATATTATTTTGTTCTGTGCTGTTAGTTATTCTGTTAACATTAATATTATTCTGTTCTGTACTGTTAGTTATTCCCTTAACATTAATATTATTCTGTTCAGTACTGTTAGTTATTCTGTTAGCGTTAATGTTATGAAAAGTTAACAATTGATATCGATCGAGATCTACTGTGCTAAACAAATTATTGATAAACCAAAGTAAAGCATTACGATAATCAATGAAAAGTGAATCTTCCCTTAAATTTTAGGTAAAACAAAAGCAAAAACTATTTTGAATCTATTATACGTACCTAGGTCTATCTAGTGATATATGTGACGGTTTGGGAAAATATTGAGTTTTGAAAGATCAGAGAACATATGAATAAAATAGTTATTTTTGACAAAAAAAAAAAGAAAGAAACGGAACTCGCTAATTAACAAAAAGTGTTTCAGTTAACCTTAACGAAAAAAGCCTACGTGCTTCACTAGAGCATACTGTTTCAAAAACGTATTGAAAAATTCGAATAAGAATGAAATATTGTTCAAGTTATGCCGAGTGCAGTTTTCAAAAAAATGTATTTCGAGGAAAACACGTTTAAAGTTTTGAAATGTGTTATTGATATGTTTTTTATTACAACAAATTTTCGAGTACAATGTCAGGATCATCACAAATGCCTTTCCATATTCAAGTAGTTTTTCTCATTCATTTTTCTCAACCGTTTTTTGATCGAAAGTGTCTTCTTTATTCCATCTCTCATCGGGAAAATCGCTCGCTTTAAATTATACATGAAGCGAAATGAGAAAGACAACGACGAGAGAGATTGGATAATTCGTTAGACGAATTGATAATCAAATCCAAAAATTTCATGATGCATTTTTAATTTCTAGCCAAAAGTATTGGAATCTATCGTAGTTGCTCTCCGCCCCATATTTACTCAATGGTTAAGTGAATGAAGCTACTGGAGGGTCATATGTTAAGTGGCTAAAGATAAAATTTTTTTTTTTTTGCAAAGTCTACAGTGACCCTTAAGGAATTATTTAAAGCATACGTTTGACTGTCGACCTAAGTAAATCTATTGATTGTTTGATTGATTGACTTAAAAACATGATAATAATAATCATAATTAGATATACAAGCAGTAGAAAGTAACACAACCGAATCCAAGATGCTAACACAATTTTAATCTTCAATTCTTTCGTTGTATTTTCATATTATTGTCCCCAACTAACCTCATGAAGTTGAGTAGTGTTTTCAAATATTTGTTTTGTGTTTATAATAAAAATTAAATATTGAATGAGTTTTTGGTGACGTTTTTATTTAACACTAGTTTAAGAGAATGTCGTTAAAAAGTTTTTTTTCTTTTTTTTTTGTTAAATTATTAACAATTAACGGTTAACTTACTAAATTTCGCACTTGTGTGGTAAAAACTATTCGCAATCCACGTAATAATTAATTCTTTTGTTTTTCTCTATGAATTGTTTTTTTCTATTTGATTTATTTGTTTGTTTGTTTTTTACGAAAACAATTTTTACACTAAAGTATGCTGTTTGGTAAAAACAAAACGTAAGTCGTTGCATTTTATAAAAACAATAAGTTTTTAACATAAACAACAGTAAAATAATAATAAGTTATGTAAACAATTGTAGCTGAGATAACTTTTAATGATAATAACAATAACAAAAGAGTAACAACTTTTCTTTATATAACTTTTGTTTAAATTAAAATCTCCGTACATGGTTCGAGCTGCTTTTTTCAGATATTATTTTTAATTTTTAACGAAAGTAAGCGGATTACCTTTTAATTAATATAACTTCTGACAAACTATTTCGAGTGTGTCTATAGGAATTTTATAAGTTACACGTCACTCGTTCGATTTGTTAATCTTGTTCCACCAAAGTTTAAAGTGATCTCTACTTGCTAAACAGAAATTCTAGATCGTTTGTCACCATTTAGGCCCCGGATTTGCTATAATTTATAAAGTATTAATAAAAATATATTCAAAATATTTTCTCTTCTTACGTTTTCGTTTTTAAGTCTTCCATAATTTTAGATGGGTTTTGCCTATCGCTTAAAACAATTTTTTTTAGTTTGACTAATGGATCTAATATTAGAAAATATATTCCAATGTTCAGTTTTCTTTTACAATTTTTATAGTTTTTCTGACAAACACAATCGAGGTTTTCGAAGATTTTGATCTAATTTTAATCAAGAATATTTAGAATGTAAGAAGTTTTTCATTCACCATCCTGCAGCTACAATAAGACCTAGATAGCTTGCATACTCCGGCCCTATGGTAATGATGTGGTGAAAAATGCAGCTCTTGATTGTTAAGACTGAAACTGGGTTATAAAAGCAGTTCCCCGTAGTAGTAGAGTCTCTTAACTTATCTGTTATGGTAGCTTCGCCTATGGTTTCTCACCACGAATATCAAAGACTAGTTTTTGGGAGACATAAAAGGGCTATAAATTTTATATTGTATTGATTGCTATAAATAAACGCTTATATTTGTTTATCTCATGTTTGGAAATGAAGACAACGATTCCGGCTTCAAAGTTACTGTGGAACATTTTTTGAATGCATTTAAGATAGACGATATTGTAAACGATTTCAAATCAATTTCTTGTATTTTGCTATTAGTTTAACTTTACACAAGAGAATTTAATAAATAAATTACATTCAACCTGTCAAGAATCTCTTGATATGCACGACTATTTGGAATACGATATTAATTTGCAAAACTGAACGAAGATCCACCTAATTGTTGTACAATATCGTATATAAAAGTATCATAATTAAAGATATCGTATATTGTATATCTTCTACACTTTTATTTTACAATATTTTGTACGTAATTGTTTAAAGTAAAAATCATATTTAAATATTCCGTATTATTATAGCTTTCATAACTAGTGTTATGTGTGTATATTAAGTTCGAAAACTAATTCTAATAAATTTGAATTATATATCGAATTTTATTTTCCCTTCTAATTTTGTTGTTAAAGATGCACAACGCACAGGCAGTAAATATCGATAAAATCACAGAAATGATATTAATCGCAATTGTAGCATCGGCCAGCAGCTAAACATCGACCATAAACATTTCTAAACTATTTGGACAAAGGTGGATTCAAAAACAAAGAAAAAATCCATTAAATTGATTTTTTTCCCCAACCTAATACATATAAACTTCTTTTTTAGTATATGAAAAGTAGAAAAGCAGCAGTAATTTGTTTTATTTTTGGGTTTTGTGCTTTGTTTGTTGAAATTCTTTTTGAATCAAAAAATGTACAAAATAGCGAGACAACTTGCTATTATTATATAAGAGAGAGAGAGAGAGAGAGAAAGAGAGAGTTCTACTTTTCGTTTTTATTCTAATAGTTCGCAACAATAAGTACATTAGTGTTAGTAAATTAAAAGAGATATTTTTATACGTTAAGATGAAGCTAAAGGAAAAACTTTTTTTATGGTTTTGCAACTTTTTGTTTCATTTCCGTTTCCTTTTAACCTTTTGTGTGGCACAATGTTTTCTGTTTTTTTTGCGTCTCTTAAAAATTCTTACTAACCAGCTGTGCTGCGGTTTGCTTTATACGAGTTTTATCGTAATGCTTCTATTCCTTTGATAACGATCCTGTATAATAATAAAAATTTTAACATCTCTGTTCAGTTCGCGCTAATTTAGTGGAAGCAAGTAGAGTTCTTAATAAAATGTGAAATTCATTTGGAAGTTTTCTTATTAAAAACTTTTTATGCAAAGAGGTGGGCGAATATATGTCAATATCAGTGCGAAAACGTGTTCCGAACTTGATAATTGAATTAAATTGAAAAATAATGCTACAAAATCCCAAATATCAATGGTGTGTCAATATGTTTGTGTGTTTATGTTTATGTGCGGTAGATTTTTGCAAAGAGCAAAGGAAAACAAAGTGTTTTTATTAAGATTAGCATTTGAAACAGCTGGGTGCTTTTAGTTAAAAATGTTTTTTTTTTTTTTATAATAAAAATTGTTTTTCCTCGTTAATGTCTGCGCTATTTGATTGTGAAGTTTTATTAATTTTCGGTTCTTATAACAGGAAAATTGGTGCCTGTCGTGAATTATTTAAAATCACTACCAAAGAATGTAATTAAAAAAAAAAATATTAAAATATTGTATTTTTCAGCTTATTAGGTAAGTAAGAGAAATATGATTATGATGATTGTCATAAGGGGCGAGAGCTCCTTTTCCGAATATAGAGCGAAAAGATTCATGTCATCTTCACTATTCTATATATTTACATGAATATTTTACCGTTTATGTTAGGGACGATGAGAAATATTAATGTCAACTACTGTCTTAAATCAATATGAAGCCTTTTAGATGAGATAAAAGGTAAACTAATTTATTACTAATTTATTCTAAATAAGAATATCATTTTTATATTTCTTGTATTCAGGTGAATATTCATTTTCATATTTCATATTATATCTTAGAACATCATCTTTGTACCTCTTGTCGTCAAATGAAGGTCAGTTTTTTACTTCTATGACACTCCCCACAGTAAAGAATTTTTATTTAACATAATTCTAGTTAATTAGGTATTTCGAAGGCAATCCTATTAAGGGGAGGTGGTTTCTACAAATGTAGTAAATAAAGTCACTTGTGCAACATGTATTAAGAGAAAAAAAAAAGTTTGGAATCTCCCGTTTCGACGTCCGTTGTGTCATTTAAGGCATTAGTTCTAAATTTAAGCCTATTTCTAAACGTGTTCCGCATATTACTTTTCTTGTTACTGCATTTACACACCAACGTTGCTTATCCCTGTTCATTATGAACATATCTTTCCACCAGCGCTTAAAAGTAAGAAAAACGAAATCTTTTAAAATTATTTTGTCGTGCCTGTTCCTCCACTTAACCTGCATTTTGAATTTTAAATTTTAAAGTTAAGGGATTTTTCATGCCATTAATATACAAGAATGTTGTTGATTTGTACAATTCGGAGCATTTAGTTGAATAACACTTTAACTGCAACTTCTTTGGAAAAACTAAACAAAATTAAAGATTTGATTTCTTAAGTTTTACTTACATTTAGAGGTGATGAAAAGATTATTAAATTGACATTTGGAAGCCGTCTGAATCCTTTCTGTCACTTTTATATACTGAACTAAGATTTTGTCATAAGTTTTACATTTTCTTTCGACACAACACTTGAAAATTTTCATTTAAAAAATTTGTTTTTTATAAAAGTACAAAAGTTTTTTTTTTTTGTTTATAATTTTTAATACAATTGTTTATGTAAATTAATAAAACGACAATTTAGAGAGAAAAAAACTACTTGTCATAAATTATAGGATTGTTGCTCCGGCACGTCTTTGAACGGTATGCGCATAATATTGAAATATTTGCTGTTTCAAAGCCTTATTTTCTAAATAGAAAAATCTTGTGTGGTTGCCTATATATAGCGTGTATGTGTGTGTGTGTGCGTATCTTTCTTTATACTAAGCGACCACACCACAAGGTTAAATAAACCTAAAATAAAGTGTGTGGTGTTAGAATAAAGAAAACTAATATCTATTGTTTTTTTTACTACATGCAAACAATATACGTATAAATATATATATATACATATGTGAATATATGCATAAGTGACAAGTATTACGACGACAAAACACTGGAGGAGTCATAAAATAAATGTATTTATTTATGTGGGCAAGTTATTTTTGTGTGATAGATCATACGAAACAAAACAAAAACAAACATTTAGTTCTTATTTAAAATAATTTAAAGAGAATGTCTTCGTTTTGGCTTTAACGCAGTGTAAGTATATGAAAACCGTATTATTTTTTTATAAATTATAGAAGCGTTGCTTTAAAGTTATAGTAGTGACACCTTAGATATAAAATATTTATATAGTTGCGGCAAACCTTGGTGCCAAATTCATAATCGATATTTTTTTTACCGCTAACATCAAGTGATACGGTCTTTTAAATTTATAATTTCGATTCGGGAGCTCATAATGTATGTGACTTTGTTTAGGGTAAAACTCTGAAATGACATAAGCATATGCATCTGTCCGTCTGTCCATCTATGATTGCTCTTTCTAGTACTTCCGGTAATAAAAATTAATGAAGAGAATTGAAAGTTGCAGGATATTAGCTTAGAGTTAGCGATAGATATTGAGATAGAGTCAGTACCTTTCAAATTGTATAATTAACATCAATTTCGAGTTCTTAAATGCAAGTATATAAAAAATCCATCTATCTTAGCTGACAGGACTTGTATTAGCGAGAAAGTTTTGTGACTATTAACTTGACGATTATGTAAAATTCTCTTCCCGAGGAATATAATTCTTTAACTTTCACCGTTTACTATACGAACACTGATTCTGTAGCAGGTACGTTTCGTGCGCAGATTAGGGTCGACATAATCGTTGATCTAAGTGCACTATAAGCAAAACTATGATGGAGTTTAACGCAAACTGTATCTGTAACAGGTTATTCCACAAGTAATGCTAAAATCCACGCAGCATATTTAAAAGAAGAAATTGGATCTAAACCTCAATCAAAAGTTTGTTCCATTTACGATTACTATAAAATTACAAAATGGATATAATCTTGTATTTTTGAACTGTTATGTCCCTAAGCGAGTTCAGACGCTTTATAACGGAAACTAGGGCTGTACATATTAGAGTCAGCTCCGATTTTTTTTTTTGGGAGCAATGGGGTGCTTTGGGAAATTTATATCTCTTTTTAATCACATGTTCCTTCTTCTTTGTATTTTTTCACGCATTTAATTGTTTAAAGAAAGTAAAGAATATAGAAAAGGGTGAAAAAAGGGAAAGGGGGAAAAAAGGGAAAGGTTCAATAGATACATGCTCCAGAAAAGGTTATATTAACAGTTCAAGTGTTAAAATTTTAACCTAAGTATATATATATATATGTATGTATGTATGTATGTATGTATGTATGTATGTATGTATGTATGTATGTATGTATGTATGTATGTATGTATGCATGTATGTATGTATGTATGTATAAATTGAATCTCGAGCCTTTAAATGCATCAGGCAGAATTTTTATTGAACCACAATATCGTTTAATTCATGTTTTCGTATCGCGAATAC